>CAUYUJ010001571.1:76078-96078 GCA_963575745.1 Prorocentrum cordatum | reverse complement strand
TCTTCGTTTTCGAAAAGCCCTGCTGCTGTTAGAACTGTCCAGATGCAGGATCATTAGAGTTCAAGGAACTCTCCGTAGCCATTTTGACTCGAGCCCCTTGGCGGTGTGCGTGTCTGGGTCCCGAGGGGTGGTGGTGCGCGCGCGCCTGTGCCCCAGCAGCGGAGCCGATGGTGAACATTCCGAAGACCAGGAATACCTACTGCCGCAAGTGCAAGAAACACACCACGCACAAGGTCTCCCAGTATAAGACCGGCAAGGCTTCGCTCAGCGCTCAGGGCAAGCGCCGTTACGACAAGAAGCAGGCCGGCTTCGGGGGGCAGACGAAGCCCGTGTTCCACAAGAAGGCGAAGACGACCAAGAAGATCGTGCTGAAGTTCGAGTGCACGAAGTGCAAGGCCAAGCGCATGAAGCCGATCAAGCGCACGAAGCACTTCGAGCTGGGCACCGACTCCAAGAAGGGCAAGAACGAGTACGGCAGCAAGTACCGCTGAGAGCGCTCTGCGCTGGCGGGCCCCCCCAGCGGCTCTTGGCAGCGTGCCTGGCGGTGCCGCTGCTGGCGCTCGGCGCAACATCTGCGAACGCGGGCGCACCATTACCCAGACCCCCTCGAGTTATGACAAAAATCACGACGGGAGGTTTTTCGCTATTTTTGGCCTCTGGGGGCCCTTACCGGCCCTCGGGACCGTCAAAAAACGACTCAGGACGAAGAACCGGTCCCGGGGAAAGGGTCCAGACCGCTGGGGGTCGACGTCATGAAACATTCATTACGTCGGGGGTCTGGGTACCCTGGCGGCTCCAGTCGACGCTGGAGTACTCCAGAGAGAAGGGGAAGGTTCCGACACCGCTGCCGGTGCCTCGTTGTCGCCGTTCTGGGCCTCCTGGGTGGCACCCCTCGTCGCCGCGGCTGGATGCGCCGTGAGATCTCAGTCCGAACCCAACCCAGGAGAGGTTCAGGGAGTCGCGGTATCGGTACCTTTTGCCCCCTCAGGGGTATCGGACACCCACGCTGGGGTTCCGTTGACTGCAGACATCGAATTCTGAGCCCCAGCTGGTTTTCAGTAATCTGGCCTACCGGGGTAGGGCTCACATGTTTGTCGATGGAAGGCAGGGGCCCAGGAGGTGTCAAGGGAGAAGACCATGTTCGAGAAAAGAAGCTGTCAATGGAACGCTCCTTGGCATCGCTGAAAGAGGGTCAAGAAACTGTCAGGGAGCATCCCTGCATCCTGGCAGCCGTTGAACACTGCTGCATGCTGGGCATTTCGATTTGCCACGCCAGGGGTGAGAGCTCCGCGCGGAAAGATGACTGCCCTCCACGTGTGCAGCGCTGCTGCACATGTGCTGAGCCGCTTGCTGCTGTGGTTGCTGCGATGCGGCCGTGGGCTCGTGCTCAGCGTGTCCCGCCTGCGGTTTGGGCCCACCACGCCGCGGCGCCGACGCGAGGAACCACTGCCTGGCACCCGCGCCACAGCGCCCGCAGCTCGCCGGGCACGGCGTGCCGCCGGGGCCGCCGCCGCGCCACGCTGCTCGAAGCTGCCGACCGTGTGCGGTACGAATGGAGGGCTTCTCCGAAGGGCTTAGGCGACCCCTCCTCCTCCTCCTCCTCCTCCTCCTCCTCCTCCTCCTCCTCCTCCTCCTCCTCCTCCTCCTCCTCCTCCTCCTCCTCCTCCCTCCTCCTCCTCCTCCTCCTCCTCCTCCTCCTCCTCCATCTCCTCCTCCTCCACCTCCTCCTCCTCCTCCTCGGGTCGCCTACGGCCCCGAGGGAAGCCGTGCAGGTACGAAGAGATATCCAGCGAGAACCCCATGTGACCCCTGCAGGCTCTGAAGACTGAGTGCGACGCCAGGGCGGGGACCACCCTGGTGATGCGACGAGGGCGAGCTACCCGCAAGGACGAGGGATGGACGAGGGGGAGGAGGGGGAGGGGGAGCAGAGGTATGGGATGAGGACAGTGGGGATGGTGCTGAAGGACGCAGTGCCCTGCCCAGTGTGGGGACATGCGTGAACAAGGCGCGGCCCCAGAACGCAGCTGGGCGAGGCACGAATCGAGGAGGGGAAGGGGGGCGATTCCATGGAGGAGGAGGAGGAGGAGGAGGAGGAGGAGGAGGAGGAGGACGGGATGAGAGGAAGTTGCTAAGGGACACGCGTTCGGGACGAAGTCGGAAGCCACCAGCCTTAGTCTGAAGAGGAGTAGGACTCACCGATGAGGAGGAGGAGGAGGAGGAGGAGGAGAAGGAGGTGGAACAGGAGGAGGAGGAGGAGGAGGATCAGGAAGAGGGGAGGGAGGAGGAGGAAGAGGAGGAGGGGGACGATTCAATGAGGACGGGGACGATTGAATGAGGAGGATAATGAGAAGGACCTGTGTAAACCCAAGTCGCATCAATGATGTTGCAATCAATCCCCATTCCAATTTTCCTTTTTTTTGGTCCCTGCAATATTGGTTTTCACTGCTGGCAGTGCCCCTTTGGACGACAACCATCTGAGAATTCTCAGTCGTGCCAAAACACCTATCTGTGGATTTTAACGCCGCGAATCAAGGTGACTTTTAAGTAATGACGATCGAACCTGCATCTTGCCAGGACACCGTTCCTGGCACGGCAACCATAGCAGTCATGAGTCGGTCGTTACGTTTCAGGGCGAGTGTGCCCGGCGCTGAGGCAAACACCACATTTCGAAAAGGGCCCGCTCGTGAGAACTTGTCAGACGGCAGACCATTCCGCGGACCTTGCCACCGTGAATTCACGTGGTTGTTGGGCTCTTAAATTCTTACCCGAACATCAGCGTCTGGAATCATCGTCATCCGTTAAATTGTTGACGAATTTCATACAAGCGCGCGCGGCGCTTGGGCGAGAGCCACATTTCGAGAAAGAGCAGCCATCCATCCGTGAAGCTGTTGCAACTTTTGAGAAGGCGCGGCCCTCCATCCGTCAAGCGTTTGCAATATTTTAGGACGAATGTGCGCGACACAAGTAAGGCGAGAGGCACATTTTAAGCACCAGCCGCCTTCCAGCCGTGAAACTTGTTGCAAACTTTGAGACGATTGTGCGCGGCGCTGAAATGTGAGCCACATTTCGAGAAACCGGCGCGCCGTGCGTTTTTGACGCTTCTGCAATTTCGTTAAGACGAATGTGCGCGGCGCTGAGGCGAAAGCCACACTCTTAAAACGGCCAGGCCTCCCTGCGTGAAGCTCCTGCACATTTTGAAGACGAGGCGCCAGAACGAGAGTTTCGTATCGAAAACCACCCGCTCTCCGTCTGTGAAACTGATGCGACTGTCAAGCTTCAGGATCATACAGTCAACCCGCATAAATAGTAAGGAAGGGCAACCTTCCAAAGGGTACCCGTTAGCATCCTTGCCTCCTCGGTCCATCTTTCGCGCCCCGCTCGAAAAGCTTCGAGGTCGGTGGGCAAGGCCCTTGCTCGGGAACTGGAGCGTATACTTTACCAGTGGCGGGCTGTTGTGAAATCCCAGGACTTCTTGAGGGTCGGGGACGACGTCGGGGTGGTGTGGTGTATACCCGTTTCCCCGTTTTCCCGTGAAAACAACAAAACATGTATACACCAGGATGCCGTATACACCATAACGCCAGGAGGGCGGGGTCCCGACCAGGCCAGCTTCTTCTCAGCTGCCTGGATCACCGCCATCAGGATGCGCTCCCACTTCTCATCCTTCATCGCGATGATGAGCCTCCTCTTCTTACTGTCGGTCATCTTCTCCGCCCCGAACAGGCCGACCATGTGCTGGGCCTCACGACCCCCTGGCTTGAACGTCTCCGGGTATTTCTGAACGTCGGCCTTCTACGCCTCGTGCGCTGTCTCAGTGAGGATGAGGCAAGCCGCAGTGCACTCAGAGCCCCGAATCATCAGGGGTAACTCGGGTCAGGGTTAACTCGGGTTCGTTTTTCGGGAATCCGAACCCGAGTTACCCCAGACCCGAGTTACCCCGGATAATTCGGGCGTCCAGAGCCCCACATCATCAGGGGTAACTCGGGTCAGGGCTAACTCGGGTTCCTTTTTCGGGAATCCAAACCCGAGTTACCCCGGACCCGAGTTACCCCGGATAACTCGGGCGCCCAAGTGCACAGGAACGTGTCTGGCGCTCCCAACCCGTGGCCCGCTTTGCCTGTCACCCTCGGGAGGTGTTTCCTCACCGTGGGCCTCGGACGTGGCCTGTCACACAGCGTGCCCTCCGTGCTGATCTCGCACTGTGATGTGCACGCCGCCTCCAGGAGCTTGATCTTCGGGTGAGCGATCACTCCTACACCCTGCGAAATGCTTAAGAAATCATGGGTTAAGAAATTCATAGTCTCAGAACTTGAATAAAAACCCAACATTTCTATTAAAATCTTAGGATTTACATTGAAACGTTAAGAATAATCGAGACTCTGGCCGAAAACTTGGGTTTTCTTAAGCATCGCCTAAGGTGTAGTTTGAGAGGCATATTGACCTTCACCGTGTCCTCGGTGCTCTCGGGGGTGGACAGAACCCCCACCCTGGCACGTCGATTACCGAATTGTCCCTTTTCGGCTCTCGAGAGGGCGCCGCGGCCGTCTCTTCCCAGGCGTGCGCCCGCCAGATTTTGGCCCGAGGTCGTTTTCACTAAACCACGCTTTACTAAAGGGAGGTCTGTCCATCCCCGATGCCGTCGGCCTTCGCGTGCTCGACGCCCCTGCCCTGATGTTGGGGAAACCCCCTCCGAGAGGTACTGCTGCGTGAAACCTACTTGTTCGACGTGCTCAGCATAGCAACGGGAGACGATACACCTTAGGCGATGCTTAAGAAAACCCAAGTTTTCGGCCAGAGTCTCGATTATTCTTAATGTTGCAATGTAAATCCCAAGATTTTTAATAGACATTCTGGGTTTTTATTCAAGTTCTGAGACTATGAATTTCTTAACCCATGATTTCTTAAGCATTTCGCAGGGTGTATTCCGACGGCAAGTTCCCGCATGGAGGAGAAACAAAAACACTTGACGCCTCTGCCCTCCGGAGCCGCCACGCCCCCTCCGGGCCCCGCGGAAGCGAGCCGCTCCGACCGCGCTCCGGACCTCGAAGCACTCGGCCACAAGCAACACCGCGGTATCGGGTACACTCAGGAGGGAAAGAAACACACAGACACAATTAATCGTCGATCCTCAGAAAATATGGGAAAATATGGGAAGTGGTGGGGAAGACGAAAAACCAGAAAATATGGGAACATATGGGGAATTCTTTTATTTGTGTGTATTTATTTGTGTGTCCCAGGGCCCCTTCAGACACGCCGCCGCTGAGCCACGATAGCAACCGTTTCATGCTCATGCATCTAATTCTCGCGCGACTCTGTTACCCTCCAGGAAGATGGGAGACCAGGTGCACCCTGGCCTCGTAACGCGTAGCGAGCTCCATAGAACACAGCTCACACCCGTACAGGGGGGGTCAACGGTGTGCGTATGTATTGTAACCGAGCCACGCGATTTAGGACACGCTCCCCGAGGGAATACGTGGTTCGAGATGTTATGTTGCATATCTGCGGGTAGTGTGGAAGTTGTCGCACTAAATGCATGTGTTGTTGATTGTGAGGATCTTGGCGAGGGATTTTTGTTCATGGCCGTCTACTTTAGAGTTGGCCATGTGCAGTAATAGCTGTCTTCTTGTCTCAAAACCCATCCCACACCCAGCGATGCCGCACGCGCATGATGTTGGTGCTGGAACTCCAGGGACAAAGTCGAGACCAGGGGGGACTCGGAACTTGCTCCTCACCTCCTTCTCTGACTCCTGACTCCTCCTCCTCCTTCTTCCTGTCTAGCTTCGCCCATATCCTGCTCCACCACCGAGCCCACCTCGTATATCTCCTCGAACGTCCTCGGTCATCCTTCAATCCTCTTGATCTGCGAAACATCCACGTCCAAAAACGCGTCCCTGATCTCGGCATTACAAAAAAGATCCACGGGCCTTCGGACTAGTGCAGGTCGCACCTCTGGCATTCCCAGCACTCCCACACACGCTGAAATATCCACCAAGAACTGGCTCCACCACTGGTGGACGGAACTCGACCCAGGAGTGGCACAAGTGTACCCTTGGGCATCGCATAACTTGTGTTTGTCCCAAGCCGCATATCCCCACAGCGCTGTCAACACTAGAAGATGCCTCTCAGGCTTTCGTACTATCTCCTGTCACCATCGTGCCCTCCAAGCTCTCAGCGTACAGTACGACGTACACAGTTTCATTTATTTTCTGATCGCGGCATTCGGGAGAGCGCGGTATTTCTTCGGGCTCTCGCTGGTGGCGGCTATCTTCACACAGCCCTTGCCTTGGAGTGCTCCCCTGGCCAGATGCGCATAGACGCCCTCCAGGCGCTGAAGGTCTGATTCACCAACGGGGTAACCTACAACCTCCGATGGCACTGATCCCTCCACCATGCTCTTCAAAACCACCGTCCGCCACCTGTCGTTCGTGACCTCCTCCCAACAACTGCTCAGTACAGCGAACGCGTGTCTCGCTCGCCTCGCTCGAAAGCCAACTTCGGGCTCGGCGCTCCCCTGAGCGTGCAGCGTGCCGCCCAGCTACGTCGCCTCTCTCTCCTGACCTTCCCCCATCATCCCGTTCTCGTCCCCCGATGCAGTCGCCTCATGCCGTGCAGGCGGTCCCTTCCCCTCCAATCGGACCAGCGATGCTTGCCTGTCTCCGTTCCGCGCCGCTCCTCTGCTCGCCGGCTCCCCGCGAAGCGGGCCGCACGGTGCCCGCGGGCGCAGGCCGCAGGGTGCGGCGTCCGCCGCTGCGGACGCCCCTGCGATATCGTCCGGGAAACCTGCCAGCGAAATGTCCTCCTCCTCCTCCTCCTCCTCCTCCTCCTCCTCCTCCTCCTCCTCCCTCCCTCCCTCCTCCCCCTCCCCCTCCTCCCCCTCCCTCCCTCCCTCCTCCCTCCTCCGCCCTGAGGCTCGGCCCTGAGGCAATGACCTGTCTCGACTTCTGGTTCAGGTACGCTCTGCCATCCGTTCTGTCTGTCAGGCAGTGTCGAAGCCAGCGTACCCGAACAGAGATACTCTGTGCGCGTTTCCGGTTCACGAAACACGTCGAGCGGCCGATTGCATGCCCCCGGGAACCATAAGCACGACCTCGTATCACCTGGCAGGGTCCCCTGCGCGATGCGCACGACCAACTTCCCGTCAGCACAATTGATCGACACTTGTGCGAGCTTGAGTCTCTGCTTAAACAACTCCGCGCCAAACTCATCACAGTGCTCGTCAGCATACGCGTACAAGTGCTCGTGCAGCACATTGTGGAAGGCGTTCGTAGCATCGTACAGTGTCGTGAGCCTACCTATCCTGCTGGCGTGCAGGGGTGTGGCGCATGCGCTTCGGGCAAGGATGGCTTCCTCTCCCCTCCTGCCCCTCAGGTATCGAAACGAGTACGTGCGATCAGCGGCACTCGTCAGCAGCGGATACTTGTGCCACAACATGCTGTAGTACACCTTGCCGAGGGCGTCGAGCGAATGCACTAGTCTCTGACCTTTGCACGCGCTCTGGCCGTTCAGCTTGTTGAGAGAAAACGCCTGGCTGTGATGCCGCTACAAGGGAGTCCCCCCCTGGTGGCGAATTGTCACGCAGATCCACATTAAACACTTGTCAATGCTAGGAACATGTCAGTCGCTGTCTGAATATTCATCCTGTTGCATGCCTGGCTTCAGGTATCTAAACTCATTGGGCCACATCAGCAGCCGCCACACTCATCCTGGGAAGCTCCAGTCGGGTGGCGTGCGCCTCAGTCTGGCTCGCTTCATGCGACCTTGAACCTCAATCAAATCATCCATGTCTTGCTGCACGGTCTGCGCAGTGAGGTCCATCTTGGGCCCTCGCTCTTGCCCACGCTGCGCCTCGTCCGCCTGAGCGGGGGGCCTGGCCGAGACACCACCTTGATCTCCCTCGAGCTCAAGGAAGGTCTTCCACGTCTGGCACTCGAGTCTCGTACGTGGGGCACAACAGTTCCTGCTTCGGTCCTAAGCTGTTCCTTGCCAGCAGCCTTGAAAGCCTCCAGCACAGGGCAGTGTCCCCGCTTCTCTTGGCACTCTCGAGTTTGTTCGCGTACAATCCCATCTGCCTGGACTTGTCGCGCCGAAGATTAACACGGACTTCCCTGTCCCTCTGGCACTCGGCCACGACGCTCGCCAGGCATGCGTGCGGCTCGTGCGCAACGTTACATGCCCCGCGACACCGCACAGGCGATGCCAAACAATTGCCTCGGTAAAAACTCGTGCACTCCCTTCCCGTCCCCCTGGACCTCCCGACCCAGCTCACCCAGAGGAGGTGAGGGGTCGCAGGCGATGTTTCTCCCCCAATCCCCGAGTTTCGCCCAAAAAGTTTGGCCGCTCAGAAGAATGGGAAAACCCTGGGATACACCCCAAGGGGGCTATTCGGACGCACCCCTATCGAGGATGGGCACCCCCCCATCGTATATCCCAGGGTTAGGCCCTAAATTTCTGGTCCATTCGGAAACCCCACGAAGCCTGGGATAGGGGTCGACATATCCCCTGTTAAGGGGGGGGAGAGGAGGCAGTGGCACCGCTCGCAACTGTCTGAGGCCGAACCTGCATTCGAGTCTCGCCTCCAGCGCTTGCTTCGTGTCAGCTGGGCGAGACTGCAGCGTCGGCCTTCCCTCGGGAGCCTCCTTGGCATGCTCTCGCACCACCTCGTACATGGCATCCACGCCTCTGGTGCAAAGGGCTTGCACGTGGGGCGCCACTGTCTGCAGCGGCTCGTCGACCTTAGACAAACAGTCAAGGGATCATTGCCCGAAGCGTATGCGCCTTGAGATCATATCATGATCCCATGTCGTGGCGGCCTGAGGCTTCAACTCGAAGCTCGGGCTGACTCTAAATCGGACCACTACTGCGAAGTGGTCCCGCCTAGTTCGAAGATTGATAATCTGCAGCCGATCCCCCGCCCTCGCCCACACCTCACACGCTTCAACATGCGCGAGCACACTCGAAGGCGCGTACACGTAATCAATCCTTGCAGTGTGGTCACGTGTACCAGAGCCGTGGTAAAAAAGGTTGGCCCCGTACAGAAGTGCGAGTTCAGCGCGCAGAGATGGTGGTATTCAAGACACTCTCGGAAGCACTTGCCGTTGTAATTTTCCTCGCCGTATTCTTCTCTGCCAACATGTGGCGTTGGCATCTATCATGAGCACTGGGAGGGTGCGTGCTGGCAAACAACGACGATTAGCTGAGAAAGCCCATGCCAAACATGCTTACATTTCTTTTCATCTAGTCTCTTGTCTTTCTGAGACCTGTGAGGGTCTGTGTGCGCATACCCAACATCAAAAGTTGAATACATGCGTTTGCCTTTGCATCTAACCGCTCCGATACGTCCTTCCCATCCTTCTGGCGAACAAAAGCCTGCCTGATCATGTGGCCCTGCACGAGCCTGTCGTTCAAGAGGAGTCCCAGCCCTGTCGGTCTTCATGATGTTCCCGGTGCCCGTGGCCATCTGAATCGATGAAATCTTCCTATCCTACCTTGCTGACATACTAATCCACGTGACTCCGCACTCTGCGTGCAGGGAGGGAGGGAGGGAGGAGGAGGAGGAGGAGGACGAGATCCAGTGTATACCCAAGAGTCACCAACGATGTTGGAATAAGCCCTCCCCCCACAGCTTCCTCTTCATAGGCCCCTACAGCGTTTCATTTCCACAGGGGGACCTTCCTCCTTGCAAGACAACCGATTGAAGACCCTGAAGCATGCGACATTATTATTCCCTGTATTCCAAAGCCACAGGTCAACCTAACTGTTGCGTCTTGACGATCCTGAATCGTGCCAGAACGCCATTCCTGGGACTTCAACAAACCCGCGAATCATCGTAACTGTTGCGCCCTCATAATCGTGAGTCCTTCCAAAACGCTTCTTCTGGTACGCCGATCATGGGAATCAGCGACGCCCATGCAATTCTTTGAAAATAATGTGCGCGGCGCTAAGGCGAGAGCCACATTTTGAAAAGGAACCGCTCTCAATCCGAGAAGCCCTTGCAAGTGTTTAGAACGAGTGCGCGCGGCGCTAAGGCGAGAGCCACATTTTGAAAAAGAACCGCCCCCAATCCGTGAAGCCCTTGCAAATTTTACGAATGTGCGCGGCGTTAAGGCGAGAGCCACATTTTACAAACGACCCGCCCTCAATCCGTGAAGTTCTTTTAATTTGTTCGAACGAATGCGCGCGGCGCTAAGGCGAGTGCCACATTTTGAAAAGGAACCGCCCCCAATCCGTGAAATTCTTGCATGTTTACGAAAGTGCGCTGCCTTATAGCGAGCGCCACATGTTGAAAACCACCCGCATTCAATATGTGAAACTCTTGCATATTTTGCAAAAGAATGCGCGCGGCGCTAAGGCGAGTGCCACATTTTGAAAACGACCCGCTCTCAATCTGTGAACCTGTTGGCAATGTTTGAGCTTCACATTTAGAAGTGGTGAGGAGGTCTCGGGCGAGACGCCCGGCCCGCCCTGAAAACTGGCCTCGGGGTGCGACAGGGAGAAGTTATTTGCAAGGAGAAGGAATGGAGGAGGAGGAGGAGGAGGAGGAGGAGGAGGAGGAGGAAATGGAGGAGATGGAGGGGGAGGAGGGGGAGGAGGAGGAGGAGGAGGAGGAGGAGGAGGAGGAGGAGGAGGAGGAGGAGCTGGACGAGGAGGGGGGCTTGGGATAGGAGGGGGCGGCGGCGTCGGGCGGAGGGCGCCCGGGTGCCCCGCGCGCCCCTGGGCCCAGGCGGAGCGTAGGAGGTCCGACGGCCTGTCGGAGGAGATCGCCCGCCTGCGGGAGAGCCTCGCGGCGCCCGCGGTGGCTAACAAACTCTTCACACTTTGAGTACTCGGCGGCGAGCGCGAGGGGGGGAAGTGAGAAGGAGAAGGCTTTCTCAGAAGGCGGTGGGACTTGTTAGAAGCGGTGTGTGCCTTAGGGGAAAGCTTGGGAAACTTCTCAGACGGCTGGGCGAGTTCCGAGCCTTCTGAGAAGGTCCGCCCCTTCTCACTTCCCCCCCCCCCCCCCCGCGGGTGCGGGGAAAAGGGGGACGGGTTGGGGAGGGGGGCGTTTAGAGGGGTTGGGTCAGTATTTCTAGGCCTCCCAGATGGGGTCGGAGTAGATGGGGTCGGAGGATCGCGCCGCATCGCTGACGCATCGGCGATGCATCGGCGATGCGGCTCGATGCGGGGCCCGATTTCCTTCGCGTCGATGTCGCCGATGCATCGCCGACGTCGACGATGCGTCGCCGTTGCATCACTGATGCATCGCCGATGCATCGACGATGCATCGCCGATGTATCGGTGATGCGGCGCGATCCTCCAACCCCATCTACTCGGACCCCATCTAGGAGGCCTCTAGTATCGTTTGACCGATCCCCACATCTCGAGCCCCACCGTCTCACCACCTCAGCTGGGGATACGCCCTTCGAAACTCGAAGAGAGCAGCATATGTCCCCATCAGGGGGGTACATCGGCCAGTGGGGCCCAGCCCACGCTGGTGGGGGTGGGGATCGCTTAAACGATGCCCAGTGAGCTGTGGTGGGGGGCGCTCGGGGGGGATAGGCTCAGGGGTGGATTTTCGACCGCGTTCTCGAAGAAGAGAAACGGCATACACGCAACTTTTGGCGCTCCGAGCGGATTTCTTGGATCGGGTCACCCCCCGGCGGCGCCTCCGGTGCCGCCCCCGGCGCGCTCCGCGCGCCAGGGAGGGGTGTCCGGCGCAGATCCGAGAAATCCGCGCGGAGCGCCAAAAGTTTATGTTTATGCCGTTTTTATTTGTTCATGTTTGGCAGTTTTCGGAAGGTCTCGAGGTCCAGGGGCGGTTTCCATGAGCTCCGCCTCGTCGAGAGCGCTCCAGGGGTGCTGGCACCGTCCCGAACGGCCGCCGGAGACCCGGGTTTTATGACCCGAAAGCGGGACGGCGAGGATCGCTGAGAGAGGAGTGGTCGGTTGCTTGGACCCTTGCGGATCCGGCGTGAGTCCGCAGACACGGTCTTTTTTGGCATGATTGCGGGGGGGGGCGGCGACCAGGGTTATGACCCGAAAGTGGGACGACGAGGATCGCTGGGAGAGGAGTGGTCGGTTGCTTGGACCCCTGCGGATCCGGCGTGAGTCCGCACACACGGTCTATCTTAGCATGATTGCGGGGGGGGGCGGCGACCCGGGTTATGACCCGAAAGTGGGACGACGAGGATCGCTGGGAGAGGAGTGGTCGGTTGCTTGGACTCCTGCGGATCCGGCGTGAGTCCGCAGACACGGTCTCGTTTAGCATGATTGCGGGGGGGGGGGCGGCGACCCGGGTTATGACCCGAAAGTGGGACGGCGAGGATCACTCGGATCCGGCGTGAGTCCGCAGACACGGTCTCTTTTAGCATGATTGCGGGGGGGGGCGGCACCGGGAGGTTGGGACCTGGTCCGGCCCTGACAGTCGCCAGGCGATTGGAAGAGGGGGAGGGGAGGGAGGCAAGCTAGGTGCGCTCGCGGCATATCTGACGTCCCACCCCCCCCTCCCATCCCTTACCATGGCGTAGATCTCCTCTCTATTCGCACAATCTGACGTCGTAGCATGGCATAGCATTACATGGCAGATCATGGTGTCGAAGATCAACGCGTAGCATGACATAACATGGCGTGGCAACGCCCCAAGATAGGGGTTCTGCGGCCCCAAAGATCACGAATCGACACCGAATGTGTAATCACTTCCGATGGTTTCTTCGGGAGGCCATTTTCTAGATTTTGGGGCCTATTGGGAAGGGCCGAAAACCCTTCCGGGGCATGGCACTCGAAATAATGACGCCAGCGCTTCAGCGGGAGCACGATCCCGAACCAGCGGAAGCGCGGAAATGAGGCCAGCGATTCAGCGGGAGCACGATTCGAAACGATCTATAGTCCGGAAATGAAGCCAGCGCTTCAGCGAGAGCAGCATTTAGAACGAAAACCAAGCGCGGAAGCGCGGTAATGAGGACGCGTAGCCTGACATAGCATGGCGTGGCGACGCCTCAAAGTGGGGGGGTGCTTTTGCGGCCCAGAAAATCAACGAATCGACACCGAATGTGGAATCACTTCCGATGGTTTGTTTACTCGGGGGTCAATTGTTTAATTTTGGAGCCTATTTGGAAGGACCGAAAACCATGCCGTGGCATGGCGCTGGAAATGATAACGCCAACGCTGCAGCGGGAGCACGATTCGGAACGAGCGGACGCGCAGAAATGAAGCCAGCGTTGCAGCGGGAGCACGATTCGGAACGAGCGGTAGCCCGAAAATGAGGCCAGCGCTTCAGCGGAAATGAGGAACGGTAGCTTTGCATAGCATGGCGGGGCGACGCCTCAAAGTGGGGGGGGGCTTCTGCGGCCCAGAAAACAACGAATCGACACCGAATGTGGAATCATTTCCGATGGTTTTCTTCGGGGGGTTCTCTTTTAAGTTTTGGGGCCTATTTGGAAAGATTGAGAGACATGCCGGGGCATGGCGCTGGAAATAATTGCGCCAGCGCTGCAGCGGATGCACGATTCGGAACGAGCGGAAGCGCGGATATGCGGCCAGCGCTGCAGCGGGAGCACGATTCGGAACGAGCGGTAGCCCGAAAATGAGGCCAGCGTTTCAGCGAGAGCAGCATTTTTCATAACAAACCCAAGCGAAAACCCAACTCCAGGGAATCCTCTGTGTACAAAACGAATACGCGGAGGGGGCTGGACATTCCCCGGACGCCACCGGGGGAGAGAGGAGAGTAGTATTCATACTGTGTAATTGTAGAGAGGGTTGGAGGGATGGAGGGAGGGATAGGGATGGAGGGCGGGACGGAGGGAGCGGGAGGGGATGGGGGAGGGATTCATTCCATGCGCCCAGATGGGTCTCAGGGTTGGGTTTCTTGTTGGAGGTTTCTTGTGGACTGGCCTCCACCGCACTGCTTCTGCAGGTTTCTGCTCCTCGAGGTTCTCTCGCGCAGTGGGGGTCTCGCCTTCGGCCCTCGGCGGCGCGTGGCCGCGGTGGCGCTCGGGCGCGCGCTGCTGCGGTGTGCCCCCCCTCCCCGTCGAGTGTTCCACGGGTGCGTATCGAGGGCCGCCCGACTGACGGATCTGCTCGACGGACGTTCGTCGCAACATCGGCGCAGTGAGTGAATCGATCGGCTCCGGGAAGTACCCGGAGCGACCATCTCCATGAGTGGGATCAGGCTTGTTGTGGTTGTTTTTGCTGTTGTTGTTCCTGTTGCTGTTGCTGTTGCTGTTGCTGTTATTGTAGTTGTTCGTTTTGTGGTTGTCGTTGGTGTTGTTGTTGGTTGGTTGGCTGTTAGGTTGGTTGGTTGTTGTTGTTGGTGGTGGTGTTGGTGTGGGTGTGGGCCTAGGGAACCATACGGAATCCCGAGGGAATCCTTAGGAATCCTAAGGAGTCCTGAGGGGAACCTTCGGAATCCATAGGGAATCCCCAGGAATCCACAGGGGGGGACAGTATTCTGACCCGGCACCCCCCCTCCCCCCAGCCCCCCAACCCCTCCACCCCCGTCAGGCAAGAGAAAAAAGGGGAGGCACTCGACTTAACTACCACGTTTCTTTTCCTTGTTGCTCAACTTCCTTGGGGCTGGCGGTGGCGACGACGACGACGACAGCGACGACGGCAGAGCCTCTTGCACATGCCGAAGGGTCGGCGGACTGCTATGGCGACAACGACATCGACGACGATAGTGGTGACGCTTGTGCTCAATTATGCTGATGATGACGGTGATGATACATCTGAATATGACAACGATGAAGATGACAATGCCGATGACAAGAATGATGACTCTGACGGTGACGATGGCAATGATGACGACGATGTAGTTGTTGCTGAGGCTGCTGCTGCTGCTGCTGATGATGATGACGATGACGATGACGATGACGATGACGTTGACGACGACGAGTAAGGTAATGAGGATGATGATGATGATAATAATGGTGAGGATGACAATGACGATGGCGACGACTGCTGATGATGACGATTATGCTGAGGAGGATGACGATGAGGATGATGATAATCGTGATGCTGATGATAATAAGGATGCCGCTGATGATGAGAAGTATTATGATGATGCTGATACTGATGTTGTTAGTGATGATGACAGTAATGGTGATTTTGATGATGATGCTGCTGCTGATGATAATGAGGAGGAGGAGGATGCGGACGACGGTGGTGATTGTGATGATGATCACGACGACGACGCGCCCCGACGCCCAGAAGCCGGGAGCCCGCTCGCCCGACCAGCCTGTTAGGGCCCTCCCGCTCGTCTGCTTGAAGCCCTCCCGCCCGCGTCAATGTCCCGCCCGACCTGGTCGCTGGGGTCCGCCCACCCGACCCGCCCCGTCAGGGTCCGCCCGCCCGCCCGCCCGCCCGTTAAAGCCTGCCCGCCCGACCTGCCCGTCAGGGTCCGCCCGTGAGACCGCCTGGAAGCCCTCCCGCTCGCCTCAATGTCCCGGCCTGCCCGGCCCGCCAGGTGGGGTCCGCCCGCCCGTCCCGCCAGTCAGGGCCAGCCTGCCCGCCCCGACCGTCAAGGCCTGCCTGCCAACATTACGGCTCCTCTCTCCCTCCTCCCTCCTTCTTGCTTGCCCTCCTTCCTTTCTCGTTTCCTCCTCCTTTCCTCGCTCTCTCCCTTCTCCTGTTTCCTCCTGCTCCTCCTGCTCCTCCTCCTCCTCGTCCTCCTTCCTCTTCCCCCTCCTCCTCCTCCTCTCCCTCCTCCTCCTCCTCCTCCTCCTCCTCCTCCTCCTTCATTTCCTCCTTCCTCGTCCCCCTCCTCCTCCTCCTCGTCCTCCTCATCATCATCATATTCCTCCGTCTCTTCCTCCTCCTCCCCCGCCTCTTTCAGCGGCTGCGCAAACTGCACGTGGCAGGCAATGAAGAAATACCCCCAAGGATAGTACGATCGAAGACGAAGAGGGCGGGTATCGGCGGCTTGGGGTATACAGATGGTACGGAACGCAAACAACGACGAGCGAAATGTATGGATTGACTTGTTGCTGTTGACGTTGCTGATGTAAGTGGTGGTTGTATTGGTGATGGTGGTGATTTATACTACGATGCTGCTGCTGGCGGTGGTGATGATGATAATGATGAGGATAAGGAGGATGAGGAGGATGAGGATGAGGATCAGGATCAGGATGAGGACGAGGATGAGGGTGAGTGTGAGGATGAGGGTGAGGGTGAGGATGAGGATGAGGATGACGATGAGGATGAGGATGAGGATGATGATGATGATGATGATGATGATGATGATGATGATGCTGATGCTGATGCTGATGCTGATGATGATGATGCTGATGATGATGCTGCTGATGATGCTGTTGATGATGCTGATGATGATTATTATGATTAGGTGGAGGAGGAGGGTGAGGAGGAGGAGGAGAAGCAGGAGGAGGAAGACGACGAAACACATAAGTCTATTACTACCGAGCATACTAACATCAGAATAATCGAATTACGAATGAAAACAAACATACATTTCATATTAGTAATCGTACTAGTACTAGTATTCGTAATATTAGTAATAGTACTAGCACTACGAAGAATAGGCATAATCATGATATCAATCATAATCATGAGAAGAGGATGAGGAAGAGGAAGAGGAGGAGGAGGAAAAGGAAGAGGAGGAAGAGAAGGAGGAGGAGGAGTGGGGGAGGGAAATGGGAAGGAGGGAGGAGGGCGGGAGGAAGGGAGGGCGGGAAGGAGAGGGACGGGGAAGGAAGGGGGGAGGGAGAAGCGGGGAGCGAGGAGCAGGAGAAGGAGGATGAGGAGGAGGAGACAAACACCATCGCCCGATCACCGCCTCCCAAGCCCGCCAGATGGGAGGAACGGGCAGAGATCCAGGCTCACGGCTGCATGAAAACGCTGGTAAAGGACATCCACGACCAAGGCCAAAGAGTGGCCAACCAAGATGAGGACCGATTTTGACAACAGCACCAGCGACGACTACGAGGCGCTGATTGAGCTGATGGGCTTCCCAACGCGCTTGCAAACAGGTGACACAACCCCTTACCTGCTAAACGGCCCTGGGCGTTCACCGCACAGCCCTGCCCTGTTCGATTCCTTCTTTGGGTGGGTGCGTCTACGAAACGGCCTCGCCTTTCTGGCTGGCCATCATGCGGGTGGATTTCTGCCTTCTAAACATCGCCAGCAGGAGCGACAACGAGATGACCGCGCTCTCGTGCAGTCAGACAACCTGGGGAGGGAGGGGTGGGGGGGGGGGAACGCGCGAACCCGCTCCTCCCTGGCCGGTCCGACAGAGCTTCGTGACCAAGGGAGGGGGTTTGGGGGGGGGCCACGTTTTGCCGCACTTTGCCGAGCCACCTCGAGGAGGAAGTTGCGAGGGAGGAGAAGCGAGGGAGAGGGAGGAGAGAAGGCGGGCAGGGGGAGGGGAAGAGCGGGGAAGGGGGGGGGGGAGGAAGGGGGGAGCGAAAACACAGGAGCGAGGAATGAGGAACGAGGGGAGGAGTAGGAGGAGGAGGAGGAGGAGAGAGGAGGAGGAGGAGGAGGAGGAGGAGGAGGAGGAGGGAGAGGAGGAGGAGGAGGAGGAGGAGGAGGAGGAGCAGGCGTGGAATGGGGACCTTGGACAGGAAGAGGAGGAAGAGGAGGGACGAGGAGGAGGACGAGGAGGAGGACGAGGAGGAGGAGAAGGAGGCGGAGGAGGAGGACGGAGGAAGGCCCTCACGTCTCCTCCCCGTCAGGGCCCCGCTCCCTCTGTACAATCACACGCTATGAATACTATTCTCCTCTTTCCCCCGAAGACCCTGATGTCGTAGCCTGCCACCCTCCGCATATTGCTTATTGATACGTAGGATCCCCCCAAAAAGGTGTCGATCATGTGTGTTTTTTTCAATCCGGATGTTTTCGGTGTTTCCCGAATGGCACTTCCGCTACAGCGTTGGCTCCATGTTCTGGCTCTCGGTCCCTCCAAATCCTACTCCCGCTGCAGTGATGGCCTCGCTTCTTTGTTGCGGATCTTATCGTGTCCCCGCTGCAGCGTTGGTTCTCATTTAACGCTTCCGTTTTTCCCGAACCGTTCATCTACATGTTTCGTCCTGCGTCATGTTTGGTTCCCCTCCGAACGCGTTACGCTCTGCCGTGCTGTACATGCTACGCCGTGTACTACCATGCATCTCGCACCCTCTCGGGACCATTGCCCTGCTCGACACCCGACTGCGAATCGAGAGGAGATCGGGGCATGGTAAGGGATGGGATGGACGGGCCGGTGTGGTGCTCTCGCCTCAGCGCTGGCCAGATCCCCAAGCCAGTGGGTATTATTCTTCCGCTCGAGCGCCTGCCGCAATCAAATGGTGGGACGTGTTTGTGCTATGCATCTTGAAGGGATTGTCCAGATTGCCCAGGGTGTTATCTGGGGATTTGTTCATCAGGTTTGTTCCATTGGACATAGTGCGACGCTTGCGCACCTAGCTTGTTTCCTTCCCTCTCCTCCTTCCCTGTCTCCCTCTAGCCCGCTTGCCCCCGCCCCTCGTGCCCCGCTCCTGCGGCCGTCCTCCCCCCCGCTTCCTTCCCCCTGACCCTTTTGGGCCGCACTGCAATATATGCTCGTCCCATCCCCCCCCCCATAACGTAACGCCCCGCCCCCCCCCCCCCACTGCGTCCCCAATACTGCCGCAACGCGTCCGGCGCCGCCAGCTGTGGTACTGGAGCCAGCCACACCGCGAGGGGGGGTGGGGGGGCGGGCCTCATAACGCCCTCCCTCATGTGCTCCCTTCCTTTCCTCCCTCCCTCCGTCCCTCCTTCCCGCCCTCCTGTGCAGCAGGCGCTGGGGGCGCATCGGCAGATTAAGCGTTTCGGTCAGCCAGCATTTTGCCTGTCTGCCTCCGGCGTCCATCCTCGAGCCCCCTCTCCCTCTGCCCCCGTCACTCCCGAGGAGAGGAGGAGGGGGGATAGGAATGGAGGGGAAGGACTTGGGAAGGGGACGAAGGAGCGGGACGCAGCCCTCCTCCGCCGGAGCCCAGGTTCCGTCGACGACGACGACCACGACCACGACGGTGCAGCTCATCCCGGAGAGCCTCTTCAGGGGACCTCCCAGCGGCGACCGCGAACCTAGCGCGCCCGGGGGGAAATCAGCGGGAGAAGGAAAAGGAGTAGGAAGATGAAGAGGAGGAGGAGGCCGTGAGGAGGAGGAGGAGGAGGAGGAGGAGGAGGAGGAGGGGGAGGAGCAGGCGTGGAATGAAGACCTTGGACGGGGGGCTGGGGAGGAGGAGGAGGAGGAGGAGGAGGAGGAGGTCCTGCGGAGGAAAGGATGGGGCCTGGGGCGGGGAGCGATGGCCGGGTAGCGCGTGTGTGTGTGTGTGTGTGTGTGTGTGTGTGTGTGTGTGTGTGTGTGTGTGTGTGTGTGTGTGTGTGTGTGTGTGTGTGCGGATGGCCTCCACCTGCTCGGGACAGGCGCCAGAGACAGCCAAGGTCTACTCCAGGGAGGGGTGGGAGGGGTGGGGGGAGGGGGGATCACCAGATAGACAGCGCCTCGGAGAGGTCGAGCGGTGAACGCACCAGACACTGGGCGTCGAAACGCGGGGGGGAGGGGGGGTGTTCGAGGGCCCACTCCGATCGGCAGAACAATCATGAAAAAAACGATCACCAGATAGACAGCGCCTCGGAGAGGTCGAGAGGTGAACGCACCAGACACTGGGCGTCGAAATAGCGACGCCATCGAAATCGAATTCGCGGCCTCTTCTCATGCGGCGGAGGGGGAGGGGGAGGACGAGGAGAGACCGAGAAGCAGCATCAGCAGCAGACCCAGCGAAAACTGTCACACAGGAGAGAGGATGGGACGCACACAGACACTATTGTACCATATGTCCTCCTTGGAGGCGCGAATCCGACCCGAGCATATAGTATACCCATCTTGTAGCAGATCGTTTCCCGCGAGCGGTGTGGCCAGAAAGCGCCCGCCGCGACGCCTATGCTATAAGACTTCTCGGCGCGCGCGTCGCCCCTGGGGGGGCGACGCACACACACACACACACACCGCCCCCCTCCCTTCCGCACGCCGGGCACCTCAGGGGCAACGTTCCTCC
>CAUYUJ010001571.1:58578-71078 GCA_963575745.1 Prorocentrum cordatum | reverse complement strand
CCGATGCCCCCCCCTCGCCACCGGGTAACCCGTGCCTAACACCCCCCCCTGCAAGGTCGAGTTACCCGATGTCCCCTGGGGGACACCGGGTAAGTGGGGGTGTGGAGCGCACCCCCCAGTTACCCGATGCTCCCAAGGGGGGGCGCCAATAACTTATGCCCGTCGTCGTCGTCGTCGTCGTCGTCGTTGTCGCCGGTCGTCGGTCGCGGGCCGGAAAAATTTGAGGCTTCGGATCCGTTTCGGGGCCCCCCTGGGCCCCGAGGGCTCCAAACCCCTGGGGAAAAGCAGCAGCAAACTTACCACTCCAGGTCGAGGCGTCGTCGTCGTCGTCGTCGTCGCCGTCGTCTGCGGGTCGAGAGCTCCAGGATGGGGCCGAAAGCTCCGGGTTGGGGTCGGGAGCTCCTAGACGGGGTCGAGAGCTCTGGGGTCGAAACAGGGGCCAGGAAATTTGGTCCAAGTATCGCTGCCTGGTCCTGCAGGGGCTGGGTAAGGGTGCGTTTACACCTCCTCGTCGTCGTCGTCGCCGAGGAGGAGGAGGAGGGCCCCAGGAGTTCTGTACCACCGGCCGCTGGGTTGGTACATAATTCCTGGGGCCTTCTTGGAGCCCTCTTGGCGCCCTCTTGGCGCCCTCTTGGGGCCCTTTTGGGCCCTCTTGGGGCCCTCTTGGGGCCCTCTTGGGGCCCTACAGGGCCAACCAGGGGTCCGAGAGGGCTCCGAGAGGGCCCTCAGAGGGTCCCAAGAGGGTTCAGGAGTTATGTACCAGCGGCCGCTGGATTGGTACATAATTCCTGGGGCCTTCTTGGGGCCCTCTTGGCGCCCTCTTGGGGCCCTCTTGGGGCCCTTTTGGGGCCCTCTTGGGGCCCTCTTAGGGCCCTCTTGGAGCCCTCTCATGGGCCAACCAGGGGCCCAGGAGGGCTCCAAGAGGGCCCTCAGAGGGCCCCAAGAGGGCCCCAGGAGTTATGTACCAGCGGCCGCTGGGTTGTTGCACAACTCCTGGGGCCCTCTTGGGGCCCTCTCGGAGCCCTCTTGGGGCTCTCTTGGGGCCCTCTTAGGGCCCTCTCGGGGCCATCTTATGGACGGCGACGACAACGACAACGACGACGACGATGACGACGACGACGACGACGACAACGACGACGACGACGACCACGACGATGGTGGTGACGACGACGACCACGACGACGACGATGACAACGACGACCACGATGACGACGCGCCCGAAATCAGCCGACAAAGCGACCTAGTAGTTAAACCGACAAGGTGTCCTTCTTTTGGCGCAGCGGCTCCGAGACAGCCTGCAGGGCAGCCTCTTTTTGGCCGCATCGGCTCCGAGAAGCCTGCAGCTCGGCCCCCGGTGACATTTTTTCGGCCCGCCCTTTCAAGGCCCCACGGCCGGCTCTTGGGTCGAGGAAGAAGAGGAGCAAAACCAGGAGAATCAGGAGCAGGAGGACGAGGAGGTTGAGCAGGGGGACAAGGACGAAATGAGAGGCCTTAAGCGGCTCCGAAAACCCTGCAGCTCAGCGCGGTCTGGTCTCGGAGCCGCTTCTGGCCTATCATTCCGTCCTTGACCCCTTGCTCAAACTCCTCGTCCTCCTGCTGCTCCTGCTCCTCTGGTTCCTGTTGATCACCTCCTCGTCCTCCTGCCCCTCCTCCTCCTCGACCCAAAAGCTGGCCGTGGGGCTTTGAGATGGCGGCCCACAAAACATCACCGGGCCTCGGGGTGATATGTTTTTCCTGGGGGGGGCAAGGGCGTCCGCAGACGAGCCCGCGCTGAGCTGCAGGCTTCTCGGAGCCGCTTCGGGCCTCTGATTCCGTCCTTTCCTCTTGCTCTTCCTCTTGGACTGTTTCCTCGCCCTTTGGGGCCCTTTTGGGGCCATCTTGAAGTCAGCTTGGGCCGTCTTGGGACCATCTTGTGGACATCTTGGGCCGTCGGACAGCCGAAAAAGAAAACGCGCCCAAATTATTCAACAATTGAAGGGAATAAATACAACCATTTGGGCATTTCGGGCTCTCCTGGAGGTCCTCTTGAAGACTTCCTAGACTGTCTAGGAGGCCCCTTGGATCCCCTTGGGGCCCTTGGGGCCCTCTGTGGCTGTCTTGGGACATCCTGGGGCTATGTCGAATCGTATCGTTGCCATCTTGGACGTTTTGGAGCCGTCTTGAAGGCCATCGTGGGCGCCTTGGAATTCTCGTGGGCCGTCTTGGAGGCGCCTTGGGGGCCTCTTGGACCGTCTGGAGGCCGTCATGGGGCCGTCTTGGAGGCCTCTTGGGCGCTCTTGGGGCCATCTTGGGGGTCTCTTCGGCGGCATTGGGCCGTCGGCAGGCCGAAAACGTCAAAATCCATCAAGAGCCCACGGGAAATCAGCTGTCTTGGCCTCTTCGGGCCTTCCTGCAGATCCCTTTGGAGGCTTCTTGGACTGCATTAAAAGCCTCCTGGGGGCCTTTGGGGCCGTCCTGGGCCATCTTGGGGCCATCTTGGACGCCTCGGGTGCATCTTGGGCCGTCTTGGAGACATATTGGAGCCGTCTTGGGCTCTCTTGGAGCGATCCTAGCCGCCTTGGAGGCATCTTGGTGACCATATTGGGCCGTTTGGGCCGTCTTGGTGGCGATGTGGGCCACACCTTCTGGTCCTTCCGAGGGGCAGGCGGTCTGGGCCGAAGGCCACTGGGAAGGGTTTGAAAATCAGAATCTCAGCAAAATGTCTGGCACGCCGTCCAACCCTGTGGCAAGCACAGGGGGCGGCGGATCCAAGACGCCTACGGGCCTCTTGGGGGCCGTGGGGGCGTCTTGGGGGCCTCTCCTTGGCAGTCTTAAATCGTTCCTAGCCCGTCTGACGGGTCTGACGCCGTCGGAAGCCGTCTTGGGGGCCTCTCTGAACCGATGTGGGGTCCTCTTGAGGCGCTTCAGGGCCGTCTTGGAGGCCATCTTGGGCGTCTTAGAGGCCTCTTGGGGCCGTCTTTGGGGCCTCCTGGGCCGTCATTGGGCCATCTTGAAAGCCTCCTGGGCGCACTGGAGGCGAGGAGGAGGAGGAGGAGGTTGAGGAGGAGGAGGAGGAGGGAAAGGAGGAATAGGAAGAAAAGGACTGGGAAAAGCAGGCGAAGAGGGAGTGGGAAGAGAAACAGGGAGGAGGACCAGGAGAAGGAGGCAGGGGGTATGAGCGAGGAGACACAGTCGAACAACGAGAGACAAAGTCGGAGCAACCCCCAACCCCCAGAGTCTGGGGGCGCCCCAGAGTCTGAACAGCACTTTTTTCAGATTGGGCGGATTGTCCGCCTTCGGTGCTCGAGGGGGCGCCGCGGCCGTCGTTCTCCAGGCCTGCGCCCGTCAGGCTTGGGCCCACGGTCGTTTTCACGGCACCGCGTTTTGCTAAAGGGGGTCCTGTCCATCCCAGAGATGAAAGAAGGGGGGGGGGCAGTGCCAGCAAGGGCTGCAGAGAAGGGGCCGTTTAGGGCCCCTGAAAGGGGCAGGGGCCCCTAATAGGGCCCACTGAGGGCCTACTTTTTGGGGCCCGAGAAGTGCACCGTTCCCCCCCCCCATGTACAGTGGAGACCCATGCCAAGAAATATCCGGCTTGCCTCCAGGGTGCCCTTGGTTTCTTGGGTTTGGATGGCTCTGCTGTGGAGAGCGTGACGCTCCCACACCAAAAATCTATGGACGTCCTGGGGTCTCAGGGTCGGGTTTCTCGTGAAGGTTTTCCTGCGGTCGAGCCCCTGCTGCATCGCCCCCCCACCCGCGAAGCGACGCCAAAAAGCAGCAGTGGGAAGGCGCCCACCGTGCACAGCTGCACCACCGATCCCGTCGCCGGGGCCACGGCGTGGCCTCCTGGCCAGGAGCCGTGCGGGTGCACAGCTGGCGTCCTGCGCCAAGCGGAAGCGTCCGCTGGACCACTGACCATCACTCTTTCGTTGTTGTTGCTCGGAGTCTCCTCGCTCTTGGTCTCAGCCTCCGCCTCCTCGGCCTCCTCTTGCTCGTTCCCCCCCCCGCCTCCTGGCCCTTTGCCTCCTGCTCCTCCTCTTCGTCGTCCTTCTCTTTACGCCCTCTCTCCCTTCTCTTCCGTTTTCCCCCCCTTGGCCATCCGCCCCCACTTCCTCCTCTTTCATCCCCCCGTTTCTCCCTACTACGCCTTCCCTCGCGCCCTCTCCCCTTCTCGTCTTCTTAGCCGTCTGGTCTCCGCAGTTGCCTGAGAGGCGGCTCTCGTTATTCACCTGATGGGCATTGCAGTTTGTTTCTCCCACCCCACGCGCCATGCTGGTCGTTGCTCGACTTGACCGGGTGCTACACGAGAGCTGCAGGGCGAGACGTGAACACATATCTCCGGGCCATGTTCACGATGCAGGCGAGGCCAAACTCATGATGGTCATCACCATTACCGGCGAGCCGACGGCGCCGCACTGTGCAGGCCGCTGCAGTATACGTGCACTCGTGGAGGCGATATCCTCGAGGAACCTCCGACCTTCTCCGCTGTGGACCAGGATCATCTCCTCAGCGATGGCACAATCGACATAAGATTATTCTGGGCCTCCCGGATGGGGTCGGAGTAGATGGGGTCGGCGGATCGCACCACATCGCCCATGCATCGGCGACGCGGCTCGTTACGGAGCCCGAGTTGCTCCATGCCGATGCACCGCCGACGTCTCCAACGCACCCCCATGCATCGGCGTCGGTGCACCGCCGACGTTTCCAATGCATCGCCGACGCATCGCCGACGCATCGCAGATGTATCGGCGACACGGCGCGATTCTCCGACCCCATCTACTCGGACCCCACCGAGGAGGGCTCCAATTCTGCCCCAGGAGCCCGC
This sequence comes from Prorocentrum cordatum, assembly GCA_963575745.1. Classification (NCBI taxonomy): domain Eukaryota; class Dinophyceae; order Prorocentrales; family Prorocentraceae; genus Prorocentrum; species Prorocentrum cordatum. The sequence continues at coordinate 66,277 of CAUYUJ010001571.1, read as the reverse complement.
AGCGCCCGCAGCGCACCCCGCCCGGATCGAGGGGCCCCGGGGGCGGGCCGTCGGCCGAACGTCTCTCGCACGAGCCGCTCCCCCGCGGCCTCCATCCTGCGGACCGCGCGCTCGCGCCCCCCGGGGGGCCCAGGCCTGCCTCCTCGCCGTCTTGACGCCCCCGACTACGCTGTAACGCTTTCTTCCTGCATCCGCCTGTAGGAGGACGCGCCCGACCTGACTCTGGACCTCCTGGACGGGGTCCGAGCAGATGGGGTCGGAGGGTCGCGCTGTATCGTCAATGCATGGGGTTTAGCAACTGCAGTGAACGACTTGGACTTTCTCGCCGAGGCCATCTTGGACGCTCTACCGCCCCGCTGCCCCCCCCCCGTCCAGGTCCAGGGGGAGATGGCAGGGCGAGGGGTAAACCCCTCCCCAGAAGGGAACAAGGGGGGGGTGGAAGAGGAACCTCCCGAAGCCACTCACGCCCTAAAGTCAAGGGAGGAAAAGCCACCCGGACCAGACGATTGGCGTTTGCTAAACGGCCCTGGGCGTTTACTAAAAGCCTTGCCTTGTTCGATTTCGCCCTTGGCGCGTTTACTAAACGACTTCGCGTGTCGGGGTGGTTATTTGGTAAAACAAGGCTAGGATCGGGATAAATCGCTCCAGAGCGTTCCGGAGCGCTCTCAGAGCGTTCCGGAACGCTCTGGAGCGGCCGCGGCGCCCAATACATCCTCCAAACCCGCCGATCCTCAGAGGTTTCGAGTTATCCCGATCCGATTTTGTCCCGATCTTCGCGTCGTTTTATATGGGGGTGGATTTTTGAGGGCTGGAGGGACGAGCCAAGGAGACTGTTCCGAACAGTGGCGCGAAGGTCCGACACGTCCTCTCGTGCGATGCCCGGGCGGGCCGCGGAGGCCCACCACGCCTGGCAGGGCCGGGCGGTGCCGGACCGGTGCACGGGCCGCCGATCTGCGAGCCCGACCCGAGAGCCTCCATCAGAGGCCCGAATAATTCGGGGGCGGACAGAACCCCCAACAGTGACACGTCGATTAGTGAATTGTCCGTTTTCGGTTCTCGAGAGGGCGCCGCGGCCGTTATTTTCCAGGCTTGCGCCCCCAGGTTTGGGCCTCAGGTCGTTTTCACTAAACCACGTTTTACTAAAGGGGGGTCTGTCCATCCCCGAATCAGAGCCCCGAATCATCAGGGGTAACTCGGGTCAGGGCTAACTCGGGTTCGTTTTTCGGGAGCCCGAACCCGAGTTATCCCGGGCCCGACTTGCCCCGGATATTTCGGGCGTCCAGAGCCCCGAATCATCAGGGGCAATTCGGGTCAGGGCTGACTCGGGGTCGTTTTTCGGGATTCCCAGGGGATGCGAGTCGTGGACGCCCAGGGCAGAGGAGCTCAGGGAGCTGAACGTGGGGCTCAGAATTTGATGCTGCGGAGAATCGTTGGTTGTGGCCGCGCCGACGGGGAGCCGTGGGTTGACTGGGTCCAAAGAGCCACCCGGCGAGTGCGCCGCTTCGCCGAAAGTACTGGTCTCAAAGAGTGGGCGCCGGAACATTTCCGAAGGAAATGGCTCTGGGCAGGGCGCGTGGCCCGGGCGAGCGCCATCGACTGGTTGAATGGTGTCACAACGTGGAGGGATTCTTCTTGGCAGGCTGCTTCTGGCGAGTGGGGCTCGCTTCGCCCGACGCGTCCGTCAAGTCGCAGGTGGATGCGTTTTGAAGACTCGGTGAGAAGATTTTGCCGAGACCGGGGGCTGGGGGAGTGGCAACTTCTTGCTGGGGACGCAGATCATTGGGCAAGTCTAACGGCTGATTTTCTTTCATATTCGGTGAAGTCGCACTTCCATTCCTGAGGATTTCGCGTAGGGTCCTGCCCCTTGCGGGCCACCTTGACAGGATTTCACTTCACTTCACTTCGTTTTTCGGGATTCCGAACCCGAGTTACCCCAGACCCGAGTTGCCCCGGATAACTCGGGCGCCCAAGTTCCAGTGTGGTAGCCTTTTCTTGTTTCTGCGGCCGCTCCCGTCGCTCTCCCCCGCTCCTGCACGCCGGCCAGTCGGCCTTGCGGTCGCCCCGAGCAGCCGAACAGCCACGCGCTGGAGCTGACGGCCCCTGCCGCGCCGCCGAAGAAGCACGTGCTGGCCCTTCGATTCCCGCTCTTGCTGCCGGACACTTCGCGGCGCCGTCTCCGGCTTGCACGAGCGCGCGCGCGGACTGCCCTTGCCGCGCTGCGACGCAAATAGAACGTGCTGGCCGTCGGGATGGGGAGGCCCGGCAGGTGGGGGCGACAAGAGCGGCTGCGAGGAGCACCGCCCCCCCTCCCTGCAGAGCTCCTTCTGAGCGGGGCTCGGCAACCGGGGGGGCGAGAGTGGCGAGCTTCTGCCGGGGTCAAGCCTCGGGGCCTCGGCTGTACACGTCGGAGCGACGTGGCGCAGGAAGGAGCGGGGGCGGGGGCGGGGGCGCGGGCGTGGGCGGAGTGGGAGGAGGACGGGGTGGGGGGGGCGGGGCTGCTCGCACGTTCAAGTTTCGACTCAGATTTCGATCCGGTCCGATCCGACACGAGTCGATCTCGTCTCCGCCGCCGCCGCCGCTGCCGTCGCCCTCGCCGTCGCCGTCGCCGTCGTCAACGTCAACGTCAACGCCAACGTCGCCGTCGCCGTCGACGACGTCGTGGATGCCATCGTGGATGTCGCCGTGGATGTCGTAGTCGTCATCGTCGTGGATGTCGTCGTCGTCGTCGTCGTCGTCGTCGTCGCCGTCGTGGATGTCGTCGTCGTGGACGTCGTGCACGGGGTGAAATGAACAGGGGGTTCCAGACGTCGGCGACGGGCGTTTTTTCTCGACTTGAACCTCGGGGGGGTCGCTTTTCGCGCCGCCCTTGTCGTCCCCCGTCCTCGTTGTCGTCCCCGCCCAGCCCTCTCGTCGGGTGCTGCTAGACGTGCCCTGGCCCAAGGTGCCCCCAGGATTTCCAAAGAGGCCCCCACGGCCTCCAGAGCACCCGTTTCGCGAGGCCCAGAGGGTCCCTGGGGCTCAAACATTGAGCGAAAAGTTGGGGGCACCCTGGTCCATGGGTACCTTTCGCCCAGGGCTCGAGCCAAACCGTGTTTTGGCAATTTCGTGGACCGTTTCCGATTCGATTTCGTTTTGCAGCAAAGGTGGCCCGAAGACAGAAGGAGGGATGCCCCAACACACAACAGCTCGAGCTCTGCTTTTCACCACCCACCAAACCACCCCAACCCAACCCGAAGGCCTCAATTTGCCCTCCATTCCCAGTGAGGTGGGGTGCCGGGGAACATGGGAAAACAACGCATACCATGGAACCCGTCCCCCCCTCAACCTGATTTTGTTGTGCCTTCGGGTTGGGCTGGGGTGGTCTGGTAGATAGTCAGCTTTCGCAACCTCCGACCTCGCTTGTTCGCGCTCCCAGGTATCCGCGGATCTTATCTTTCCAATCCGCGGCCCCAGCAGTCCCGACCCCTTCCTCGGGGGGGGGTTTTCGTCCCAGATCCATTTTTCAGGAGGGAAAGCATCACACAGACACGACTCATCGTCGATCCCCCGGAAAATTTGGACAAACATGGGAAGTGGGGGGGGGGGGGAGACGAGGACCCAGAAACATGGGAAGATGTCACATGGGAAGTGGAGGAGGAGGAGGAGGAGGAGGAGGAGAAAGAGGAGGATGAGGAGGAGGAGGAGGGCGGGGGGGCGACAAGAACCCAGAAACATGGGAAAACGTCAGGAATTCTAGTATTTATGTGTATGGATTTGCGTGTCCCAGGGCCCCTTCCTATTCCCCTGGCCCGACGACGGGCCCCGGAGGCCAGAATCGTCCAGGAACTGGTGAGAGAGAGAGGGAGAGGGAGAGAGAGAGAGAGAGAGAGAGAGAGAGAAAGAGAGAGAGAGAGAGAGATCCTCCTCTTCCTCCTCCTCTTCCTCCTCGATCCTCCTCTTCCTCCTCCTCCTCTTCCTCCTCCTCCTAAGCCCTTCCTGCTCAGGCCAGGGGGAATTGGGGCTCCCTGTCAGGATTCGATGCAGGCTACACCCCTACCGCCTGAAGCCCCAGCTCCCGCCCACCATGTGGGCCTCTCTCCTACAAACAGTACTCTATAATCCATTCTCTCTTAGCGACACATGGCGGGCACACGAGGTTTCTACTCGATTGAGCTTCGCAGACCTGATACTGTTGCCAGGGACACAGCAGCGCCGCCGCGCAGGAGACCCCCCGACCAAGGTGCAGCTCGAGAAGCACACGATGGTGCAGTTCGGGTGGCAGCGGGGGAGGTACACAAATAAGAGCGCGGGATGCGCTATCATGCTCAGACGACGGGCCTTCAGAGAGGCCCACGTTCATGAGATTCTGGAGCCACCTCGAGAACTGGCGGGGCGGGGAGGGGCAGTTCGACTCAAGAGCCCAACCTTCGACATTATGGTGGTGGTGGCCTACTTCCCGCCCCCACAGAGACACCATATCGACCATTGGAATGCGACATGTGCCAAGCTCACGGCGTGGCTTCATAGGACGATACAGCGAGCCCGAGCACGCTGCATGATAGTGGTGGGAGCTGATACGAACTCCGAGTTCGGTCGACGAAGTGGGCCCAACGGCACCCCGACGACGACGCGCGATGACGTCCACGTCGGCCCGTTCGCCAACAGCTACGAGAATGGGGTGAGTGCTGCACTGTGGCGCATGATGAGCATGGAAGGATTGGCAGCGATCGACACCTTTTATGACACGGGGCCAACTTACTTCGGGGCCGAAGCTCACATCACCTCGCACCCTGACCACCTATGGGGACCGTGCGACGCTGTGCAGGCGACCAGGTCGTGTGTATGTCTCAGAAGAGCGATGCGTGATCTGCAACGTATACCTTCACCTTTGCTTCGAGACCATTGCCCCATGTTGTGGAGAGTACACTACAGGTTGCAGACCGCACCTCATCCTGATGGAAGGCGCCTTCGATGGAACAGAGACCTCATGGGACAAGCTCTGAACCGGCGAGGTGCCCCCGAGTTCATCGCAGAGCTGGAGAGAAGATGCGAGAGTTCGGTGAGAGCGTGGCGAAGTTATCTTAGAGCAGAGGACCCCTCGCTTTCTTGGTTTCACTTGGTGGCGGACATCACGGAGGCAGCACAGACAGAATTCTTGGAGACCAAGTCGAGGGGGCAGTCGGCTGCATATCGGGATGAGAGAGATCGACTTCTGGCAATGAGGCGTCAGCTCAGTGTTCACTTTCGGGAAGAGGATCGACTTAGACTTCGGGCTTGCGATCGAGAGATCAAGCGTGCACGCAGCAGACTGGACAGAGAGAACGTCGAGGCGCTGCTGAAGGAGGCACAAGTGGCCTCGGACCGTGGCCACACCAGCACTGTTTGGAAGCTCGCCTTTCAGATCGGGGCGCGTTATCACGGGGTGCGGAGACGACGTTTCAACCTGATCCTTACGTACGCCCCGACGTTGCAAGAGTGGCAGGGCACGCTGGAGTCAGACGCGAAGGAGGGGGGCTTCTCTGCTGTTCGTCTACGCGGACCAGGCATCCCTCGCAGCGTGGCACTGGCTTCGAGAGCGACTGAGGACCCAGATGGGGAGTGGAAAGATCTACGAGGACGACCTGGGTCGGCCGCCTACGACGACTGGACGAACACGCTGCTCTGTCTTGAGAAGGCGGCCAGGCGCAGGTATCCCCCCCCGCGCTCCGCCCCCAGCGAGGTGTGGCTCATGGCGATGAGGGCGGCTACTCGAGAAGCGAGGGGCGAACCAGCTGATGAAGATCCTCACGAGAGAAGGCAGCGAGTTCAGGTCCCTTGTCCACGACTGGCGGAGCGCATTTTTGAGATCCTGAGGCAGATTCGGAATACGTGTCGCACACCCTACCAGTGGCACTGGTCAAAGACGTTTCAGTTGAGCAAGGGCAATGACAAGAGGGGCACCAAGGCGATGAGACTCATACACTGCTACTGCCCGTTCGGCAAAGCTTGGTACAGAGGCATATTTGTTCGACACGAACGCTCAAGACTTCCATTGCACGCACATGGATATGCAGCGCACAGGTCGATGCAGAACGCGCAGCTGGTGGCTAAACTTCACTCGTGGAGATTACGAAAGAAGCTCGTCTCGCACCTGCAGATCAAGAAAGATATGAGCAACGCGTTCCCTTCGACAGATCACGACATACTGGAGCAGGTGATTGGGGAAGTGATACCTGACATGCAGCACCAACTCTTCTTGCACCAGAGGATTCGTGAGGCGGTCGTCGAGGTTGAGGCAGGAGAAGAAAAGGGCTTCTTCCAACCCACCCACGGCACGGGCATGGGCGACGGCAATGCGCGTGAGCTGTTCGTGCGGTCGTTTGTCGAGCCGCTGGAGGTGCGGAACCAGATCCTCCTGCAGGGCACCCAGGCCACCTTAGATGCGAAGAGCGGCGGCTCCGTGCCGATGATGGAGGCGGCGACGCTGATTGACTCGCCCATCCACACCGAGCAGATCGACATCTCCATGCGCGACTACGCCGATGACGTATCGCAGACCCTGCCGCTGCCGAATGGCAACCCCGTCCACGCAGCGGAGAGGGCAAAATTATCGTCTCGTATCTTGTCAGATCAGCTCGAGGAGATAGGAGGGTTTACTCAGAATGTTGACAAGGAGATCATCCTCCCAGTCTTTGTCGGCCCAGGAGGATACGCGGCCACGAGGGCCGTGCTCTCAGGACTCGTCCAGTTCCCAGGGCAAACTCGAGCTGAAACCGTCTACCTCGGAGGACTTGAGCATTTGACGGGTGGTTGGGGAGCGGAAGTAAAACTTCGTATCGACGCTACGCGCTCTGCCTGGACCAAGCTCGGGAGGCTCTGGAACCAGCGCTCGTCTTTGAAGCTCAAGAGGATGGCTTTCTTGGGAATTATACACAGTGCGGCCTACTCGGGCCTCGAGGTCTATATCCTAGGTAAGAAAGACTATGCCAAGCTTGACTCGGTGATCTTGGGATTCGCGAAGGTGGCGATGAGGGGCGTTGCCAAGAGAGTAGGGCCAGAGGGAGATAGGATTCGGACACCTTCGGCGAGAGTCATGCACAAGAGGTTGCGCATCGCTGACTCGAGGACTGAGCTTCTGATCAGGCGCCTCGGCTACTGGCAGCGCCTGGCGGTGAACCCCGCAGACTCGGTTCAGGTTGTTGCGGCGTTCTTCGGGCACTTTACATCGCTGGGCGAGTCTCCGACGTTCACCCCCGACGGTTGGATTCGGTCTGGCGCTAACCCGTGGGCCCTCCAGCTCCAGCAGGATATCAAGCTCCTCTCGGTCATCCCCACTGGGCACCAGTTCCTGGCAAGAGGCCATTCGATCTGGGACATCTTCACGAACTACCGTGTCGCGTGCCACTTCAAGAGCGTGAGTCTCAAGGGTTTTCGGAAGGCCTATTGGGAACAGGAACATGAAGGACCCCTTCGGCCTCCTCCTCAACACGGGGTTCCACCAGAGGTTCCACCAGTCCCTGAAGCCCCTCCTCAAGAATACTACTGTGACCTCCCAAGTGAGAACGGGTACCCCTGTGGGCACGTCTTCTACTCCAGAGCGGCCTTGAGAGCACATCAGTGCCACCACCCGTCGCACAAGATCAGGGTCCCGATGCACCAGCTTGTGGTGACAAGCCAGTGCTGCTACTGCTCCTCTACCTTTTCGTCTGTGGTGCTGGCCAAGAGGCACGTGGTGCAGTCA
>CAUYUJ010001571.1:32500-58478 GCA_963575745.1 Prorocentrum cordatum | reverse complement strand
CTCCTCCTCCTCCTCCTCCTCCTCCTCCCCCTCACCCCCCATTTGTAATTTTCGACCTCTGGAGGCCCTTGCCGGGCCTCGGGACCGTCAAATCATGATTCAGGAAGACGAACCGGTCCTGGGGAACGGGTCCAGGCCTCTGGGGGTCGTTGTTGCCAAAAAATCACGACGTCGGGGTTCCGGGATGTGCGCGTGCCCTGCAATCTGGGCGTTGCACTTTTTTCCCACCGGACACTTCCGCTGGGCGTTCGGGCCCCAGCGGCCATCTCACAGATCGATGCGGCTCGAGAAATGGCGCTCGCTATACGTCACCTACCCTACCCAGCGAGGGCCGTCCTGGGCCCCACGGTGGTGACACCATCGGCCAGGAGACGTTTTCACCATGCAAGGGCACAGGGTGGCCCTGGCCAGACACGGTGGTGGTATACAGATACCTTCTGCGTTTGTGTGGCAGAGAGATCGGGTCCGGGGCTCCGGTCGTGATGCTTCACGGTGCCGCGTCTGCTTCGCAGCGTCGGGTCTCTCCGGGGGCGGGCGGCGTGCGGGCGGCGGCGTGCGGACGGCGGCGGCTGCGGCTCGGCTGTGCGCAAGGCAGGGGTGGCCCTTCGCCGGGGCGACCTCGAGCCCAACATTCCCCTGACCTTCCAGGAGGGTTAATAGATAGCACGCGACTTAAAAACCTATCCCAGAGCTATTATACGTCTTGGTTTTAGGCTGTTTCGTTTAGTCTTTTAGGTTTGAAGGCCTCCCGTGCTAAAAAATAGCTCTCTGGAAGGTCAGGGTCCGACTTGTTGTTTGTTCAATCCCGGTTTCTGCCTGGAGAACTGTGGGCCTTCTTCGTCCATGAAAGTGCCCCATGTTCGATAACTCGTGGCTCGTATGCCAGCTCTTGGGTCAAGCCCGAGGGCAAGACAAAGCGGTTGGGCGGGCGGACCCTAACGGGCGGGTCGGGCGGGCCAGGCGGGTGATGCACTGACTGGGGCGGTTGTGCGCGCGGTATTGCGGTCGGCTGCCACTGTGTGTCTGCGCTTGGGCGCCAGATAGGGTTTCACACACAATGCATGCTGCCCAGTTTTGGATGGCGCTGCGAGTGGTTGCGTATGCTGTCCACGTCGTTCCCCTCAAAAAATATTTAACGGGGCGGCCGTTGGCTTTCAACCAATCGGGCCGGCGGACTGGGCGGGTCGGGCGGTAGACCCTGACGGGCGGGTCGGGCAGGTTAGGCGGAACTTCACGGGCTGGCCGGGCTGGCAGAACATTCAAGCTGGCTGGCGGGTTTCCGAGAAATCGACCCAGCCGACACACAGGCTGATGGGCAAATGTTCCACCACCCCACCAGAAGTAGGAGAGGGAGGGGGTTCTCCTCCTCCTCCTCCTTCTCCTGTTCCTCCTCCTTCTCCTGTTCCTCGTCTTCGGCCTTCTTCCCCCCTCCAACCTATGGTTGTGATGGTGGAAAACAGGCCCATCACCGGCGGGTCGGGCGGGTGGACCCAGACGGGCGGGCCGCGCAGGCGGGCCTCGATGGGCATGTCGGGCGACGGACCCTAGTGAGCGGGTCGGCTGGGCGGGGCACTCAATTACGGTTGGTTCGTGCGGCGTTGGCGCGCCGGCGACGCCGGCGAAGGCGCTCAAGGTCGACTTCTGCGACGCGGAAGCAGCGATGAACACGGCAACGCCATTGGGCAGGATTGAACTGAACCTTGAACGATCGAGGCCGCGATCAATTCAAGGTTGAGCGAATCGAAGCGGTGTCAAAAACCTTTGCGCGCGCCGACGCCTCACGAACCTACCGTACGTTTCCTTCGTAATTTGCGAGGATGTCTCAGACGAGAGCGCGAGTCCTGAATGAAGTGTGCAGGCGGGAGCCGTTGAGTTTTAACGTTGCAAGCATGATTATTGTTGGTCCGCCCCTCTGGTGCACATTGTGTTTTTTCAATTGATGTACCCTTCTCCGGGCTCGCAAGTGCTTCAAACAAGGAAGTATTGCGCTTCATATTGGGGTGCTGGCCCGCAGCCCCCGAACCACAACAACAACGGCCCCCGCTTGACACTCCCCTACACTGTACGCAGAATCGTGCTTCGCGCAGAATCGTACAATGTATGCAGGGATCTCGCTCTCGCGTGGTAGGCCGTCGCATTCTATTCCTACGCCGCGCTCGCGCACTCAGGAATCGCGCCCTCGCTCAGGATGTTCTCAGGGATCGCGCCAACGCTTGGAGACATACTCGGGACCTCCTGCAAGGCTGACGCTTCAGCGACCCGCCCGCTCGAGCCGGCCGCGTGGGCTCGCCCGCCCGACCCGCCCGTAAGTTGGGGTCCGCCCGCCCGACCCGCCCGTCTGGTTCTGCCGTTCTGCCGCTTGTTGTCTGCTCCCGGCCTCCCTGGTGATTAGATCTGTCGTGCTCCATTCTTCAAGCAGTGGCGGAGCGTCCTGGCGTCCCTATAGGCCTACCAAGCAATGTTCTGAGAACCTTGTTGTGGTTTCCACGAAATGTTCTTAGAACGTTTCTGGATGAGATTGTCTTGTTTCAACACATCGGGTTCACGTCCTAAGAACATTGTTTTTTCTAGAGCATTTGGGGGTTCTAAGAAAATTCCTTGGTAGGACTATAGGAATGCCGGGACGATCGGTCCCTTCTCAAATCTTTCTTCCTCCCTTTTGTCTTTGCGCTTCATCCTCCCTCTCGTCCCCTGCTGCAGCGGCCTCGCCAACCTCACGTTGCAGGTGGCGACGATTTGCTCCCAAGGGGAGCAGTATCGAAGACGAAGAGGGCGGGTATCGAGGGTTTGGGGCATACGTACCGAATGGCGAGCGAGCAGATAAGAACGAACAGTCCTCAATGAGCGTTGTTGCTTGTAGTCCGGGGCCCAGTTTGAGGATCAAGACTGGTACGGAGCCAGGGCACTCTTGCTGGAAAAGCACGGTGGCCACCGAACAATGGGGATGAACAATAATACTTCGGGAGCTCCACAGCAACAGTCAGTTCAAGATTGTTCGCTAGCTGTTGCTCGCGTGTCATTCACAACATGTACACCCCAACCCTCGATACCCGTCCTCTTCGTCTTCGATTATATTCCCTTTGGGGGTATATCTTCCTTGTCTGCCAGGAGTAACTGGCGCGGCCCCATAATAGGACGAGGAGGAGGAGGGAAATGGAAAAGGAAGAGACCAAGGACAGGAGGCGGAAACCAGAAGGGATGGGGGCAAGAGGAACCGAGGAGGACTGAGGGCGAAGAAAGTGCAGCCGGAGGGCGAGGAAACGGGAACCATAGTCATGGCAAGCGGATGCTGACGGGCGGGCCGGCCCTTACGGGCGGGTCGGGCGGGCCAACCTTGACGGGCGGGCCGGGCGGGCGGGGCATCAAAGCGGGCCGCGGGTCGCGTGGGCGGACGCAAATGAGCGGGTCGGGCAGGACGACCTCAACGTGGAAACGGGCAGACCCTAACAGGCGGGTCAGGCGGGTAGACCCTGACGGGCGGGTCGGGCGGGCGGGGCATTCAGCGAATTCCGAGAATTGCGACGGAGTCTCAGGCGAGAGTACGAGTTCTGAGTAAATTGTGTGGAAGTCTCTTGCGAGAGCGCGATTCCATATCAATTGCGACGAAGTCTAGGCGAGAGCGCGATTACTGAGTAAATTGTGGGGAAGTCTCGAGCGAGAGCGCGACTTCAAGTTATTGCGAGAAGGTATCAGGCGGGAGCCGTTGTTGTCGTAACCTGGGAGCCAGGGGCGCAGTTCGACTAGGAAGTTTTGTCCTTGCAAGTTTTTGCGCTGTGGATGTGTAAGCTATGTGGTGTAATGTACGTGGTGCAAGCTAGGCGGTGCAAGCTATGTGGTGCAAGTTCTGTGGTGCAACATGAACGGACCCCACAAGCGCGGTCCGGACGGCAACGGACGGCAAGGTGGCGAAACCTCCACTCACACCCCAGTGGGCGGCATCGAGGCGGCATCGAGGCAGCAACAGGCGGCGACCCGGCGAAACCTCTTCTGACCCCCCAGGTGGGCGGCAACGCGGCAGCAACAGGCGGCGACGCGGCGAAACCTCGACTGACCCGCCGAGTGGGCGGCAACGAGGCAGCAACAAGCAGCGACGCAACGAGACCTCGACTGACCCGCCGAGTGGGCGGCAACGAGTCGGCAATCGCGCGGGAACGCGGACTTCCACGGACCCCCAAAGTGGGCGGCAACGAGGCGGCAATCGCGCGGGGACGCTGCGAAACTTCCAGGGACCCCCAAAGTGGGCGACAACGAGGCGGCGACCCGCGGCGACGCGGCAAAACCTCCACAACCCCCCCAAAGTTGGCGGCAACTAGGTGGCAACGGGCGGAAGCGCAGAGAAACTTCCACGGACCCCTCAAGTGGGTGGCAACGGGTGGCGCCGCGGCGAAACCTCCACGGCTCCCCCAAGTGGGCGGCAACGAGGCGGCAACGGGCAGAAGCGCGGCGAACCTTCCAGAGACCCCCCAAGTGGGCGGCAATGAGGCGGCAACGGGCGGCGACGCCGCGAAACCTCGATTGACACCCCGAGTTGGCGGCAACGAGGCAGCCACTGGCGGCGACACGGCGAGACCTCGACAGACCCTCCGACTGGGCGGCAAAGAGGGGGCAACAGGCGGCGACGCGGCGAAACCTCCACGGACCCATCAAAATCTTTAGTGATTCAAGTCGGAAGCCCTAAGTCAGAGTACGGTTTTGGGAACAGGGTGCGAGCCCTGGGGGAGACACCTCAATTCATTTTTAGAATGGGCATCAGACGGGGGATCAGCACTGATCATCTTTCTAAGACGAGAGTTCGGCAAAAGACGACGGGGTCTTCACCTTCGCGCGGGCCGCGCAGGCCCGCCACGACGCCGCGGTCGCCGAGCGCGACCAATTGCGCCGCAGTGTGGCCACGCACGTGGCGGCGCGCGAGGCGCTGGGGCGCACCTGTGAGACGCTGCGCGAGGCCCTGCTCCGGCCTCGCGCGCCGCCGCCGACGCCGCCGCCACCTTCGGAGGGCCGCGAGGGCCTCTGGAGGTCCTTGCCGCGCGTCTGGAGGCCTCTAGAGGACTTCCGGAGGCCTCCGGAGCACATGAGAAGGCCGTCGTATTTATTGCCGCCGCCGCGGCCGTCGCCGCCGCCGCCGCCGCCGCCGTCGTCGTCGTCGCCGTCGTCGTCGTCGTCGCCGTCGCCGTCGTCGTCGTCGTCGTCGTCACCGCCGCAGCCGCCACCGTCGTCGTCTGAATTATCGACGTCGTCGCCGCAACCCACGCCTCCGTCGCCGTCGTCGTCTCCGCGAGGCCGCGCAGCAGCTCTCACGTCGTCTTCGTCTTCGTCTTCGTCTTCGTCTTCGTCTTCGGGGGTGTTTTTTCACGCTCTCTCTCTCTCTGAGTGGGCCTCGTTGGAAGGCCCTCGTAGCCATGGTTGGACGCAGCTCCACAGACTGGCCAGGGCTGTGGCCCCCAGGAGTCTGGGGGTCAGGTTTGATCAAGATTGGAATGCCCAGCCCAGATCTTTCGAAGTAGGCGTCGTGCACAAAATCGCGACGAGCGCCGTTGTCACGATCTCGACGCCATGAGGCCGATTCGGGGCCCCTGGCCCCAGGACATCCAGAATACGACCCGGCATGAGCAGAGAGGTCCCGGGGATCGGGTCGAGAGGTCGAGGTGCCCACACGAAAGAAATCACAGCGTTGAAGGTCAGAGGCGGCATCCGCTCACCTCTGCATGCGCCCTCTCTCTGGCTCCGCTCTGCGCGAGCCCGGCAGCGGAGACGGGGGGGGGGGGCTCAGGGCGCCGATCCGCGAGACCCGCGCGGACCCGCGAACTGCGCTTGTTTCGTGCAGGTCTGTCGTCCTCGGCGTCTGTCTGCTGGGAACGGGCTGCGCGTGCTGGGCGGCAAGGGAGCTCATCGGGCACACGGGTGGCGAGACTCCGCGCGAGGCCCCGCGCGGGGCCCGCACAGTTTGCCGCCTCCTCCGGGCGCCACTCCCACTCGGGAGGCTCAGGCTTCTGCGGATCGGAGTGAGCTCGAAGCCCTCTCCAGAGTTGTGCCTCCAGAGCAGAGTTCGAGCGGAGGTCATGCCGGTCGTATGCCGGTTCAATGATGCATCGGGGCCTTCCAGAAGCGTGCCTCGAAGAGTAGTTCGAAAGCGCTGAGAAAGAGCGTTTTGGGAAGCGCGTGCCAGGTGCGATCGTGGTGCGATTGCGTGGCAATGTCAGGCTCCGTGGGCCCCACGCTGTCCCCAAACCTCCCGCGCAAATGCTTACGATAGCGACGATTCAAACGTCCTGCTCTGGCACTTCGACCTCCCATCCAACTTGGATGCGTAGACCCCTCCACCAAATCAACTCGGACGTTCTAGTTTCGATTCGTGCTGCGCCCAGCTTGGACACCTCGACCCTCCATCCCAGCTCGGACGCCTCACTTCTGCCAAGTGCTGCCACCCTCCTGTCTTGTCCGAGGAGCTCTCGGAGATCCGCGCGGATTTATTGGATCGGCGTTGGGCCCCCCTGGCGGCGCCTCTGGCGCCGCCCCTGGCGCGGCCCGCGCGCTAGGGAGGGGTACCCAGCGCCGGTCCACAAAATCCGCGCGCACCTCCAAGCGTACAGTGGAGGCCCATGCCAAGAAACACCCTGCTTGCCTCCAGGGTGCCCTGGGTGTCTTGGGTTTCGATGGTTTGGCGCGATGGAAAGCGTGACGCTCCCACACCAGAAACCAATGGACGTCCTGGGGTCTCAGGGTTGGGCTTCTCGTGGCAGGTTTCTTGTGGCCGAGCCCCTGCTGCACATGTTCATGCAGTGTGCTGTACCTTCTTGCTGGTGGCCTCCCCTCCTCTGCGCCGCGCGCCTCCTCCCTGCGCCTTCTTGCCCCCGCGCCGCCGCCGCCGCCGACTGGCTCGCCGCGGCCCCGTGCCCGACCGCCTCCTGGCCCCGGCGCCCGCCCTCTGCCGCCGCCGAACTGCTCGGCCCACCCGCGCTCCCCGCGCCGCTCGCGGACCTATAGGTGCGGAGCGGCTCGAGCGACGCGCAAGACGCGCAGGGCATCCTCCCCCCGTGGAGGCCCCCCCCTGTCCGGAGGTGGACTGAACTCCTACCCTGACACGTCGATTAAGGAATTGGCCGTTTTCGGTTCGCGAGAGGGCGTCGCGGCCGTCATTTTTGCGGGTCCAGGTCCGTGGGTTTCCGTCCCAGGCCGTTTTTACTAAGGGGAGGTTTACTAAAGGGAGGTTTGTCCACCGCCGACCTGTGTTGGCGTTGGGGCCACTCTCCAGGCCTCCTGAAAAGACGCGGGGTCGTCTGCGCCGACGTGGGCGCGCAAGCTCTTCCCGCGCGAGGCCGCGCGTGAGCGCGCCCTCGTCTTCTCCGGTGCAGCGCGCCGCGCTGGCGGCCCGCGCGGGTTGCGGCGCGGAAGGTCGCTGTGCCATGTCGCGTGAGCCCCGTTTTGGATCGGCGCGCAGGTGACGCATTCCAGCAGAGATGGCCCTGGCCTGCGAGGGATCCAGAAGTTGGCACCTCTTCCTCGGCGGAAGGCCGGCGGAAGGCGCGGATCCGCCCGAGGGCGGCCCGCGGGAGTTTTTACAGAAGGTACCAACCAATCTTCCAAGAGATTCTACAGGCTTACGCCACATCCGCCGACCCCTTCTGTGAGCGTTGCGAGGCCAGGAGTTTCTGGCCAGCGGCGTCTTGTGTGAGGGTGCGGTGTCGCGCGCGGGTGGTGGCAGATACGTGGGAGGTCCAAATGTTTGCGTGATGCCGGTGGTCTGGGGCGTGTTTTGCGAGCGCCTTGCGTGCTGTGCACCCAGGCGCGGGGTGTCCTTCTGGGAGGTCGGCCTTTCGACCCGCAACCAAGTGGAGGAACACTGGAAGACGAAAGGAGCAAGAGCAGTGTGCGGAAGGTGTGATCAGCGAGGCATCACCGCGAAAGATGTGGCAGATGAGTCGAAACGGGTGAAGAGGCCGTTGCCGTTCGCAGCGCGCACGAAACAGTTCGCGCGGCAACAGCACATTAGCGCCAAGCAAGATAGTGAGCACGTCGCGAGGAAGAGCAAGGCTGTATGCGCGGAGTGCATTGCAGTTGGCTTGACGGCTCGCAATACGGAAGCGTTTCGGGGTCTTTGGGAGGCCTCCTGGGGGCCTCTTGGGGGCTCCTTGGGGCGTCTTGGCGGCTTCTTGGGGGCCTCTGGCGGCCTCTTGGGGCACTCTTGGGGCCCCCTGGGGCTCGTGGGGGCGGAAAGCTAGATTTTTGAATTTTTGGTTGCCCTCTTGGGCCCCTCTTGGTGCCGTATTGGAACCTTCTTGGGCCGTCTTGGGGACCTCTTGGGCCGTCTCGGGGCCATCTTGGGCCGTCGTGTGGCCGTCTTGGGGGCCTCTTGGGCCGTCTTGGGGCGGTCTTCGGGGCCTCTTGGGCCGTCTTGGAGCGTCGGAAAGCCCACGAGGCGAATTTGTGAAACGATATACGTTTTACAAAAGAAATGAGCAAATTGCTGCGTCTAGGGGTCCTCTTGGGGCGCATCTTGGAGGCCTCTTGGGGGTTCTTGGGCCATCTGGAGGCCATCTCGGGTGTCTTCGATCGTTTTTGGACCGTGTGGGACCATGTTGAGCTCTCTTGGAAGCCACTTGGAGCGCTACTGGAACGCTCTTGGGGCCGTCTTCGGGGCTTTCTTGGGCCGTCTTCGGCGCCTCTTGAGCCGTTTTGGCGCCCTCTGGGGCTGCCTTGGGGCCCTCTTGGAGGTTTTTTAGGCCGTCTTGGGGCGGTTTTGGGGGCCTCTTGGGCCGTCTGGGAGCGTCGGAAAGCCCAGAAGGCGAAAGTGTGAAAAAATACACGTTTAACGAAGGGAACGGGCCAATTCTTGCTAAAAGCCCTCTTGGGCCGCGTCTTGGATGCCTCTTGGGGCCTCTTGGGGGCATATTGGGCCGTCTGGAGGCCATCTTCGGTGTCTTTGATCGCTCTTGGACCGTTTGGGACCATATTGAGCTCTCTTGGAGGCCACTTGGAGCGTTCCTGGAGCGCTCTTGGGGCCGTCGTCGGGGCCCTCTTGGGCCGTCTTGGACGCCTGTTGGGCCGTCTTGGGGCCCTCTTGGGCTATCTTGGGGCCCTCTTGGAGGCATCTTGGGCCGTCTTGGGGCGGTCTTGGGGGCCTCTTGGGCCGTCTGGGGGCGTCGGAAAGCCCAGAAGGCGAATGTGTAAAACTTGCACGTTTTACTAATTGAACGGGCCAGTGTTTGCGTGTAGGGACCCTCTTGGGCCGCATCTTGGACGCCTCTTGGGGCCTCGTGGGGACCTCTTGGGCCGTCGAGGAGGCCTCTTAGCCCGTCTTTGGGCCATCTTGGGCGTCTTGGAACTCTCGTTTGGCGCCTCGGGGCCCTCGTAGGCCGTCATGGAGGCCTCTTGGGGCCTTCTTGGACCGTCGCGTGGGCCCGTTTGTGCGCTTTGGGCCCGTTTTGGGACCTTCTGCTCCCCCATGACGCGTTCGGCGGTGGGTGCCCCGGGGCCGGGGGGTGGGGTCAAATCTCTGGTTTAGGGTCCCTGGGGGGGATTATGGGGGGGGGGCTACGCCTAGAGACCCACAAGGGGTCGGCGGATAACTTCGTTTCGGGGCTGGGGGTTCTCGGAGTCCGCCATGTTGCCCGTCACGCATCATCATCATCATCATCATCATCATCATCATCATCATCATCATCATCATCGTCATCATCATCATCATCATCATCATCATCAGCAGCAGCATCATCAGCATCATCATCATAAACAACAACAGCAACAACAACAGCAACAACAACATCAACATCACCATCAACATCATCACCCCCATCATCACTATCACCCGCATCATCATCATCAGCCGCATTGTCGTCATCAGCATTGACATCATCGTCAGCACCATCGGCATCATCATCATCAGCATCATTACCGTCATGCTCATCTATCTAATCATCATCATCGGCATCAGCACCATCATCATTGCCATCATCTGCATCATCATCCTCATCATCACCAGCATCAGCATCAGCAGCATCATCTGTATCATCATCCGCATGCTCACCATTATAAGCATCACCATCATCATCATCACCAGCATCACCAGCATCATCATCATTATCATCATCATCGTCATCATCATCATCATCATCATCATCATCATCATCATCATCATCATCACGGCGTCTCTGTATCCGTGTCTGTGGTCCATGGATGTGTCCCGCTGGCTGCCTGCCTGCTACGCAAAAAAAAACTGCAGCGCGTGTGTGCCGCCAGGGGCAGGAGAGCGGGGAGGGCGAGAGCGATGAAGAGGAGGAGGAGGAGGAGGAGAAGGAGGAGGAGGAGGAAGAGGAGGGCTAGAGCGAGGAGGAGGAGGAGAAGGAGGAAGAGGGGGGCTAGAGCGACGAGGAGGAGGAGGAGGAGAAGGAGGAAGAGGAGGGCTAGAGCGAGAAGGAGGAGGAGGAGGAGGGCGAGGAGGGCGAGAGCGATGAAGAGGAAGAGGAGGAGGAGGAGGAGGAGGAGGAGGAGGAGGAGGAGGAGGTGGTGCGAGAGTGAGTTTCGCGGGCCACCCCGCAGAGCCCGGCGCTCCCTTCCCCCCCGAGGAGCACGCAGGGATCCTCGGCACCCTCCGGGAGCACTCCGAGGCTGCGAGCCTGCTCCAGGACCTTTTAGCACCCTCGCCGCAGCACGGGTCAGCGGCACCGTCGCCGTCTCCGCCGACGCCGCCGCCACCGTCGCCATCGCTTTCGAGGTCGTCGTCGTCGCCGTCGTCGCCGTCGTCGGCATCGCTTTCGAGGTCGTCGTCGTCGTCGTTGTCGTCGCCGTCGTCGCCGTCGTCCTCGTCGTCGTCGTCGTCGTCGTCGCCGTCGTCGTCGTCACCGTCGGAGAGTAGGCAAGGTGGAGGAACAGGAGGATGATCTCCTCCTGCCACCCTCTCCCGTCCCCGCCCCTCACCCCTCTGCTCACGCAGACCGCCCCCCCCCCCAACACCCAACAAAAAACCTCCTCTGTCGCCCCCTCCCCCGCTCGCCCGCCCTCGCTCTCCCAATCCCCCGCACCCACCTCCTCGCCATGCAGCTGCGCCAGTCGCTGAGAGACATCCACATCGCTTGCCTGGCCCCGCGTTCTTCCTGCACCCCGCAGCAAGCTTCGGCTAAACGTAGGACTGACCGTCGCCAGAGTTGATGTTGCGGCTTTCGGTTGGCACTCCCAGAAAATAGTCGGGTGGCTGCAGACTCTGCTGCCTGACACCATGCATGCTGAAACTGATGTTGGGTGGTTGTGTTCCTGCTGCTGCCCGAGCTGCTCATCTTACAAAGCCGACCCGATCAAGGCAGAGCATGGCAAGGCAGTTGTCAAGCAGCTCGGTTTGACGCAGAGTGGCGATGTCGACCTTGCTCATCTGTGCGACGTAGGCCAGCAGTATCTATCATTCGATGCGAATATGACTGACGGTTCTACTCGCATGGGCCGCAAGTTTAATGGAGTCAAAAAGTAGATCTCATTGCCTGGGCCGAGATTACGGCTCTGCCGTTCAAGGCCGCATTGGTGCATGGCACCGTTCCTGAAGCCAATGTAGAAGTATGGACAAGTGATTTGGACAAGACAGTCAAAAAAGGAGTCAGCGAGTACACGCAGCGTCTCGCTCCTGGCTCCGCACTCAATAGGTCTACCAGACTGAGCCGCATAGGCTTGCTTTTCCTGAGATTCGTGCCGCAGCGCTCTGCGGCTCTTTTTGCAGAACAGGCCGCGGCCGCAGATGTGCCAGCGCAGGAGCAGACGAGATCAGACCGCCCAGCGCATTGTTTCCCCATCGCGTTATTGCCCCAATACGGTCGAGCGGTTACGTTACCACCTCCAGTCAAGACGCTGAAATAAGGACCACCTTCTCATTCAGAAGAAAGGAACCTCCAACCCCCATAGCACGATGAGGACGTGGCCTCTCTTAGGTTTCCGTCTTCGCATTCGGGATACGACATTTGGGCGGTTTGGTCTGATACATTTGCAGAAGAGACCCCCCCTATACCGAATACCTTTGGCCCTACTAACTTACCAAAGGTCTAGGGGTCCAAAGGGTTGGGGTCCAACGGGGTATGGGTCCAAAGGGTTAGGGGTCCAGACAAGACCCCCCTCTCCCCCCGATGTTCTTGGCCCTCCCGATAGGTCCCCTCCCAAAGGGTTTAGGATCTGTTCATCGCTCATCGCGTTCGGCTCGGGAGGGGCGCCGGTTTGCGGGCAGCTCCTCAGGTCCAGCTCTGCTGGGACTTTGCTCGTGGCTGGGGCCTGCCGTGGCCGGAACACTTGCGCCGTTCCTGGTGTGGCGCTTCCTCCTCGCAGCTCTCCACCCTTCCCCTTCTGCTCGTCATGCTGCTCTCCCTCCTTCCCCTCCTTCTCCTCTGCCTGCTCCTTTTTCTCCTCCTCCTTCTCTTCCTCAGCTTCCTCCATCTCCTTCTCCTCCTCACTCCTTCTTCACCTCCACGTCCTTCATTAAACCGCACCCTCGCGCGCGCGGACGGTGGCTCCAGAGCAAAGTCTGCAGGGCTCCACGTTGTGAGCCCTGTTGTGTTCCTCTCCGTCCTGCTGCGGCGGCTTCCGCGCAGTCGAACGAGTCGCGCTGGGGTTGGTGCTGGAGGCGCCGCCAGGGGTGGCGAGGGGCGTGCCGCGCCGACTCGAGAAAACCCGCGCGGAGCCCTCCGAAAGTTTTGGCCCTCCTCGGGGATGGAGGCGGCTTGACCCCCTGAGGTCTCGCCACTTCCCGGAGCAGACCTCGGCCTCTTCCTTGGGTCGAGGGATAAATAATTGCATAAGCATTAACTTTTGGCGCTCCGCGCGGACTTGTGGGATCCGCGCTGGGACCCCCTGGCGGCGCCTCCGGCGCCGCCCCTGGCGCGCCCCGCGCGCTAGAGAGGGGTCCCTCGCGCCGATCCACGAAATCCGCGCGGACCGTCAAACGTTTATGCTTATACCGCTTCTTCTTCCTCTACTGGGGCCAGCTACTCATCTTGAGTATTTTTGCTCACGGCCTTGGGGTCTGGTGGAGCCTCCGGTGACCGACACCAGCTCGAGACCTCTCACTGCGTGTGAATTCGCGACGCGTGGGTGGCCAGGGGAGGGAGGAGGTCTGCGGCGCCGTTGGCTCAGCAGCTCCCAGCGATTTTGCAGCTTCCAGCGGCTCAGCTCGCGTCCGTGCGGAATTCCGAGCAGGCGCTCGCGCCAACTTCTCTCTCCCGATGGGGACGCCACCCGTGCGCTGACGGCGACGGGCTGGCCGGGCGGCCATTCTTATCGGCGGCGAGCCCAGGGGGGAAGCGAGAGGGGGCGGGCCTTCTCAGGAAGCGTCGGGGGGCTTCTCGGAAATCCTCCGGCCCTCCGAGGCGCCGCCTCCGTCTGCGGAGACTGGCCTCGAAGCTGCTTCTCAGAAGGCCAGGGGGGCCTGCCGAGCCTGCTGAGCAGGCCCGCCCGCCTCCGGCTTCCCCCCCAAGGCTCGCCGCCGCTCGCGTGCCTTTCAGTGGTTTCAGTGGTTTCCACGACATGTTCTTAGGACATTTCTGGCTGGGACTGTCTTGTTTTGTCACAATTGGTTCCTGTTATAAGAGCATTGCTTTTGTTCTTGGGGCAGTTCTGGGTTCTGAGAACATGTCGTGGTGGGCCTATAGCAATGCGGGGAGGGTCGGTCCCTGCTCAAAGATTTCCGACGGACTGATTTGTATCCATTCGGGTGTTTTCCTTGATTTCGGCCTCCGGGGGGGGCCGTTATCGGGCCCATGGGACCATCCCAGACCCCCGACGTCATGATTTTTTCACAACGTCGACCCCTGGAAGTCCCGACCCGTTCCCCGGGACCGGTTTGTCACCCCGAGTCGTTTTTTGACGGCCCCGAGGCTCGGCGAGGGCCCCCCCCGAGGCCGGAACTGGACAAAGACAGCCCGTCCTGATCTTTTCACGACTCGATCATGTCTGGGCCCATGCTCATGAGGGGAAGAAACACACAGACACCATTCGTCGTCGATTCCCCCGAGAAGATGGGGAAATGGGGAAAGTGGGGGGGAAGACGAAAACCCAGAAAACCTGGGAAACTAATTATGGGGCGTATGTTTTTATGTGTGCGTATGTACTTCTATGTGTCCCAGGGCCCCTTCACATGCGGGTGGTTTCCTTTGATCTCGGCCTCCGGGGCCCGTGGGCGGGCCTGCAGCGGGCCATCTAAGGAGGCTCCAGGGCGACAGCAGGCGGCCCTCCGGCAAGAGAGGTCGGGGCCCGGCGTGGGCCCGCGCCTCGAAGCAGCACGCCGTCGGGTGTCCAGGGGCGCCCTCGAGGGCGCGAAGCTGTTCGCGCTTCGCGCTTCGCGGTTCGGCTCCGATTCCTCCTCATCCTCCTCTTCTCCCCTGGGAGGCGGCGCGAGAGCGCGAAGTTGGTCGCTTCTCGCGCTTCGCGCAGCGCGAAGCGCGAATTTGGGAGCCCATGATGTCCGGGCTTCGGCCATCCCGGCGGCACCAGGCCTGACCTGGCTAGATGTACGTCGAGCGTGTCACTCGACAGGAGAAGTATTTTAAATAGTAAAATAGTCTGTGGACGATGTTTTGAGAATTCTTGGACATTTGTTTCAGCATATTTGAGCTAGTTGTTATTTTTCGTCCAAAATCCGCCTGTAGGAGGACACGCCCGACCTTAGGTTAGGTCGGGCCTGTCCCCCTACAGGGGGATTTTGAGCGACAAATTATAAAGATACCCCCAAAATAGTCAACAAATATTCAACCAATCGTCCCCGCATTATCTTTGCACTGTTTTAGAATGTTCCCCCTGTAGAGGGACAGGCCCGACTTAAACCTAAGGCCAGATCGGCACACCGAGGGTGCCGGAGGAGATGCAGGCTGGTCCCCGGGGGCTCTCCACATTGGACTCGAGGGCGGTGTCGGGTCTCGGGTTGTGCGGCGTCGTCGCCCCCTGCGGGCCGCTTTCGGGCCCTCGTGGCAAGTAAGTCGGGCATGTCCCTCTGCAGAAGGAAACTTCAGAAGTAGTCCAAAAATTTGTCCGGGGACGATTTTGGGAGCACCTTTTGGCTATTTCGGGGCATTTCCCGAGCATATCTCCATGATTCGCCCAACATCCGCGTGCAGGGGGACATGCCCGACCTAACCCTCGTGGCCGTGAGAGAGGAGGGCCCGCGGTGGAAAAGTGGTCCCAGGACGCGTGGTTGGCAAGACGTGTGTGTGTGTGTGTGGTTGTATCTGTGTGTTGTGTGTATGTGTCACTGTATGTGTGTTGTGTGTTGTGTGTGTTGTGTGTTGTGTGTTGGTTTGTTGGTGTGTGTGTGTGTGATTGTGTGTTGTGTGTATTTGCCCTGTGTGGTTGTGTGTGTTGTGTGTTGTGTGTGTGTGTGTTGTGTGTGTTGTGTGTTGGTGTGTGTGTGTGTGTTGGTGTGTGTGGTGTGTGTGCTTGCCCTATGCAGCTCTGCTGCCGATGGCGCGCAGCCTACGTCGGCCCTCCTCACTCGTGGCACCGCCTGCATCGCACTGGTCGAAGGAGAAAAAACGCCGTAAGCATAAACTCTTGGCGCTTCGCGCGGACCGTCGAAAGTTTGAGGTTATGTTTATTCTAGATGGAGGGCTTCGACGGACATGCGCACGTCGGCGCTAGCAATCGATCTGAGGATCATCGACGATGCGCGCACATGTCGAGTCGTTGACGGCCTGGGGGCGAGGGCGCCGGCGGAGAAGGACGACGTTGACGACGACGACGACGACGACGACGACGACGACGACGACGACGACGACGACGACGACGACGACGACGAGGACGACGTGGACGCCGACGACGACGACGAGGACGACAAGGACGAGGACGATGACGACGATGACCGATTTTGCTGCCACATTCGAAACGTCGGAGTCAGCGTTTTAAGCGGGAAAACGGAGCGCAGCTCCTTCTCGCGCCGACATCGGCCAGGTTTGGGGCCGTGGAGTTGCTGGAAGACCCAGCCCCGTTCGATCTCAGGCCCCAGGCCCCCAGGATGCGGGACGAAAAAATGCTTTCGCGAATTGAAACGAAGCGTCGTCGGAGGTCTGGGCTTGGGGCCGCGGAACTGCTGGAGATCCCAGCGCTCCCCACACTCGTCCCTCTGAGCGCCGCCGACGACGTCGAGAGATCAGTTCCTGCGCATTCCAGGCCACGCCAGCAGGGCGTACAAAACAGATCCTGCGCCCTGGGCTGGGCTCAGCCATCGGTTGCCAGCGAGGGGGGGAAGCGAGGAGGGGCGGGCAGTCTCAGGAGGCTCGGGAGTCCCCCGGCCTTCCGAGAAGTGCTCTCAGCCTCCCCCGAGGACACAGAAAACTTGTCAGCAGCCGCCAGGGATTCTGAGAAGCCCCGCCGCCTTGAGAGAGGACCTCCTCCTTCTCACTTCCCCCCCTCGCTCGCCGCCGAAGCCAGGATCGGTGCAGGGAGTTGGAGAGAAGGCCTCGCCTTCGAGGAGCCCAGGGGCTGACCTTCCCCCCCCCCTTTTCGGCCACACGACGGGGGTAGGGGTCCACCAGTGGAAGATCGTTGGAGGCCAGCGGGAGTAAGCACGCGTCCCCGGGAGATGTCAGCGCGGGTGTCCTCAGGGGTTCCAGGGTTTGTTCTAGGGTTCCTAGTTGGGATCCGAGTAGATGGGGTCGGAGGATCGATGCGGCTCGATGTGGAGCCCGATTTTCTCCGCGCCGGCGTCGCCAGTACACCGGCGACAAGCATGGTCGGTATATTCGGGCAGGCCTGGGATGATGCCACATCGACATAGAGCGTTCGGCAACACTGAAGCGCTTCTGAACGACCCCAGCGCCCCGTACGCCCTCTTGACAGGGGGGGCTCTGGGAGTCTCCCGAGCGACCCCTACCCGATGTCGCACTTACCCGGACTTCGTCGAATGACAGACGACTGAACATGCACGTCCGGAGGTCCTCGCGGATGTCGTGGGTCGGAGTTGCCCCCCCCTCCCTTCGGTGGCGTCTCTGGCGCTTCGCGCGCCAGGCAGGAGTCCAGCGCCGACCCAAGAAATCTTGGCGGGTCTTCGAAAGAAAAGGGACGCTGGGCTGTTCCCAGCCATCCTGTGGTGTTGGGTCCTCGTTTTGAAGAGAGAGTCCCCGCGTCTCCTCCCCGTCCTCCTTCTCCCCACCCAGTCCAGCGTCTCGTGGCCCCAAGGGGAGCTCCACCGAAGGCCCCAGTGGCTGAGATCACATACGCCCGCGACATCCACTACATCGTTTCGTGGCCCCAGAGGGAGATCCACCGAAGGCTCCAGTGGCGACGTTCGCATGCGTACGCCCCACCCAGCACAGCGCCTCGTGGCCCCATAGGGAGCAGTGGTGACGTTCGCATGCGTCCGCGCCATCCAGTACAGCGCTGCGTGGCCCCATAGGGAGCTCCACCGAAGTCCCCAGTGGCGACGTTGTCATGCGTCCGTCCCACTCAGTACCGCGCTTCATGGCCCCATAGGGAGCTCACCCGAAGGCCCGAGTGGCGACGATCGCGTGGGCCCGCGCCACCTACTACAGCGCATCGTGGCCCCATAGGGGGCTTCACCGAATGTCCCAGTGGCGACGTTCGCATGCGCCCGCCCCACCCAGTACGGTGCATCGTGGCCCCATGAGAACCTCCGCCGAAAACCCCAGTGGCGACGTTCACATGCGTCCGCGCCACCCAGCACAGTTTGTCGTGGCCCCATGAGGAGCTCGGGGAGGTCCACCGAAGGTCCAAGTGGCGATGTTCGCATGCGTCCGCCGAGCTCATGCAGCGCACCCCTCTACGCGTTTCGTGGCCAGCGCTGCCATGAGAGCAGATGCTATGCCGCGTGTGCTAGTCAGAGTGTGCGTGCCCCCTCCTTCGTCTCATCCCCCTCGCGGTACACGCAGCTGCATATGGTTGGGTCCTTGGCCAAGTGTTACTGGAATGTTGTGTCTTGCGTATTGGTGGCGTCCTCCTCCTCGCGTCAATGCCTGACGGGATGGCGTTCGACCTCTACGATGAGCGGTGGCACGACTGCTGGGTCGCGGCCACCTCCGTGGCGAGGGCGCGTAAGAAGCAGATCGACTTCGACATAGGGCAGCGGGTCGCGCGACTACTCGAGGACGTGGGGTTCGCCTCAAAGCGAGCGCCGTGGATGGTGAGAATGCAGAGCCCAGGAGGAGAAGGAGGAGGAGGGGCCAGGATAATCATAGGATGCATCAGCGATGTTGTCATACATCCTTTCCGCCCAAGTCCCCTTCTCATAATTCCTGCCAGCGTTCTTGCTCAGAAGGGGAAGCGCACCCTTGGAAGACGAGTGCCCCATGTGCCTGCCACTAGGGCGAGAGCTCACTTTGGAAAAGGACCACAGTCCGCCATCCATCTGTCTAGATTTAAACAAGCGGCATAAGCTGGATCACCCGGGGCGGGAAAATATTTAGCGAGAGACCCATTCTAAAAGGTGGCCGCATTCAATACGTGGAACCGTTGGAAGCATTGAAACGCTGGCCCATGCTATACGAGGAAGTCTCAAGCGATATGCAGCCAATGTCTGAGAAGGAACTGCCCTCCATTCGTGCACTTGTTGCAAAGCTCTCATTCGTCTGACGCTGGCGATGGAAGAGTCTCTAGCGAAAGCCCCACTTCTGCAAAAAGCCTCTTCCCCCATCGGCGTGACTGGTGGGAACCGTTGAGATGAATGCGCGCGGCGCTGAGGCGATAAACCTTACTGGTTGCGGCCCACTATCCATCTGTGTAGCTGTTGGGCGCAGCTCAGACGAATGTGCGCGACGACAAGGCGTCAGCGACACGTTGCGAACGAGAGGGCTTGGAGGGAGGAAGAGCAGGAGGAGGAGGAAGTGGTCGAGGAGCAAGTCAGCGATGGACGGAGGGAAGAGGAGGAGGAGGAGGAGGAGGAGGAGGAGGAGGAGCAAGAGGAGGAGGTGCAGAGAAGCAGGACGGAGGTGAAGGAGGACAAAGGGGAGAAGGGAGGGAGGGGCGAGATTCGCTTTCAGGGGCCGCTGTTGCCATCTGTACAGATTCTCGCTTCGAGCACCATGCGGGAGCAGCTGGGCGCTCGCCCACAGGTTCCGTAGGAAGAGGGGTGCGGAAAGAGACGACGGAAGGCATGGATGAGGATGACGAGAGGGGGGGAGGCAGGAAGACGATCACGTGGAGGAGGAGAGCGAGGAAGGAGGGTGAGGGTGAGGAGGGGGGGGAGGAGGAGGAGGAAGGAGGGCGAGGAGAGAGGGGGCGGAGAGGCAGGGGAAGAGGGAGAGGCGCATGGGGATGAGGAGGAAGCGGAGGAGCACGGAGGCGAAGACGTCCGTGAGAGCGGCCCCGGTTAGCAGTGCGAAGGCACGCCGTCTAGTCTCGGGCTGGGGCCAGCCGAGGATTACGGGCCCGAGAGCCAGAAGCCGCTGACGTTGAGGACCTACGCCGCCCTCCTCGTTATCCTCCTCTTACTCTTTCTCCTCATCATCTTCTTCACCATCATTAACATCATCACCAGCATCATCATCGCCATCATCGGATTCTCCTTCACCATCATCATCAGCATCATCGTCATCATCATCATCGTCGTCATCATCAGTATCGTCATCATCGTCATCATCATCGTACTCATCCTGCTCTTCCTCATCCTCGGCATGGCCATTAGCATCCATTAGCTGAAGTGACGTTCGCTCCTTGCTCCTATCTTGCTTCCTTCACCTCCTTCTCCTCCTCTTCAATCATGTCCAATGACCTATGAACCCATCTTCCTTTGGTCTGCTTGGCAAACTCCTCCCATGCGTGCGCAGTGACCGCCACCTTCCTCCGACGGCGGCGGCGGCACCACGACGACCACGACGACCGCGGCGACGATGAGCACGGCGACCACGACGCCGACGACGCTACCAAGGATCTACGGCACCATGATCAAGGGCTTCTGCGTGACTCGGGCTCTAACCGCGGCCCCCCAACCCTGGCATCCGACGTAGCGAATAATACATACAACAGCATCGCTACTCATCAGAGCGGAAGCCCTGGACCCTACCTATCTGCTGCATTTGTCGAGCCAGGGCCCGAAAGTTTGCGACAGCTCTGGTCGTGAAGATGGCCCCAGCAAAGCAATTGCATAGCAGCAGATGGGAAGAGGCGTGACAGGGGTGAGAGCAGCCGTGACAAGGGGGAGGACACCGCCACGTGCACCCAGGTGCACTTCTACCCTGGATCTTGACCGTCTCGACCCAACATGTAGCCGGCATCGAAGCGAGAGCACGATTCCTGAAGGTGTTGCGAGGAACGCTAAGGCGAAAACTACGCCGGACCGGGTGGTCCACCCGGTCTAGGTCTCCCCGTCCGCCCTGTGGGACTCCTCTGTTGCTGTTTTAACGTCCATTCGAACCCTCTGGCGAAGAGTTGTCCAGGAAAATTATTGCGCCTGGATCTCAGGGCCGATCACCGATCTTCGGCGGCGAGCACGGGGGGGAAGTGAGAGGGGGCGGGCCTTCTCAGAAGACTCGGAAGTCCCCCGGCCTTCTGCGAATCTTTCGAAGCCTTCCCCGTCGACAGAAAACTTCTCAGAATGCGCGAGGGCTTCTGAGAAGCCCCGCCGCCTTCCGAGAGGGCCTGCTCCTTCTCGCTTCCCCCCCTCGCTCGGCGCCGAGATCCGGACCGGGCCGCCGCCCCGGCGGCCGTGCCTCCGAGAGCCTCGGGGGTGGCGGGGGGCTGGGCCCCCCTGCCCAAGTGGCGGCCCATCTAGGCCGCCATGTGGGGCGAGCCCCGAGGCCGTGGGCCCGATGTGCTGGCGAGGGCTAGTTCCCAACCATCCCGTGGTGTTGGGCCCTCGTTCTGAAGAGACGGTCCCCGCGGTCCTCTCCTCCCCTCTCCTCTCCTCTCCTCTCCTCGCCTCGCCTCTCCTCTCCTCCTCCCTCCTCCCCCTCCTTGCCTATGTGCTCCGCGTGTCTTTGTTTCGGCACGCTCCTCACATGTTTCGTGGCCGCACAGGGAGCTCCACCGAAGGTCCCAGTGCCACCGTCCACATGCGTCCCCCTCACCAATGTCGGCACACCCCTCACACGTGTCGTGGCCCCACGCTCCACCGACGGCCCCAGTGCCACCGTCCACATGCGTCCCCCACACCCATGTCGGCACCCCCCTCACACGTTTCGTGGCCCCATGGGGAGCTCCACCGAAGGCCCCAGGGCCACCGTCCACATGCGTCCCCCTCACCAATGCCAATGTCAGCACACCCCTCACACGCTTCGTGGCTCCATAGGGAGCTCCACCGAATGCCACAGTGCCACCGGCCACTTGCGTCCCCACACCCACTTCGGCACACCCTTCACATGTTTCGTGGCCCCAAGGGGAGCTCCACCGCCCCAACGCCACCGTCCACATGCGTCCCCCGCACCCATTTCGATACACGCCTCACACGCTTCGTGGCTCCATAGTGAGCTCTACCAAAGGCCCCAGTGTCACCGTCCACATGCGGCCCCCACACCCATGTCGGCATACTCTTCACACGCTTCGTGGCCCCATGGGGAGCTCCACCGAAGGCCCCAGTGCCACCGTCCACATGCGTCCCCCGCACCCATTTCGACACACCCCTCACGCTTCGTGGCCCCACAGCGAGCTTCACCGAAGGCCCCAGTGCCACCGTCCACATGCGTACACCCCTCAAATGTTTCGTGGTCGCATATAGTGAGCTCCACCGAAGGCCCCAGTGCCACCGTCCACATGCGTCCCCACACCCATGTCGACACCCCCCTCACACGTTTCGTGGCCCCATGGGGAGCTCCACCGAAGGCCCCAGTGCCACCGTCCACATGCGTCCCCCTCACCAATGTCAGCACACCCCTCACACGTGTCGTGGCCCCATAGTCAGATCCACCGAAGGCCCCAGTGCCACCGTCCACATGCGTCCCCCACACCCATGTCGGCACACCCCTCACACGGTTCGTGGCCCCATAGTGAGATCCACCGAGGGCCCCAGTGCCACCGTCCTCATGCGTCCCCCTCACCCATGTCGGCACACCCCTCAAACGCTTCGTTGCCCCAAGGGGAGCTCCACCGCCCCAACGCCACCGTCCACATGCGTCCCCCACACCCATGTCGGCACACCCCTCACACGCTTCGTGGCCCCATAGGGAGCTCCACCGAAGGCGCCAGTGTCACCGTCCACTTGCATCCCTGAAACTCATTTCGGCACTCCCTCACACGGTTCGTGACCCCATAGGGAGCTCCACCGAAGGCCCCAGTGTCACCGTCCACATGCGCCAACCGCTCCCATTTCGGAACATCCACCACAGGGATCTTGGCCCCATATGGTTGGGTCTTTCGCCAGGCCAATTTTGTTCCCGGCACGGAGGTGGCAGAGCGGGGAGGGAGGGGGCGAGCGAGTCGACGAGCAGGGAGGCAGAAGAGGGGGGAGGAGGGGGTAGGAGGCGGAGGAGGAGGAGGGGGAGAGGAGGACGAGGACGAGGACGAGGACGAGGACGAGGACGAGGACGAGGACGAGGGCGAGGACGAGGACGAGTAGGAGAAGAGCGAGGAGGAGAGCGAGGAGGAGGAGGAGGAGGAGGAGCAAGAAGAGGGGCATGGAGGAGGAAGAGGAGGAGGAGGAGGAGGAGGAGGAGAAGGAGGAGGAGGAGGAGGAGGAGGAACTATGAAGAGAAGGAGCAGCAGGGGCAAAGGCAGGAGAAGAAAGCCCTGATGAGAAGTATCGGGGCAGAAAGGTGGGAGCGAAGAGGAGGATGAGGAGGAGCAACAGTGGAAGTTGAAGAGTGGGAGGACGTGGAGTTGGGGCAGCAGGCGGAGCACGATGAGCCCTCGAGGAGGAGGAGCAGGAGCAGGAGCAGGAGCAGGACAAGATCCTGAGGAGGAGGCCTCGCCGAAGCCGGCCGACCGAGGTGATCAACAACGAGCGGGCGCGCGCCCTCTTCTCCGACTGCGAGCGCGTGGTGCGGCGGGATGCCGCTGTCCACCTCACCTGGCCCTGGCCAGGCTAGCCCTCAGCCCCTGGTTCCCGCCGTGTACGGTAGGCTCGGGTCGTGTCGACCGGCGGGGGGGGACGGTTCGAGGTTTTCGGGCGGTGTCGCTGGTCCTCGTGGTTTTTTCCAGCCTCGGGCTGTTCTCTCCAGCAGCTGCGCCGCGCGAGAGCGTTCGCGGGGGGGCCCGGATCGTCCCGAACGGCCGCCGGAGAGCCGAACCCCACTGGCGACCTCGTCACTGGCGACCTCGCCAAGGACGTTCCGGGACGAGCACTGCCAGCGGCCCAGCATCGGTCCGTGTGCATCGGCCTGGCGGTCGGGAAGCCGCCGACCGTTCGAGGCTGAGCCATCCGCGCGGCGTCGGAGGCCAGCGCAGGGGTCGTCACGACGCGGCCCTGCCGTGCACAGTCAGGACGACGAAAATAGGAGGACCACGATGGGCTCGGGAGGGGCCGCTCCTCGGGCCTGGGATTAAGTCGGGCCCGTCCTTCCACAGGAGGGGTATTCAAACATAGTCAAGAAATAGTCTGGGGAGTTTGGGAATATTTGTTGACTACGTTTTGAGTATGTTTTGGGTATCTTTTATGCTCCGTCGAAGATGCCCCTGTAGGGGGACGCGCCCGACTCAAGCCTGGGCGAGGGGCCCTGCTTGTGGCCGAGGCTCGCCATGGCCAGACGAGCCCGGTCGCTCCCTGCACTCAGCGCTCCTGCCGTCGGGTTGGCCCAGGAGGGGGTCCAGCGACGAGGGGCTTGGCATCGCTCGGACGTGTGCGTTTTTTCCTCGGCAAGGACCATCGAGGAGCATCCTTGGTCATTTGGCGAGAAAAACCACGCACGAAACCGAAAAAAACACAGGAAATGGACGTCCGAGCGATGGCCAGGGGGGTGGTGCATCCGATTTGGTGCCATGCATGTCTGGGGTTGCAGTACAGATGGGGCGTGCAGTGCGCTTCGGGGCGCAAGTGTGCTCTGCTGCGCTTTCGCGGGCAACGCATTACTTGCAATACTCTGCAACACAATGCTCCGGCGCAGTACATTTGCAACACAATTGCCCCAAATCTATTGCACCACCCCCTTGCAGCTGGACCCCCTGTAGGGTCACCCAAAGTATGGTGGCAAGATGGGCTGCCCCAGACGGAGCACCCGATCTGACTGTGGTTCCCTCCGCGGCCACAGAGCTCCCGCCCCTGGGCGCCAGTTGTTCGCCCGGGCCCATGTCGGCCACGCGCAGAGGGGGTTTGGGAGGAGGGGGGAGGACTTCTTAGAAGCACCCATGCTTCTGAGAAGGCGCGGGCCTGATCTACAGATGTAAGGCCGGTGCCTTCTAAGAAGTAGCTTCCTTCTAAGAAGCCTTCCCCCCTCCCCCCACCCCCCTTCTGCGCGCCGCCGACCATCTCTGATGGTCCCAGGGGCGCGATAACGTGCCCCAGCGGGCGAAAGCCAAGGAAAAGGACACCCGCTTGCACAAAAAATGCACCCTCGGAGCGCTGGGGCAGTGCAGGGGCGCGCGGCCTCAGATCCGGGGCCCAGGGCAGGGCCTGGCCGGGACTGGTGTGGGCGGAGAGCGGGCGCTCCCTCCCGAAGGTGCTGATGTTCGCGCGGCAGCCCTTCAGCGAGGGGAACAGCAAGATCCGGCTTCCGGCCGCCAAGCGGCCACGCATGGAGACGGGGAGAAGGGGCGCTCTTTGTATGGCCCACTCCGATGCGGAGATCCAGCGGGAGGGATTAGGAATTAGGAGGAGGAGGAGGAGGAGGAGGGGGAAGGAGAAGGGGGAGGAAGGGGAGGGGGAGGAGTTTTTTCCAGCAGTTTCATTTCCCACGTGGTGAGGTTGGGGTGGGTCTGGGGCACCCGCCACCTTAGAGTCCAGGTAGTACTTGATGTCCTGGTACTCCGAGATGCCTTTGATATTTCTTTTCTTCTCGTCCTCGTTCGTCCTTATCATACTGAATAGTTGCTGCTTTGCTTTCATTATCGCTTTCTTCTCTTCTTTCCTCACTCAGTTTCTTTAGTTGTCTTTCTTTAGCTTCTTTCAGCATGCTGAAGAGCGGGGCCATCTTTTCTCTTTCAGCTTGTTCTTCAGGGTCGAGTTCATGTACTTCCAGCTTTTGCAGATCTTCTTCTTTTGGGTTGGCTCCTCGTCTCGTTGCTTTTTTCCCCTGCGTCAAAGGGCTCACCTCTCGTTGCCGCGGTCTCGCTTTGTCTGGCTGTTCTTCTTTGGTGCCCTTCTTTGCTGCTTACCGCTGTGCTTGGTGTTGCCTCTTTTCTGGGTGCTTCTGTCCTTTTCGCCGTACTTCCAGATCTTGCCGCTTTGGTGACTCTTTGCTTTCCTTCTACCCCTGCGTCAAAGGGCTCACTCTTGTTTGCCCCTGCGTCGAGGAGGAGGACGAGGACGAGGACGAGGAGGAGGAGGAGGAGGAGGAGGAGAGGAAGAGGAGGAGGAGGAGGAGGAGGAGGAGGAGGGGGACGGACGAGGAGGAGGAAAAGGAGGAGAAGGATGGGGTGGGGGAGGAGGACGCCCAGAGTAAACCCAAGATGCTCCAGCGATGCCGAGGAGGTGGGTGCAGGAGAAGCCTGAGGCCGAGGACGATGAGGATGAGCAAGGACGAGGACGAGGAGGAGGGGGCCGACATCGCGCCAGGGCCCATGCGGGAGGCACTTGAGTTCCTGCCGGCCCGGCGGCGGAGGCACAGGCCCATCCAAGCAGAGTTTCTTGAGCACCCGCACTCTGCTCAGCGTGCCCTGGGATCCTGGCGTCTCAACCGTTTCGAGCCGCGCGTTTTCGCCAGATGTCGGGCCCTGGGACCCTCACAGATCGATCCAGCTCGTCGACAGGTTCAGCAGCAAGGCGGGGTCTGGGGCTCTGGTCGAGATTCTCCAGGATGTTTTCTTTTTGTTCGCAACGTCGGATCTCGAGGTGGCGTGTCGCGCCGCCCGTTCCGCCCCACCGCATCTTCAGCGCGGCACAGTGACCACTTCCCGATCCCCGAGCGTCAACTTCCCGAGCCTTTCCCTGCCTCCCGCCCCGTAGAGTTGAGTCGGGCCTGTCTCTCTACGGGAGGAAAACTCG
>CAUYUJ010001571.1:25000-27500 GCA_963575745.1 Prorocentrum cordatum | reverse complement strand
TCGGCAGGCCAGGAAACGATACGCTGCACGGCAAATTCGTATCATTGGCAATCTGGCTTCTCTCCCTCCTTTTCTCCTCTGCCTGCTCCTCGTCCCCCTCCTCTTCCCCTTCCCCCTGAATGCGGTGACGTTTACCCGGCCGGCCACTTGAGTTCTTCTCGCCGGTGCTGTTTCACTTCTGGGATGTTGTTTTAAATAAAGCCGCTGGTCAATCTCTGCCGCGTGTCGCCACGGAGTGCACAGGTGACTCGAGAGCTGTTGCGGTCGCCCTCTCATGCTTGCCCCTCCTTCTTCTCCAAAAAAAGTGGTGGTGATCGCATGCGTGTTCCCCGCCCAGTACAGCGTTTCGTGGCCCCATAGGGAGCACCACAGAGGCCCCAGTGGCGGTGTTCGCATGCGTTCCCCCCACCCAGTATAGCGCTTCGAGGCCCCATAGGGAGCTCCACCGAAGGCTCCAGTGGCGGTGTTCGCATGCGTCTCCCCCGCCCAATACAGCGCTTCGTGGCCCCATACGGAGCACCACAGAGGCCCCAGTGGCGGTGGTCGCAGGCGTCTCCCCCACCCAGTAGAAAGCTTCAATGCCCCATAGGGAGCTCCACCGAAGGCTCCAGTGGCAATGTTCACATGCGTCTCCCCCGCCCAGTTCAGCGGTGCGTGGCCCCACAGGGAGCTTACCGAAGGCCCCAGTGGCGGTGTTCGCATGCGTCTCCCCCACCCAGTACAGCGCTTCGCGGCCCCACAGGGAGCTCAACCGATGACGATACTCACTGATGCGGTATTCACGATTGCACATGTTTGGTTTGTTCGCCCGTCGAATTCTACAAAAGTTTTCGAGGGCCTTCCTTCCACCTGCAGGGGCGTGGGTGGGCGTTCTGTCGAGGGCGCCTGCGCGTCCAGCCAGCGTGTCCGAGGACCCTCCTCCCAGCTTCTCAACCTCATCGTCGCGCAGGTGTAGGGAGGGGCTCTGGCACGGGTGGCGCGGTCCTCTGAGAAGACCGTCTCTGCGTCAGCCCCTGGCGGCTCGGCGATGTCCGACCCTCGGGGCCTCGGGCATCTCGGCTGCTTCGTCCCTCGGACCCGCTTTTTCGTCCCTCGAGCCGCCTCTTGACGGCAGTGCCCAGTGGCCCCCTGGAAGTTGGAACAGTCACAACATCCACCCACCGCGTTCCGTTTCACGATGCGAGTCCAGCCCGTGGCGACGCGAAGCTTCCCAGAGGCCAGAGAAGAGCGCATCCCGATCCTCGATCTTCGTCGCGTCAGGTCGCATACCCTTGCAGAAGGTTGGCGGCGCGCACAACGGGGTGGGGGGCCTAAGAAGGCAGCGGGCTCCT
Source organism: Prorocentrum cordatum (assembly GCA_963575745.1). Classification (NCBI taxonomy): domain Eukaryota; class Dinophyceae; order Prorocentrales; family Prorocentraceae; genus Prorocentrum; species Prorocentrum cordatum. The sequence continues at coordinate 26,169 of CAUYUJ010001571.1, read as the reverse complement.
GAGACGGGCCCCAAGGCTTTAGAGAAGAGGCTCCATGGAAGCTGGCAGGGCTTCTCGAGAAGCTGCGTCTCAGAAGCCCTCCCGACTTCTCCAGAGGCCGCGACACCCTCGCGACACCCTCGCACACATCCGACGTCGCGCTTTTTGTTGCTCACAGTGGGGGCCCACTGGGCCCCTTCGACGGGGCCTGCTTCTTATTTCCCAGGCTGTTTTTTGGTTACGGTCCCAGGGCCCGGCGAGGGCTCCAGGAGGCCGAAAACGGTGAAACATTGGCGGTCTTGAGTTCTTCACGACGCGAGGATGTCGGGGCCTTGGAGGGCCAAGTCTACCGACTTGCTTCCAGAAGATTAAGATTTGGGGCCGATGCCAAATACCGTTCTCACGGCACAGCCAACAGCGTCTATGGTCACACTGGGTGCCGTGACGTCCATCGACGCTTTCAAGGAAGATACGTCTATGGTCAAAGTGGCCGTTGCCTTCGGCGCGGTGCAGGGTCGGAGAACGGGCAGATGCGTCTACGGTATGCTCCTGTTCTGGAGCAGGCCCCACATGGTACGGTAGGTTTGCGTCGTGTCGACCAGCGGCGACCCCAGCGTGGGCGTTCAAGGTTGAACACCGCTGGCGAACCAGAATCGATCGACGTTGAACGATTGGACGTTGCGGCAGCGGCCGATCGTTCAAGGTTGAACGATCCCTGCGGTGTCAAAAACCAGCGCTGGGGTCGGCACGACACGAACCTGCCGTACTCCAAGTCAGAGCTCCCCTCGTGCGAACCGCCGCAGGAGGGTTTCGCGCTCGCGCCCGAGTTGGCGGGCCTCGGCGACGTCGTCGGCGGCGCGCCGCCGGTGCTGGAGCTGGGCGCCGTGGCGGAGGCCGCCGGCATCGCCGGCGGCGCGGCGCAGGACCGCTCGGAGGCCCGCCCGGCGGAACTCGGCTACGCGTCCTCCTCCTCCTCCTCCTCCTCCTCCTCCTCCTCCTCCTCCTCCTCCTCCTGCTCTTCCTCCTGATTCCCGATTCCCGATTCCTGATGGCGTGAGGAATCGTCGCTTGCCGCCCTGTCTTCCTCCTCCCCCAACTTCTCCTCCTCCTCCTCCTCCTCCTCCTCCTCCTCCTGCTCTTCCTCCTCCTGATTCCCGATTCCTGATGGCGTGAGGAATCGTCGCTTGCCG
>CAUYUJ010001571.1:20000-22500 GCA_963575745.1 Prorocentrum cordatum | reverse complement strand
GCGGCCTCGCAGCTCCCGACCGCTGCCCTGGGGCTCCCTGCTCTTCGCCCCAGCAGCGTGACATTGGATCGCCCGCGGGGCGAGTTAACGCGGCCCCCATCGGAGGCCGAAGCTCCGAGGACACGGGCCGTGATATATGGCGGTGGGCCCGCAGTTGGGCGAGAACGCCGAGTGGGAACGAAAATGCGCCCCCTCCCCTTCCTCCTCCTCCTCCTCCTCCTCCTCCTCCTCCTCCTCCTCCTCCTCCTCTTCCTCCTCCTCCTCCTCCTCATCCTCCTCCTCCCCCTCCTCCTCCGGATCTCAGGGGTCCGCTGGGGCCCCTCTTGACTTCTTCAGCAGAAGAGGGGCCCTCGGAAGAGGCGGCCCTGTGCCCAGGGCAAGTTTCACAGCCCCAGCCGTGTTTTGACGGCCCGGGGGCTGGGCGAGCGGCCGCAAGCTGGAACCAGGTCAAGAAAAGGCCTCGCGTCGCTACTCTCCCACGGCAAGAGGAGGTCCCGAGAGGTCTGGCCCGCCCCCCCCCCCCCGGCCCAGCCCCCCCCGAGATCGCCGACGCCTGCCAGCCAGCCTGGATCTCCGATCCCCCCTCGATCCTCCAGTCTCTTCGGCCCTCCTCGCTCCTCTTCGGCCCTTTTGTCCTCCCGCGATCCCCGATCCCCCCCCCATCGGCCCTCGATGGCCGCGCCTCAGGGCCCACGCCCGGCCGAGGTGGGCTGGCTCCCGCAGCTCGGCGGCCCCCTCGGCGAGCCGCCGGCGCCCGGCGAGCCGCCGGCGCCCGGGGAGCCGCCCGCGGAGCCGCCGGGCTCGCAGCTCGTGCCCGCGGCGGGGCCTGGCGGCGGCGGGCCCGAGCCTGTGCGCGTGGAGCCCGGCGGCGCCCTCGGGCGGCCGATCGCCGGCGGCCGACGGCGTCGTCGCCGGACGGCGACGTCGACGGCGGCGGCGGCGACGACGACGGCGGCAGCGGCGACGACGACGACGACGACGACGACGACGACGACGACGACGGCAGCGGCGACGACGACGACGACGGCGACGACGACGACAACGGCAGCGGCGACGACGGCGACGGCGGCAGCGACGACGACGACGACGATGGCGGCGGCGACGGCGACGACCACTGCGACGGCGACGACGACGACGACGATGATGGCGGCGGCGTGGGCGGCTGCAGCGGCGGCTGCGGGCCGGCGGCGAACGTCGTGCAAGAAGGCGGGCGGCGCTCTTGTGCGGCTCCAGAGACCACCATTCAGTCGGGGGTGGCCAGGGCGGGAGGGATGACTCGGGGGTTGGGATGCCATGACCGGGACCATGATAACTCCCTGGATGTCGTTGCCCCCCTCCCCTTGTCCCAACACGTCCCATGGTGCCCCCCTGGGCCGCGCACGTGCCTCTGGCCATGATTTGCGAATCCCCCTCTTGGACGCCTCCCTTGTGGACGCCCCCGCATGCAGCCGGGCCGAGCCAGGGGGGGCACCACTGTGGGGTCGGACGAAAGGGTGTACCGTTAAGTCGGGCCTGCCCATCTACAGAAGGAATATTCGAAAATAGTTCAAACAAATTCGGGGAACTTTTTTTGTACTTTGAGCATTTTCCCCTACCTAGGCTCTGCCTTGAAGGGTTCTTACTCTGTTTGCTTAAAGGGGCCGGGCAGTGCAAATCGCCCCGGGCGGTTCCCCCGGCCCCTTGGGAGCGGTTCCCCTAGTCCCCTGGGAGTTTTAGCTTAGCTTTAGCTTAGCTTTAGCTTAGCTTTAGCTTTAGCTTAGCTTTAGCTTAGCTATAGCTTAGGTTTAGTTTAGCTTTAGCTTAGCTTTAGCTTGGCGTTAGCTTAGCTTTACCTTAGCTTTAGCTTAGCGTTACCTTAGCTTTAGCTTAGCTTTACCTTAGCTTGACCTTAGCTTTACCTTAGCTTTACATTAGCTTTACCTTAGCTGTAGCTTAGCCTTAGTTCAGCTTTAGCTTATATTTCGCTTACTTGTAGCTTAGCGTTAGCTTTGCTTTATCTTAGCTGTCGCTTAGCTTTACCTTAGCTGTACCTTAGCTGTACCTTAGGTTTACCTTAGCTTTACCTTAGCTTTAGCTTAACTGCACCTTAGCTTTAGCTTAGCTGTAGCGTAGCTTTACCTTAGCTTCAGCTTAGCTTCAGCTCAGCTTTAGCTTAGCTTTAGCTTAGCTTTAGCTTAGCTTGAGCTTAGCTTTAGCTTAGCTTCAGCTTAGCTTCAGCTTAGCTTTAGTTTAGCTGTAGTTTAGCTTTACTGTTACTACTATTGCTGTTTTCCTAGAGGATCCAACTCCTAGGTAGGGTCGCACTGGGATAATTATCTTATGTCTGTTTACGTGTATGTTTCGTCCAAACTCCCCCTGTAGGGGGACAGGCCCGACCTCAGTGTACCGAGGTTCAAGATTTTCTTCGTCTTCGTCGGCTCGCGGCGGCCTCCCAGCGGGGTGCAATCTGGCAGCTGTGCCTCGCCGCGAGCGATCCAGGGGTGCCCAGCTCGCCCCGAAC
>CAUYUJ010001571.1:0-15000 GCA_963575745.1 Prorocentrum cordatum | reverse complement strand
TCTGCTGGCTATCTTTGAGTATGGTTCGCCTCTGGCTCATCTTCCTTCCAAAGTCCGCCTGTAGGAGGACGTGCCCGACCCAAGTCCAGGGCTCCGGTCTTGATTTGGCAGAGTGTCCCTCTGCTTCGCGACGTAGGATATCAGGGAAGGTGCCCCCATCGTCGCACGCCCTCTTGGAACCGCCGAGCCCCTCATGGGCCTCGTGTGAAAATGGGGGTGCTGCGGAAGCCACCTGCGTCTCCCCTGGAAAGAGCTGGGGCCTCCCTGGGCCAGGGCTATGATGTTCCAGCCTACTGTAGCCTTGACCACGAGAAAGAATTTCGAGCACCAAGAATGTACCGAAACTCAATGGTTTTCAGGTGTCGGGCCCTGGGAGACTCGTCCGACACTGTTTCGACACTGTTTCGACACTTTTCCGGGCGCTCGAAATTATTTCTGGGATGTGGTCCTTAGGTACGACGGGGTCAACATAAGGCCAGGGTTGCTTCTGGCAGCGCCCAAGAGGTGGGGAGGATCATCCGCAACTGCCTGCGGGCGGACCCGCCCACGGTCGCGTTCCACACGCTCGTGCCCCCCGGCGGCGCGGACCGCGCGACGGCGGCTTCGACATTCGCCGCCGTGCTGGCGCTGGCGAGCGCTGGGGAGCTCCGCGTGCAACAGGACGGCCCCTACGGCGACATCGTCATCTCCGAGCCGTGACCGACGGGGGGTCCTCTACAACCCAGACCCCCATCGGGCAATGAAAAAATCATGACGCAAGGTTTTTCGCTAGTTTCGGCCTGGGGGAGCCCTCGCCGGGCCTCGGGACCATCAAAAAACGACTCAGGATGAAAAAACGGTCCAGGGGAATGGGTCCAGACCTCCAGGGGTCGACGTGATCAAAAAAACATGACGTCGGGGGTCTGGGAATACAGTCTTCTTTGGGAAGCGCTGCGCACGCTTCAGCGAAGCATGCGCGGGACGCGACTGCTCGAGCAGCACCCTGGTGAGTTCGCAGCAGCAGTCGGCTTGCCACAACCTGCCATGTTTATTGCCCAGTGTGTGCGGGGCACTGAGCAGTCAGGTGTTGGGCTTTCCCTTGGCATTTGAGTGGGCGGGGGCATGTGCTGTTTCCGGGCAGTGAGATGCATTTCGGTCGCACGCGGTGCGCACGCGCCTGGCGATGAGTTGTTGGCTCGCGAACGCTTGGGGCTTGGGGAAAAAACGACCCGCCTCACTCGATCGTCCATGAGGCGACCATGTATATTTCAGGGCCACTTCGTACACTGCCCCCCGAGGCTTCCTCGGCGGGCTCTTTCGGGACCGACTGCGACCAGCGGCCAGATCGGTCTCCCCCGCCACCTCCTCCCGCCCCTTCGGAGCCCTGCGTTCCCCGCTCGCTCGAATCCTGGGGATCTCGACAGGGCATCTGCCATGCCCCCCTGGAAGAGGGGGGGGGGAGAGCCCGAGGAGGGGAGGCGCGGCATGGCTGAAGGGCAGGACTTTGTGGACAGCGCCGGCCTCGCAACCGTGAGCGACAGTCTCCACGCGGCCCCCCGGCCCCCCTTGCACGAGCAGCTGCCCTGCGACCACGTTGGCCTGAGGCACACCTTGCTGGTCGCCGCGAGACGTGCTTGGACGCCGAGCCCCACGGGCGGAGCCTTGAGGCCAGCGGCGGCGTCGCCGCGCCACAGGGGGCCTCCTCGTGACGCGCCCAGACCTGCGCGGCAGCGCGCAGGGCCTCTGCGAGCGGCGGCGGCGGCGCCGCGCCGCAGAGGGCCTCCCCGTGGCGCGCCCTTCGTCGTCGTCGTCGTCGTCGTCGTCGTCGTCGTCGTCGTCGTCGTCGTCGTCGTCGTCGTCGTCGTCGTGCGAAGCCAGAGCGCGGGACCTCGCCGCTCACCTCGGGCGCCACCCGCCCAGGGGCGCGGAGAGCCTCGCGCCCTTCCAGGGCCCCAGCCTTCCGCCCACACGCTGCACGCCGCGAGGCCGCGTGGAGCGCGCCGAGGGCACGGCGCGCCCTCGCGCTGCCCCGAGGTCCGACGCTGCGAAGGCGCGGCAGCACCTGTGCGGGCCCCGGGCGGCCGCCTCGGGGCGGAGGCGCCCGGTTCGCGAGATGCCGAAGCGCCAGGATCTCAGGGGTCCGCTGGAGGCCTGGGTCTCCCGCCCAGCCCTCCCGAGGCTGCCGCAGCCTGCCGGCCCGTCCAGATCCTGGACCCCCCCCCCCGGATGCTCACCGATTCTCCCACGACCCTTCTCGGTCCTCGATCCTCCTCGAGGCTTCCCCTCCTTCGAGGCCCTCGATCCTCCTCGATCCTCAGGGTCCGTCGCAGTGCTCCAGGCCTGCCACGTGGGGTCCGAGTAGATGGGGGTCGAAGGATCGCTCCGCGTCGCCGATGCATCGGCGATGCGGCTCGATGTGGAACCTGATTTTTGCCCACGTCGCGGATGCATCGGGCCTATGCGGAGCGATGCCTCTGACGACCCCAGGGCCAGGCAGGCCTGCACCCCCCTTCGCAGGCCCACGCGCCGCTGAAGAGGCCCGCTCCCCTGAGCCGACGCGGGCGCTCTCGCGGAGGCCCTGCGCGCCCTCGCACGGCACGCCAGCGGGGCCGCGGGGCCGGCCCGAGGTCGGCGGGCGTGGGATGCCGGGGGCCGCCGTTGGTTCTGCCTGCCCGGGCCGAGGTTCCAGGCCAGAGCCTGAGAGGCCTCGGATCACCGACTGGATGCTGTGAGCCGGGCGGCGAGAGAGGGGGCACCTGCACAGATCTCGGGAAGGCCCATGCTGGGCCCTGGGTCGGCGTGCGCGCGCGTGTGTGTGTGTGTGTGTGCATGTGCGTGCGTGTGTGTGTGTGTGTGTGTGTGCGTGTGCGCGTGCGTGTCTGTGTGTGTGTGTCTGTATGTGTGCGTGTCTGTTTGTGTCTGTGTGTGTCTGCGTGTCTGTGTGTCTGTGCCTGTGTGTGTCTGTCTGTCTGTGTGTCTGTGTGTCTGTGTGTGTGTCTTTGTGTTTGCGTATCTACAGTCAACTGTATGCGTCCGTGTTTCTGTGTGTCTGGGTGTCTGAATGTGTGTGTGTGTGTGTGCGTGTGCGTGGTCGTGTGCGTGTGCGTGTGCGTGTGTGCGTGTGTGCGTGTACGTGTGCGAGTGCGTATGCGTGTGCGAGTGCGTGTGCGTGTGCGCGTGTGTGCGTTTGTCTGTGTGTATATGTGTGTCTGTGTGTCTGTGTGTGCGTGTGCGTGTCTGCGTGTGTGCGTGTGTTTGTATGTGTATGTGTGTGTGTCTGTGCGCTTGTGTGTCGGTGTGTCTGTTTGTCTGTATGTCTGTATGTCTGTATGTCCGTGTGTCCGTGTGTTTGTGTGTCTGTGTGTTTGTGTGTCTGTGTGTCTGTGTGTCTGTGTGTCTGTGCGTCTGTGTGTTGCGAGTGCGAGTGCGTGTGCGTGTGCGAGTGCGTGTGCGTGTGCGTGTGCGCGTGAGCGTGCACGTGCACGTGCGTGTGCGTGCGTGTGTGTGTGTGTATGGCGTGATTGTGATTTCGATTGTCATTGCGACTGTGATTGTTATTGCGACTGTGATTGCGATTGCGATTGCGATTGTGGTAGTGATTGTGATTGTGATTGTGAGTGTGAGAGTGAGTGTGAATGTTTGTGTGTGTTTGCATGTGCGTGTGTGTGTGTGTCCGTGGGTGTGTGTCTGTGTGCCTGTGTGTGTGTCGCCCGCCGCTGCCTTCCGCCGCCGCCCCGCTGCCCGCTGGCCCCCTGGCCGGCCTCGCCCCTCCGGCGCCCCCTCCTCCTGCTACTCCTCCTCCTCCTTCTCATCCTCCCCCTCATCCTCCTCCTTCTCCTCCTTCCCCCTCCTCTTCTCCTTCTCCTCCTCCTCCTCCTCCTCCTCCTTCTCCTCCTCCTTCCTCCTCCTCCTCCTCATACTCGTCCTCCCCTCCCCTCCTCCTCCTCCTCCTCCTCCTCCTCCTCCTCCTCCCCTCTCCTCCTCCTCCTCCTCCTCCTCCGCCTCCTCCCCTCCTCCTCCCTCCTCCTCCTCCTCCTCCTTCCTCCTCCTCCTCCTTCTCCTCCGTCCCCCTCCTCCTCCTCCTCCTCCTCCTCCTCCTCCTCCTCCTCCTCCTCCTCCTCCTCCTCCTCCTCCTCCTCCTCCTCCTCCTCCTCCTCCTCTGCTCCCCGTCGGCGCGCGCCGCCGACCCCGCGCGCTGGGCAGGACGTCGTGGCGCCCCCCCCAGGCCCCCAGGGCGTCCCGGGGTGCCCCACTGGATTCGCCCTGCCGTCTTAGCTCGCCTGCGCCCGGCCTGCGACTGCAGACGGCCGTGAGGCCTCTCTGTGTCTCTGTCCTGCCTGCGACTCTCACAAGTGTGTGTGTGTGTGGTGTGTGTGTGTCTGTGTGTGTCAAGCAGTGGCGAAGCGTCCTGGTGTGCGGCCTACCAAACAATGTTCTACGAACCTTGTGTGGTTTGCACGAAATGTTCTTAGAACATTTATGGCCGGGACCGTCTTGTCTTAACACATCGGGCACCTGTTCTAAGAGCATTGTTTTGCTCTTAGGGAACACTTCGTGCTAGGCCTACAGAAATGCCAGGACGGTCGATCCTTGCTCAAGTGTGTGTGTGTGTGTGTGTGGGTGTGTGTGTGTGTGTGTGTGGGGGGGGGGGGGGGGCGGGCGGGCGGGTGGGTTGAGGTGTGTTGTGTTGTCGTACTGTGCTGTGTTGTGCTGTGACGTGCCGTGCTCTTCCGTGTTGTGCCTTGTTGCTCTGTCGTGTGTTGTCGTGTGGTGTGTTGCTCTGTCGTGTTGCTGTTGTTGTGCTGTGCCGTGCCCGACGCGAGCGGTTCCCGAGGGAGCCGCGGCCCTCGAGGAGTCGAGGGCCTGGAGCAGCAGAGCGTCCGAGGGCGGCGGAGGCCGGCGGAAAGGCAACGCTCAGAGAGGGCCGGCGCCGGCGTGTGCCCGGGGTTGCTCGGCATCGGCTAGGCCGCCGTGGCCGAAGCCAGCACGATTCGATCGTGTGTTCGTTGGGGGCCTTCCTTCGGAGTGCGGTGGGGGCGTTCGTGAAGGAACGTGCCCAGGAGGCTTCGGGCCCTGGAGGATTCCTTATCTGATGAGGGCGGCGGTGATATACATGGCCACTCCACGATTGGCTTTCCACTGGCTTCCAGACCCTGGATTCCTCGTCGAAGGTTTCCTGATCCAATGCCCCTACCGTACAATAGGCTCACGAATATGAAGTTGCCTTGCCAGCGGGTGCGCCACGACACTTTCTGATCTCCCGATGGGCCTTCCCTGGGCCACCTTCTGGGAGCCTGAGGTATCGACGAAGCATGTGTTCCGAAATGTCCTATAGAATGTGCCCACCGTAGGCCTCGCCGCTGCCGAGAGCCGGACCAGCGGCCCTGAGGGTCCGCTGCCGCGGGCGCGCTCGTGCCATCCACCGGCAGCCCGAGCGGTGCCGCGTCGCCGGAGGAGCCCCCCCCGAGCGGAGCCCCGCGCGCAGGAGCGGATGGCAGAGGTGGAGTCCTCGGCGGCGCGCGGCGCGGCCGCAGCGCCCAGGCGGCGGCCCGCGGATGGGGCGGGGGGGGGCTTCTGCCGCCTCCTCGGGAAGCGCACCGCCCCGCCCGCGTGACGCTGTGCCTTGTCCTCGTCCTCCTCCTCCTCGTCCTCCTCCTCCTCCTCCTCCTCCTCCTCCTCCTCCTCCTCCTCCTCTTGCTCGTGCGCGCTGCGGCGCGCGTGCAGAGTAAAAGGACAGGAGGGCCCGCCCGCAGGTGCCCCCGCGGATTGTGTTGCCCGTCGCCCGATGGCCCCGCAGGGGCCCGCAGGAGCCCCTGGGCCCTCCGGGAGATGGACTGAGCCCTGAGCCCTCCGGGAGTGCGGCCCCTCAGGGGCCCGCAGGAGCCCTGAGCCCTGAGCCCTGAGCCCTGACCCCTCCGGGAGATGGACTGAGCCCTGAGCCCTCAGGGGCCCGCAGGAGCCCCTGAGCCCTCCGGGAGTGTGCCCCGAGATGTCGTGCAGCGCGATGTCTGATGGTGCGTGCCTGCTGCAGTGGGGTTGGCTCTCTTCTCCACTCCTGCTGCTCAGCCTTCCACGATCGAGCAGGGGGTCCGACTACAGAGCTGATGTACCCCAAACTTGATTGCGTCGTCGAATCCATGAGACATGCGTAGAACGCACGTAGATCTACGAACATTCTGCGCATGACTCGGCTTTGGGTGTGTGGCGGCATTTGCTTTTTGAAGCCTGCCCTTGTGGCTTGCGGTCCGCTCCATCTTCTCCCTCGGGAAAAAATTCTGCGCATGACTCGACGAGAAAATCAATTCTGGGGTAAATCAATTGTGTAGACGATCCCTTATTCGACACAAGGGAGGTCAGCCAGAGGGGGGCCAGCGCCGGTCGTGGGCGTGCGCTGGCGTCTCCCCGTGCGCCCGGGCCGTGCCTGCGCCTGCTGCTGCCCCTCCCACCCGTCCTGATGGCGCTCGCCGGCTCCTCTCCTGCGCCCTGGCCGGCCGGCTCACGGCCACAGCCCACCCTCTGCCGTAGACGCGCGTGCTGCAAAGCGCTGCGAAGCGCGCTTAAAACGAGATAGCAAAAATGCACCGACAGAAACACGCCCACGCAAGCACGCACGCACGCACGCACGAACAAAGACGCAAATATATACACACAGACACGAGCTGGAGGTCGCTTCCGCCCGACGAGCAGTTTAACGACCTGCTCATGTCGGGTCGCGAGCCCTGGGTCTTCGCCCCGGGACACCGCGCGCAGCCAGAGTCTCGCCGCAAACGGCGATGCAGGTACCGGCGATGTAGGTTTCGGTATTGTGGGAGCGCGTGGCTCGCGCTTTCCTGCACCTCGCCGTGTCGGTTGCGTTCGATGCACTCGCGCATGGGAGATGTAGGGAACTGTGGTGCGTGATTTCCGACAATTTGGTTCCTGACACCACCGTTAAGCAACGTCGCCGTTAGCGTGGCCTAGGTTTTGGTCTCTAACGTGACTGTTTCAGGGGTTCCTGTGAGCGGTGTGAATGGGCGGAAGGTCTGGGGGGCAGGGGGTATGGCAGGAAGCATTGGCAGCGGCGGGAGCACAGACAGCTGGAGCCCGCAGACATCTACCCCGCTGGCCGGAGCCCCAGGAAAACCATACTCAATGGTCGGTTCTGGGTTAAGTCTGACGTGTCCCTGACAGGAGGAGTATTCAGAATAGTCGAAAAATAGCCTGGGGACGATTTTTGAATATATATATATATATATATATATATATTATATATATATATATTAAAAGAATGTTGGAATATTAGTGACTATTTAGTACTTTTCGTCCGAAATCCCCCTGTAGCGGGACAGGCCCGACTTTTTAAGTTCAGGGCATTCCCAGCCTGAGGACCGGAGAGGCCAACCGAACGACGGAAGAAGACAGGGCCGCCGGCGCGGACGTTCGCGCGTGAGCTTCCCGCATGAGGCCGCGCGGGAGCGCTCACTTCTCCACGAGGTGTGCCACGCTGGCGGCCAGCGCACACCGCGGCGTAAGGTTCGACGAAAAAACGCCACAAACATAAGCGTTTGGCGCTCCGCGCGGCATTTCTTGGATCCGCGCGGGGCCCCCCGGCGCCGCCCCCGGCGCCGCCACTGGCGCGCTGCGTGCGCAAGGGAGGGGGGTCTGGCGCGGATCCAGGAAACCCGCGCGGAGCGCCAACAGTTTATGTGTATGTCACTTGTTTTTCTTTTTTAAAGGTGGCCACGTTGTCTCGCACAAGACCCGCTGCTTCTCGCCGCTCAGTTCCCTGGGGGCCAGATCTCACGGCAGTCAAGATCCCAGGGCGCCCCCCGCGCAGGCTCCGAAGGGTGCGCGGCGGAGCGGACACTCAGCACCGCCGCGCGGCGAAGGCCCGCGACGTGGGCGCGCGGTGCCGAGTCGCAGCGCCCACACAGAACCGCAACAGCGCATCGCGATGCTTGCCCCTCCTCCTCCTCCTTCTCCTCCTCCTCCTCCTCCTCCTCCTCCTCCCTCCCTCCTCCTCCTCCTCCCTCCTCCTCCCTCCTCCTCCTCCTCCTCCTCCTCCTCCTCCTCCTCCTCCTCCTCCTCATCTCATCCTCCATCCTCATCCTCACCTCCTCCCTCCTCCCTCCTCCTCCTCCTCCTCCTCCTCCTCCTCCTCCTCCTCCGCGACCTCAACAGCGAACATCCTGATTTTGTCCAGTACGGGGTCCCTGGAAGCCCCGACCCCTTTTCCCCGGGACCGGTTTTTCATCCTGAGCCGTTGTTTGGACGTTCCCGAGGCCCGGCGAGGGCCCCCCGAGGCCGAGACTGGCCGAAAACCTCCTGCCCCGATTTTTTTACGGCGCGATCATGTCTGCGTCAACGGCTCGAGGATGTCGGGGTCCCCCCTGAGGACGGGTTCTCTGACCGAGCCTCGATGGGTGGCTCCGGCCTCGGCGCTGCCCCCCCCCCCTCCGCCCACCATTAGCGGAGGGCTCCGCCGCCCCTCCTCGGGGCGCTGGAGGACGAGGCCAGAGAGCAATCAGCCAGTCGACAAACGAAGGACTGACGACACAGTTTCTGTCAGCATGCCCAGACATCCACCGTCCCCCCCCCTCCGAGCAAAGAACAGATCGAGGTGTGTCACCGCGCTCAACACCGCGCACACACAGCGCCACACCCAGAGGGAGGCGACGACGGGGAAGGCACCGTCGACGACGATGTTGCTTCTCCTCCTCTCTCCGTCCCCCTCATCACCCCTCCCTCCTGCTCCTCCTCGTCTTCTGATATCCTCCTCCTCCTCCTCCTCCTCGCCCTCCTCCTCCTCCTCCTCCTCCTCCTCCTCCTCCTCCTCCTCCTCCTCCTACCACCCCACACACACAGGGGGTCGGGGGGGCATCGAGTGGGGGGATGGGGGGGCCCGATGGCGTCAGCATGCGGGGGGGGGGTAGACCCTGGATCAGATGTTGTCTTCCTTACCTGCCATGCGTGTGGAGGCAAAAAGGACGGCGACGGGGCAATTGAGGGTGGCAACGGGGCCACGAAGGGCAAAACGAGGGTGCCACAAAGGGCGACAGCGGGGCCACGGAGGGTATGCAGATGGGGCCGCGACGGGCGCGAGCGAGCGGGGGCCACGAAGGGAATAGGTATGGGGGGCCACAAAGGGTACGGATGGTGCCACTGAGGGCAGCAAAGGGGCCACTGAGGGAAGCAACGGGGTCACGAAGGGCGACAGCGGGGCCACGAAGGGCATGCAGATGGGGCCGCGACGGGCGCGAGCGAGCGGGGGCCACGAAGGGCATACGTATATGGGATCACAGAGGGCGACAGAGGGCCACGGAGGGCGACAGAGGTGCCGTGAAGGGCATGCATATGGGGCTACAAAGGGCGACAGCGGCGCCATGAAGCGCAGAAAGGGGGCCACGAAAGGCAGCGAGGGGGCCAGGGAGGGCGACAGAGGGGCCACGAAGGGCATGCATATGGGGGCACAACGGACGCGAGCGAGAGGGAGCCACGAAGGGCATATAATGCGGGGCCACAAGGGGCAGCGACGGGGCCACTGAGTGCAGCAAGGGGGCCACGAAGGGCGCGAGCGAAGGCGGCAGCGGAACCACTACGGACAGCCAGGGGCATCGACAGCGGGCGAAGGGCAACAGACGGCGGCTGCAGTTCCAAACGGGCGGGTCAGGCGGGCGGGCCCCGACTGGCGGGTCGAGCGGGCGAATCTCTGAAGCGTGCATCCGGTTTTGAACCGCCAGGGGATATCAGCGAGAGCGCGACTCCCAAGTAAATCGCGGGACGGTCCACAACGAGAGCGCGATTCCTGAGCATCGACGAGCGGCGTCGGACTAAATTGTGAGGAAGTCTTATCCGAGAGCGCGGCTTCTGTGTAGACGTCAAGGAAGTATCTGGCGGGAGTCGTTGTTGTAGTCCGGATTTTCCTTGCTAGAGTGTGATTTGGGAATGCAGAATGAGGATGTATAGGGCGGGAGTCGTTGTTGATGTCAACGGGGGACCAGGGACACAGTTTGGTGACCTCGCACTGTCTTCTGCCGGGCGTTCGAAAAATTGCTCCCTGAGAGCGGCTCGAGAGCTCAGGGGATCCACGTTGTGACAAAGGTCATGACGCCGGGGGTCCTGGCCCCCTGACATCAGCCGATGTGCTGTTCCAGTCCGCCGCGCCAGCTATCCCGACCCCTGCCCGGGGAGCTGCTCCTCGCCCCGAAGCCGCCTGTGATTGCCCCCAGACCCTCCTCCTCCTCCTCCTCCTCCTCCTCCTCCTCCTCCTCCTCCTGCTCCTCCTCCTTCTCCTCCTCCTCCTCCTCCTCCTCCTCCTCCTCCCCCTCCCCCTCCCCCTCCCCCTCCCCCTCCTCCTCGCCGTGTGCCGCCCTCGACGCCGAGCTCCTCAGGTGCCCCTCGCCGTCGCGGCCCTCTGCGGGCCTCTGCGGGCTCTCGGAAAGATGCGTTGATTGAGAACCCATGAGATCCGGGGCTGCGAAAGAGAGCACAGCGACACTTCGCGACCGCAGCCATCCGTAGGCCCCAGCTTTCCGCTGCATTCTCCTGGCCGGATCGGCGCGTGATGGCCCCGTGTGGCCTGAGGCCCGGCGAAAACGCCCGTCGCGGAAAAAAAAGTCGACGCCCGGATCCCAGGGAGATCATATCGTCGGAAGTCTGAGCCTGCGGTCGGCGTCACCCCAGCATATTAATACTGTGTGTGCGCCGCCCCCCCAGGGGCGCGCACTGAGGAATCTTATAGTGCATGCGTCGTGGCGGCCGCTTTCTGGCCGCACCGCTCGGGAAGCGAGGTATACTGTATGTTCGGGTCGGACGCGCACCTCCAAGGACGACCTCTAGTACTAGCGTGTCCTTCCCCAGACCCCCGACATCGTGATTGTGTTGACAACGTCGACCCCCAGAGGTCTCGACCCCTTCCCCGGGACCGGCTTCTCGTCCCGAGTCGTTTGTGTTGACGCCCCCGAGGCCCAGGAAGGGCCCCCAGAAGAGCGACACACCTCCCGTCGTGATTCTTTCACCGCGCGAGGGTGTCTGGGTTTGCGTCCCATGCGCCCCTCCCGCCCAGCCGGCGCCAGGCGCGCCAGCAGCGAGGGGTGGGGGCCCTGCGAAGTTGTTTCTGGTGTCAGTCCGAGGCCCTCTTGGTCGATCTCAGGGCAAAAACATCTTGGCCCTGGAGGCCCGTCGGAAACGATGGGGCCGCGAAGCAATCATCGTAGAACTCCCGTGGCGCTTAGTAGACGTTGGCCGCTCGGAGGGGGGGTATTCGGCAAGCCCCGCGCGGATTGGAGCCATTTTGGGGCCGCCTCGTGGCTCGCTGCAAACGGTGATCGTTTTTTTGACTCCTTGTTTTGCCGATCGGCGCGGGCCCTCGCACCCCCTCCCCTCCCCCCCCAATGGAGTAGATCTTGGCTGTTTTTGGCGCCTAATTCGAGCGGGTGGAGTCTCCCCCAGAGGCAACACTCTTGCAATCAGTCGCACTGAGCAGAGGTCTGGCCAGACCACCCCCCCTCCCCCCCTCTGGCCGCGCAATATCGAAACGCCGAATAAAAAGACGCTCACCACCCACTGCTGCACGCGCTGTGGGGGATACTTCTCGTGCTCCTCCTCCTCCTCCTCCTCCTCCTCCTCCTCCTCCTCCTCCTCCTCCTCCTCCTCCTGCTGCTCACGCGCCGCCAGGCGCGCCAGCAGCCCCTCGCCCGCTTCGGCCCGCCCCGCCTCGGCCGGCCCGGCCGCCACGACGGGCGCGCCAGCGTGGCTGTGGCCCGCCGGGCCGCCGGGGCAGGCGGCCCAGGAGAGCTTCGCGGAGGTTTTTTTTTTTGATCGGCACGGTGGACACGGGTACGGAAAGGATGGGCACAAAGCCGAAGGGCAGTTCCTGTTCATTTTGGCAAGGGCTCGCGGTCCACGCCGCCGCGGCCTGTGTCCATTCGAGACAGAAGACCGCCTGCCCAAGAGCGGCCGCTGCTGGTTTGGGACAACATTTGTTGTTGGGCGTTGTACCCATTTTTTCCGTACCCATTTCGGGCGCCCAAATTGGAGGATCGAAGCCTTCGAGGATTCTAGGCCTCCCAGATGGGAATCGAAGTAATCAGATGGGGTCGGAGGATCGGTCCGCATGGCCGATGCATCGCCGATGCGGCTCGATGTGGGGCCCGATTTGCTTCACGTCGACGTCGCTGGTGCATTGCCCACGTCGAGGGTGCATCGCCGGTGCATCGCCGACACATCGCCGATGTATTCGCGATGCGGCGCAATCCTCCGACCCCATCTACTCGGAACCCATCTACGAGGCCTCTAAGGATGGAGATTCCCAGAGCTCCTGCAACGTCCCTGCGATCCTGGCGTCTCAATTTTTTCGAGCCCCGCGTTCTCGCCTCTTTTCGGGCCCCAGGACCCTCGCAGATCGATCCAGCTCGCAGAACGACGCAGAAAGATGGGGTCCAGGGCTCCAGTCGTGATTTTTCACGATGCTTGAATCGTTTCGAGACGTCGGATCTCAGGAGCCTCGCAAAGGTTTCTGGAGGCTCAAGGCTTTCGAGGATTGAGTCTCCCACCCAGACAGGAATGCGTCGTAAGAGGTTTTTGGCCAATCTCGGCTTCGGGGGGCCCTCGCCAGGCCTCTGGACCGTCCAAAAACGATTCAGGATGAAAGGCCGGCCCTCGGGAAAGGGTCGGGGCTTCCAGGGGGCCCGCATTGAACAAGCCAGGGCGCCGCATGTTTGGGCAGACCTCCTGCGGCGTGGTGCTCCCCAGACCTCGCGGTGTCGCCCCGCCGCGCGCGCGGATCGCCTCTGCCGCGCCGCAGCGTCACCAGGCGAGGCCTCGCAGTTCTGGGGGCCGGGCCTCGGGCGCCGGGGCCAGCAGCAGCGGGTCTGGGGCGAAAGTCTGAGGCGACGAGGGGGGCGAGCAGCCCAGGGGGCAGCAATACTCAAGCAGTGGCGAAGCGTCCTGGCTCGCTTATAGCCCTACCAAACAATGTTCTAAGAACTTGTTGTGGTTCCCACAAAATGTTCTTAGAACATGTCTGGCTGGGAGTGTCTTGGTTTAGCACATCGGGTCTATGTTCTAAGAACACTGTTTTGGTTTTTAGAACAGTTCCGGGTTCTAAGAACATTTCGTGGTAGGGCTATAGGAATGCCGGGATGGTCGGCCCCTGCTCAAGATGCATGTATCGGGAGACTCTTCATGGGGGGGGATCCCATGGGGGGATAGGATCCCAGGGGGGGGTCCCATAGGATCCCCCCCCATGGAGAGTCTCCCGGATGTATCCAGGGGCGCCGATGATTTGTGTCTTCGACAAGGCTCCCGGGCGGAGACGTG
This sequence comes from Prorocentrum cordatum, assembly GCA_963575745.1. Taxonomy (NCBI): domain Eukaryota; class Dinophyceae; order Prorocentrales; family Prorocentraceae; genus Prorocentrum; species Prorocentrum cordatum. The sequence continues at coordinate 1,722 of CAUYUJ010001571.1, read as the reverse complement.
CAGTGCCCGCCCCTGGGGGATGTGCCCCTGTCGTCGCCGCCGAGGAAGACGGGGCCCCCGGGGAGGGGTCGGGCCCTCCTCGGGGGCTGCGGAGGGGCCAGGCGCGCAGAGCGGCGGGCGTCCAGGCTCGGAGGCCGGCGGGTCGAGGTCTTGGGAGGGTCGAGGCTCTCGGGAGCTTCTCTGGCCTCTCCGGGGGGGCCCCTCGGCACGTGCGGCAGGGCTCCTCCTCCTCCTCCTCGTCCTCCTCCTCCTCCTCCTCTTCCTCCTCCTTCTCCTTCCTCCCCCTCGTCCTCCTCCTCCTCCTCCTCCTCCGCCTCCTCCTCCTCCTCCTCCTCCTCCTCCTCCTCCCCTCCTCCTCGTCCTCCTCCTCCTCCTCCTTCTCCTCCTCCTCCTCCTTCTCCTTCCTCCCCCTCCCCCTCGCCCGATGTTGGCAGGGATCCTTTCACGAGCGCACCTCGACGTTGAGCCCCCGAGCCACGCCCTCCAGAGGCCCGAGCATGTCGAGCATGTCTGTTTTTGTGTGTGTGCCCTCGGCCAACGGTCCCAGACCTTGGCTGCCCCGATATTCGCCCGTGTTGAAGCGCAAGACGCACGGTGTTCAAAACGTCAGTGTTCGCACGCTGCGTGTCTGTTTCACTTGTTGGCCCACGTTTTGGCGAACGTATCGCGCCAAACCTTCGGTTTTAGTCTGCGTGTGGAGTTCCGTGTCAACACGCGACGTGTTGCGTGATGCGTGCCGGGGCAGCTGAGAGACCTGGACCTCCGATGCCTATGTTCTCCAGACGGGGTCCCAGGGAGTCCTGGCCCTCTCGTTTCCGTCCAGAGTAGCTTGTCGACGGTCCTGCGCCCCGAGCAGAAGCCGAAAACTACAAAAAGGCGCCGTCCTGCTCTTGTCAAAACGTTTTATTCAGCCATGCGTTGAGGGGGGTGGGGGGAGGGGGGAGGGCTTTTAGGAAGCACCCATGCCTCTTAGAAGGCGCGGGCCTGATCGATAGATGCAAGGCCGGCGCCTTCTGAGAAGCAGCCTCCTTCTGAGGCGCCCTCCCCCCTTCCAAGACCCGGTCTTGCGCACCGCCAAATATTGGGACGGCCTTGCGGCCAGCGCCGCCGACCCTGAAAGGGAACGACGAGGACGGCGGTGACGACGACGCTCGCGAACCCTCGTGGGGGCCCTTGCAGGCCCTGTTGGCCTCGGGACCCTCCTCGGACCCGCCCCCAGCGATCCCCTCTGGGGACCGCCCCCCCCCCCCCCCTCCGGCGGGGAAGGGATCAAAGCTCCTGTGCGCGCCGCCAACGCATGTCTGGAGAAGTCTTACGTCGGGGGGAGGGGCGGAAGGGTCCAGGCCGCCGCGCCTCAGGGGGCACGCGGCCCGGGAGCTTCAGAGGAGAGCATCACACCAGCACGCGTGGCCGTCATGGGGTTCTCACCGTTAGTTACAGTTTGCCCAACTCACGCACGTGTGGCATGGACTGTTACGACTACGACTACGACTACAACGACGACGACGACGACGACGACGACGACGACGACGACGACGACGACGACTACTACTACTACTACGACTACTACTATTACGACGACTACTACTACTACTACTACTACTACTACTACTACTACTACTACGACTACTACTACTACTACTACGACTACGACTACTACTACTACTACTACTACTACTACTACTACTACTACTACTACTACTACTACTACTACTACTACTA
>CAUYUJ010001570.1:600180-629498 GCA_963575745.1 Prorocentrum cordatum | reverse complement strand
CAGGGTGGCCACGGCGGTTCTGAGACGACGAGGTGGTGGAGGGAGGACGGGGAGGAGGAGGAGGAGGAGGAGGAGGAGGAGGAGGAGGAGGAGGAGGAGGAAGAGGAGGAGGAGGAGTGGGACGACCAGTGCAAACCAACGACTCACCAGCGGTGTTGGAATACACCTTCCCTCCAAGCTCCCTCTTCATAGGCCCCTGCAAGGATTAGTATCCACTGAGGAAAGTGCCCCATTGGGGGACAACCGTCTGAAGATCTTGAAGCGTGCCAAAGTGCCATTCTCGGGAGCCTAACGCCACCAACTTGACCGTGCCGTCTTGACGATCCTGAATCGTGGCAGAACACCATCCGTGGGACTTTTATAACACCCCGAATCAACGTAACCGTAGCGCCCTGACAGTCTTGAGTCTTTCCAAATCACCCTTTCTGGTACATTGACAATGTGAATCCGTGAAACTCTTGCCAATGTTTAAGACGAGTGTGCGCGGCGCTAAGGCGACAACCACATTTAGAAAATGAACCGCCCCCAATCCGTGAAGCTCTTGCATTTTTAAGACGGATGTGCGTGGCGTTTACGCCAGAGCCATACCTTGAAAGCCACCCGCCCTCAGTCCGTGAAGCTCTTGCAAATCTGTTTGAATCTGATGTGTGTCACGCTCAGGCGAGAGCCACATTTTCAAAACCACTCGCCCTCATCCCTTGAAGCTCATGCAAATGTTTCAGACGAGTGTGCGCGGCGCTATGGCGAGAGCCACATTTTGAAAACGACCTGCCATCCATCCGTGGAACTCTTGCGACTTTCTAAGACGAGAGTGCACGGCGCTAAGGCGTCAACCACATGTTTGAAACTGGCCGCCCTCCATTTGTGAAACTGCTGTCACTTCTCAAGTTTCAGGATCACAGGTGGTACGGAAGTCTCAGGCGAAACGCTCGGACCGCCCTTCCGACTGGCCTCGGGGTGCGGCAGGGAGGGAGGAGGAAGGGGATCGGGTGTATTTTGGCGGGCACGCCGAAGCGCCGATGAGAGGAGGATGAGGAGGGGAACGGGGGATGGGGAAGGAAGAGGGCAGGAGGAACCGCCGCAGCAGGGGCAGAAGAAGCAGAAGAAGGCGAAGTAGGAGGAGGAGAAGGAGGTGGAGGAGGAGGAGGAGGGGAGGAGGAGGATGGAGGAGGAGGAGGAGGAACAGAGGAGGAGTGAGGGAGGAGGCGGAGGAGGAGGAGGAGGAGGAGGAGGAGGAGGGGCACAGGAGGACCAGAAGCAGCAGAGCCGCAGCAGCAGGAGCCGGAGAAGCCAGTGGAAGAGCGGCGGCCAGCAGCGCTCGGAGAGGAGGAGGAGGAGGAAGAGGAGGAGGCGGAGGGAGGAGGAGGAGGAGGAGGAGGAGGAGAAGGAGGAGGAGGAGGAGGAGGAGGAGGAGGTGGAGGAGGAGGTATGAGGAGGAGGGGAGGGAGGAGGAGGAGAGGAGGAGGAGGAGGAGGAGGAGGAGGGGAGGAGGAGGAGGAAGGGGAGGAGGAGGAGGAGGTGGAGGTGGAGGCGGAGGCGGAGGCGGAGGCGGAGGCGGAGGCGGAGGCGGAGGCGGAGGAGGAGGAGGAGGAGGGGGAGGAGGAGGAGGAGGAGGAGGATACGATACGATACGATACGATACGCACACCCTTAACGCCATGTTGTCTGATTGTTCTGTGAGTGCTGTACTCACTGAGCTCCAAAAACGCGCAGCAGTGGGCCCTGGCATACACAAGACTGACTGGAGGCGGATGACGCGGTGAACCTTCCCTTTGGAATTGAGTGCCTATGCCATGCTCTAAGCACCAGGGCCGCAGAGCCGCGCGTGGCGGCGCGCGCGCGCGCCGCCCGTCAGCCGCCCGCGGCCCCCCTCTGGCCAGCCCGCGATCCCCCCGACCGCCGCGGCGCCCGCGGCGCCGAGCGGCCCGCGGGGTTTCGCGATGGGGGTGGTGGACAGGACCGCCACCGAGAGGAGGGGGGAGGGGGACAGGACCGAGAGGAGGGGGAGGTGGACGAGGAGGAGGAGGAGGGGGAGGTGGACCGCCACCGAGAGGAGGGGGAGGGGGAGGTGGGCGAGGAGGAGCAGGAGGGATCTGCGGAGGGGGAGAGGGAGGGAGGGCGGGAGGGAGGGGTGGATCGAAGTTCTCGGGTGGTTCGCCGATTCTTTCCGAAATCCCCGCGAGCCCTCCGAGAGCCCTCTGGCCAGCCGCGCGAAGCTTTCGAGTGGCTGGTCGAAACTATTCAGAAGCCGCGCGACGAACTTTTCGATTTTTTCGAGTGACCGACCCTCTTGTACGTTTCGGCCCCTGACCAAACCCCTGACTCTCAAATGGCTCCCCTTGGGGGGGCGGGGGGGGCGGAGAGGACGGCGTGGGGGGAAGGAGGCCTGAGAGCGGGCGCTCCTGCGCAATTCGTCGCCACTATCGTGGGCCTCCTGTCAGGCCCCGCGGAGTGCTGTCTTACGCACATCCATGGGGTGGGCATGCGTCCACTAATCGACCGTCTTCTTTAGGACGCGTGTTGGGCAGGTTTTGCGGCCTCATGATGGCCAAGGCCAGCATTCCCGCCAGCAGCGGCATTTACGTGTTTGATGTTTCTGGGAAACCGTGCCTTTGCATTTTTGGTGGGATTTGCATTTTCGCGCGATTTGCGTTTTTTGTGGCTCTATGCCTGCCAAGAGAAGAGTCCGAACGCCCGTGCCAGCACATCCAGGCTAGACCGCGCGGCTACCTAGGGGATTCCCACCTGCGCAACCGTCGCAATTTTCGTGGGCTCCGAAAGCTCCGGACTAGTCGCTCGACGTGTTCGAGTGGCCAGTCGAAGCCGCCCACAAACCAGGATGTGCGCAAGGCAGTGGGCTTATGCTGTGGACCGCCCCCGCGCGGCCGCCCGAATGAGGTGGATCTGGCCCTGGGGGAGGGGAGATCACTGAAGTCACCAGCCTGGAACATATCCCTATTTCTATGATTGGCATCGCCTCATCTCGATGCCGATCTTAGGGATTCCCTCCGTTTCTGAGGACGCATCCCTGAGGTCGTCGTCGACTTTTGGCTCGTTGCTCTCAGGGATAGGGATGCGTTCGAGGCTGGTTATGAAGGGGAGGGTTGAACTAAACACGAGAGTCGTTTTTTTTGGGCCGCGCTGCTAGAGGCAAATCCGATTCGCTCCGCAGCCTCGTCGGCCGAGCCAGCCTGCCAGCGCGAGCCTCCTCCCGCCTGCCGAGAGCACGCTGCGTGAGTCGCTCTGCGAGGCCGGGGTCCCGCACCGGAGCTCTGCCGTCACGAGTTCGCGGATGTTCAGGAGGGGACAAAAACACACACAGACACAATTGATCGTCGATTCCCCAGAAAATGTGGGAAGATATGGGAAGTGGGGGGGAAGACGAAAACCCAGGAAATATACGAAAACATGGGGGATCCTTCTATTTGTGTGTATTTATTTGTGTGTCCCAGGGCCCCTTCAAATGTGGGCTGTCTTTTGAAATTGCAGCTTGGAGTCGTCTGGGGGTCTGAGGTGGCTCAGCATTGGCTCCTGTCAGCAGGAAGAGCGAGCAGGTCCGAGGTGCTGAGTTCGGGCAGGTGTTTCGGCTGTTTCGGCCTCTGGGGGCCGTTTTTTCGGCCGCGGGACCGTCAAACATGGATCCTGGGTGACACGCTACACCAGATTGACCCCGGGATGGGTCCAGGGACCGATTTTGAGCGGATTTGGTTTCATCCCCCTTCCTGACAAATTTTCGGGGGTCCCATCCAGCGTAGACCCCCCAGCGGCCTCCTACACCTAAGTTCCATCGTCATCGGGCAGTTCTCGGCTGCTCAGAACCTCCGCCCCGTGCGTTCTACAAGGTACGAGGTCGAATATATGCATGGCCACGGGCGGTCAGAGCGAATTTGCGTACAGAAGTGTCGCTGTCCATGAGAACCGCGTCTGGATTTCTGAATGTGACCCTGTTCTCAGCGGGATTATAGACAAGCGTATCTGCAATGGCCATATTCGTATCGACGCACTGCTCAGGCACACATTCTCGGCCTGGTATCGAGTTCCGACGTGCAGAACTATGAAGAGCATCTGCCAGAAAACAGTGGATACCAATGTGTCGTGTGTCGCCCGGTGGTTGCGAATTTTAGCGTTGGCGCCGAAGTGGAGGGTGCCGACATGGGAGTGGCATCGCCATGCGAGTTCCTCCATTGGGGCTATACGTTGAGCTCCGTATGGAGCACGATCCGAGTGAGGGGTGTGCCGAATTTTGTTGGAAAGTGGAGCGCATGCGAGGAGGACAGTGGAGGAGGAGGAGGAGGAGGAGGAGGAGGAGGAGGAGGAGGAGGACATAACCACATGAAAGATCGTGCCGAGTTCAGTGACAGGGTGGATGAGAGAGCGCGGGAGAGCATGGTGGCACATTCTCATATCGGCGACACGAACCAGGGGTCGGGGATCTTACGACCCATGGAGTCACCAGGGCGACACCCCTCACGGCCAGCGTCCGACTCAGGGCCAGAAATTGGCGTGGCAATTCCTGTGAACCGTATTGAAACGCACATCACTCTAAGCGCTAAGCCAATCCACACCGCGACATCGTCCGAGTAGAGAAGTCGATAGGGTAGGGGGGGAGCGGCATAGCAGGTGGAGGAGGGGGAGGGGCAGGGGACGGAGGAAGGAATGAGGAAGGAGGAGACGCGGCGCTGTGGATTCCGGCCGTTGACCCAACACAACAGGAGGGTTGTGAAGCACAGTTTCAAAGCCCATGGTCGCTGGGTGATTTTGGCCTGGTGGGGGCCGCCCTCGAGGACCTCCAAGACGGCACAACATAGTTGCGACCGTCAGCGAACTTTACCACTGCGGGTCCCATCAATGCCGTGATATCGGACACCCCTGCGGGGCATCCTTTAGCTGCAGGCATCTTGCAAATTTTGAGCCCCAGCCAGTTCTCCCAGACATCGCACCTGCATGGTCAGGGCTCGCTTCCGGCGGCGAGCGAGGGGGGGGGCAGCGAGAAGAAGAAGAAGAAGGTCTTCTCAGATGGCGGCGGGGCCTTTTCAGAAGGCCTCGCGCCTTCCGATGAGACTTCTGCGCCGTCGGAGACGGCCGAGAATCGGGGGTGGACAGAACCCCCAACAGTGACACGTCGATTAGTGAATTGTCCGTTTTCAGTCCTCGAGAGGGCGCCGTGGCCGTTATTTTCCAGGCTCGCGCTCGCCAGGTTTGGGCCTCGGGTCGCTGTCACGAAACCACGTTTTACGAAAGGGGGGCCTGTCCATCCCCGAGAGACGACCTCCCCAGAAGGGCGGGGGACCCCCGGGCGTCGCACGCCCCGCGGGGGGTCGCCCGCGAGCCCCCCGGCCGCCCCGCGGGCCCCTCGCGCCGCGGGCCTCCTCGGGGCCGCGCGGCGGGAGGCGCGGGGAGCGCGCGGCGGGGCGTGCGGGAGGCCCGTGCGGAGGAGGAGGAGGAGGAGGAGGAGGAGGAGGAGGAGGAATAACACCAGGGGCTCCCACGAGAGCGCGAGGCTGTTCTCGCCTCGCGCTTGGCAGTCCTTCGCTCCCCCTCCCCCTCGTCCACGTCCTCCTTTCTTCCCGTTGGGGTGGGGGGGGGGCGGCGCGAGAGCGCGAGGTTCTTCGCGCCCTCGCGCCTCGCGGAGCGCGAGGGCGCGAAATTGGGAGCCCTTGAGAACACGGATGAGCGACTTTCCGGTGTTGCTCCAGACTTCGTAAGACAACGGAGGGAGGCACAACCCTCCCAGAAGAGCAGTTTAAGGCCCCCAGCCCAGACCAGCCATGATCAGGCGGCCTCTTGCCACTGCCCAGACCCCACGGAGCCCTCCAAGGTAGCTCAAGTCAGACCCTCCCCAAAATCAGACCACAACCTTTTTGTCATGGAATTCGGAGTACCCTTTGCATCCTTCCTCTTCGGCGCATCCCTGGCCACTTACGCGGGCCGCGCCCCGCTCGAAGAGTCCGCGCCCCGCTCGAAGAGTGTCGACGCGGCCTTACAGGGCCCTTGCATCCTCAGCGTGTATCCTTATCATACGCGTTGACTGTAGTTTTCAGGACTGTTGAGGACTTGGTGATTCCGTTTTCAGCTCACGCGGTTCGGTGACGGATTTTTGGACCGAAGCATCACGTTGTTGCCGCGTGCACAGGCAGAGCGGCAGGACGCCACTGATTCTTCTGGTGACGCCGCGTGCGTTCTTCTGGCATCGGGTGCAGGCTGATTATCTGCCCCGATTGCTGTCAGGACAGATGAGTTCCGGCAGATCATGAAGAGCATCGCTGCCAAGGGAGGTGTTGCGCCCAGCATAGCCGCGCTGCGATGGGGAACGTGACGTTTCTGAATTCAAGGCGCTTCGCGTAACCCCACCAGCCCATTCAGAAGCGATGCCCAGGCGAGTTGCCCCGATCGGGGATGTGGATGAGCATGCAGTGAAATAAAAGGCGGGGGAAGCCGTCATACCCTAAGAGGGGGATGATGGATGAGGACTCGGAGGAGGAGGTTGAGGAGGAGGAGGAGGAGGAGAAGGAGTAGGAGGAACAGGAGGAGGAACAGGAGGAGGAGGAGGAGGAGGAGGAGGAGGAGGAGGAGGAGGAGGAGGGAGAGGAGGAGGAGGAGGAGGAGGAGGAGAGAAGGAGCAGGGGGGGGAGGGGAGGGAGAGGGGAGGGGGAGAAGGGAGGAGGGAGGGAGTGATGAGGAAGAATGGGCGGATGAGGAAGAGAAGAGGAGGAGGAGGAGCTGGAGGAGGAGGAGGAGCTGGAGGAGGAGGAGGGGAGGAGGAGGGAGGAGGAGGAGGAGGAGGAGGAGGAGGAGGAGCACAAGCGCCAGAGGCCTCTTAGATGCCTCTGGGAGTCTCTTCGAATGTCTATTGAGAGCTTCTCGGAGTCCTCTTGGAGCGTTTTGGGGGCCTCTTGGAGCGGGTTTCTGGGTGGAGCCTCTTGGGACCCCTTGGGGGTCTCTTGGGAGCCCTTGGGGGTCTCTTGGGAGCCACTTGGGGACCTCTTGGGGATCTCTTGGGGCCCTCTTGGGGCCCTCTTGGGGCACTCTTGGGAGCCTTTGGGGCCATCTTTGGGCCAGCTCGGAGATGTCCGATCAAAGGGGGGAACTGCATTAGCCTTGCCCCCCCCCTCCCTCCCACCCCAGGAGGCCAAATGTGCCAAAAACCTGCGTGAAAACAATACTTCGGCATTCTTGGACGCACTGACACCTCGCCGCCCCCCCCCCCCCCCCGCACCCCCTGTCCAGATCCAGGGGAGGGGGTAGGGGAAGGTGTAAGCCCCTCCCCGAAGGGAAAGAGGAGAGATGGAAGAGGAAACGTTCTAACCCGCTCACGCCCAGCGGGCTGGTGGGAGTTTGCATCTCTTTTCTCCTCGTCCACTTCCCAACTCCCCCTCCCTCCTTCCTGGGCCAGGGGGCCAGTGCACCAGAGCAACCATCCGAGGGCCCACGGGGTTCGCCGAGGTTCTACGTAGCATAAGGCCCCCGCGCCATACGTACCCCGCCCTCCGCCAGGCTTCCTCCATCCCTGCAGTACCCCACCTCGACCCTTTCAGCCTCCCACCCTTCCCCTCATCCCTGCCCATCCTCTCGGCCTTGTTCCGCATCCTCCTCCTGCTGTTTCGCTCCTGCCGCTGCTGCTGCTCCATCCTCCCCATCCTCCTCCTGCCGGTCAGCTCCTGCCGCTGCTGCTGCTGCTCCTCCTCCTCTTCCTGCCGTTTAGCTTCTGCCGCTGCTGCTGCTGCTGCTCCTCCGCCTCCTGCTCCTCCCTCTCCTCCTGCTCCTCCTCCTCCTCCTCCTCCTCCTCCTCCTCCTCCTCCTCCTCCCCATCCATTCCCCTCCTGCTGTGTAGCTGCTGCTGCTGCTCCTCCTCCTTGCCTCCTCCTCCTCCTCCTCCTCCTCCTCCTCCTCCTCCTCCTCCCCCTCCCCCTCCCCCTCCCCCTCCTGGTGTGTAGCTCCTGCTTCTGCTCTTTCTCCTTCTCCCGCCGCGGCCGAACAGCGCGTCTCGGCGCGCTCCCACGTCCGCAGGCGGACGCCCCATCGTGCCTGTAGCGGCGCGCCGCGCCCGCGGTCGGCGCGGCAGCCCCCAGGACCACATTGCGAGGCGATCCCACCCGCGAGGGCCTCTTCTGCGCACGCCCTCCCAATGTGAGGGCCTCGTCGGTGCACGCTACAGTCGGGGCGCTGAAGAAGGAACCCTTCTCGTTGGCGAGGGGCTCGGTGTTCCTTGATTGTTTTACAGTTCGCGTGGGGGTTCCATGGGAAATCGAAGTTTGACTTATGGGAAGAAGGGGCCTCGTTCCTTATTTAGGGTTCCTTAGGTTAACGCCCCGCCTGTATCCCCGTGCCAGGGCTCACTCGTGCAATCAGCGGGCTGGCGGCGCCACATGGCACGCTATCTCTGCAGCGCCAGCAGTGTACCCAGTGTGCCCATATCCAGTGCGTCTTCGGGTTTTGGGCTCCCTTCCCTCAAGAACCACAGGCCCAGTGGACATGAGTTGCACTCCGGCCCCTGGATGCTAGACTTGTATCCTGACCGCCTCGGCTTCTGTTGCCCCCCTCTCAGAAAGTCCAAGACGCAATGGATATAGGATATGAGTATAAAGATTGCCTCCAGCAGTCTCCAGGGTGCTCGATCCCCCCGCCGCCTCCAGCCAACGCCAGGGGAGGGGGGAGGGAACGTAACGCTCAGGTGAGCACCAGGAGGCATACGCAGAGAGGGCAGCGACTCGGCGGGGATAGCGGTAGCTCTCTGCAGGAAGAAACCTTGCTTTAGTGTTTCCTCCTTCTTCTCCTTCTCTCCCTCCTCTTCCTCCTCCTCCTCTTCTTCTTCTTCTTCTTCCTCCTCCTCCTCCTCCTCTCCTCCCTCCTCCTGCTCTTCCTCCTCCTCCTCCTCCTCCTCCTCCTCCTCCTCCTCTTCCTCCTCTCCTTCCTCTCCCTCTCCCTCTCCCTTTTCCTCCCCCTCCTCCTCCTCGTCCTCCTCCTCCTCCTCCTTCGCCTCGACCCTGCGGATACGGGATTTTTTTCCCCCGGATGCACCGCGCGGAACGTGTCCGTGCGACCTCGTATCCGCGGGATCGCGCCCTAGAGTCCAGACAGTGAGGTCGCGGATCTGGATATGTTCGCCGCTCGTGAGGAGAGGAGGATCCCTCCTCGGACGGGGCCAGAAGGAAAAATCCGTTCCAGAGAGCTCCGGAACGCTCTCAGAGCGTTCCAGAGAACGCTCTGAGAAGGCGGCGGCGCCCGAGACGGTCCTCCAGAGCCGCCGGATCTCAGAGATTCTCGATTTCTCCTCAGCCAGTTTTGTGCTCGTCCCGGCTTCGTCTTACCTATCCCCCCCGCCGGGCCGCTGGACGCCATCCCGAGGCATCCCGGGGCTCGACAAGCTCGACATCGCCCCGCAGCAGCAGGAGCCGCGGGGGGGGGGATGGGGGCCTGCGGGCGCCTGCGATCTGGACCTGCTCCGCCTCGGCCTCGTGTGCTCGTCGCCCTCGTGCTCGCCCTCGTCCTTCCTTTGGCGTTGCAAAGATGGCGTGCGATTTGGCGTCGCCGTCCCGCTCGGAGGAAAAGGTACCATTACCGTCGAGTCGGGCGTGTTCCTCTACAGGAGGAATGTTCAAAAGCGGTACCAAAGTAGTCTGGGGACGATTTTCCGAGTTATGTTGTAATCTTTCTGAGCAATGTTTGCCACTTTTTTTTCCGACCAAAGTCCGCCTGTAGGAGGACACGCCCGACCTAATCTTACCGCTGCCTTTCCCTCGTTTTCCCCCTCGTGGGCCTCCTGGGAGGGCTTGGGAGGCCCACGTCGCCACCACTGGATTCGCCTCGAGAGTCTGGTCGGAGCGCAGCCCGGGAGAGGTCTAGGGAGTAGCGGTGTCGGTACGTTTTGGTTTCTCCAAGGTTTCGGGTGCGGCAAAGAGGGGGGTGATGACTAGGGTGGTCGTGGATCTCATGGCGTGGGCCATGATATTTCCCCAGGTTTCATGGCGCCTCTTCTTATGTTGTTGCGTCCCTGGCACCCCCCCTGGGCCGCTCACATGCCGCCGGCCAGGATTTGCCCCCCCCCCCCCCCCCCCCCTCTCTCTTGAACGCCCCCCTCTTGGCCACTCCCGAAGTACACGCCACCCCCCCACCCTCGGGGACAGCGTGCCGTGCACCGAGGAGAGCCCCGGCAGGGGGAGACGGCGTGCACCGACGAGAGGCCCTCTCTCAGGGGGGCCGGCGTGCGCAGGAGAGAGGCCCCCCCGGGGGGGGGGTGGGAGCGCCTCGCCGGGGGCCGCAGCGCTCGTCGGAGAGCGCTGCGGCACGCCGCCCTTGCAGCGCCAGCCCTCGCGATTCAGGCGATCGCAGACATGGATTGATCGGGCCAGGCGAAAGGGGGCCGCCTCCGGCGCCGGGAGGCGCCGGGAAAATCAGCTGCGTGAGATGATTCTCACCCCCATCCCCTTTGCTATCCCCCCCTTTCGCCCGACCCGAATTCAGGGGGCGTGGATTGGCGACGGGTCAAGTTCCCAGGCCTGGCATCGCTCGGACGTGTGCAGTTTCTTCCCGGCGAGAACCATCGAGGAGCATCCTGGAGCACCGAGCAGAAGTAACACGCACGAAACCGAAGAATGCACGGGAAATGGACGTCCGAGCGACGGCAAGCAGGGGACATCGCGGATTTCAGCCCCCGAGCGAGGCGGCAGCGGCCGCATTTTGGGGAGGGCGCCTCCCCCGATCCATGGATTTGGCGACCGCGCGCCTCATGCATGGATTGCTACTCCATGTTTGCGCGCCCCCGAAAGATCCAGGAAGCGCAGACACGCGACAGGGGTGAAGTCGCTTGGGTGAGCGACGGTTCATTCTTCCATGCCAACGTCGGGGGCACCTGAGCTGCTCGCGTAAGACCGCGCGTAAGCGCCCTCGTTTCCAATGTGGCGTGCCGCGCTGGCGGCCCGCGTAAGCCGCCGGATAAGGTCGCTGTGTCATCTCGCGTAAGGCCCCTTTCTTTTATCGCTTAGTTGAAGTTCCTAGGATCATCTCGATTTCAGTACCTGTTGTGTCTCATACTTTTTCATGTGCGCTTTTCCTTGAAATCGAGCTTCTTCTGGTCTTCTGCATGGTGCCCCCGCTGCAGCGCTGGCATCATTTCAGATCCAGCGCTTGACTCCAGTCGTTCAGAACGCCGTTCTCGCCCCCTTGCGCGGGCCACATTTCTGGATCTGATTCGTCCTCCTCTAGGCCTCCCAGATCTGGTCCGAGCAGATGGGGTCGGAGGATCGCGTCGCATCGCCGATGCATTCGGCGATGCGGCTTGATGTGCAGCCCGATGTTCACCGCGCCGACGTCGCCGATGCATCGCCAGTGCGTGGGCGATGCATCGGCGATGCGCTACGATCGCCTTGCCCCATCTACTCGGACCCCATGTAGGAGGTCTCTACCTCCGCAATCCCCTGGTCATCCCGCTCCTCCCGTTCCTGCTACTGCTGCTCCTCCTCCTGACATCATCATCATCATCATCAGCAGCAGCAGCAGCATCATCATCAGCATCATCACCATCCTTGTTGGCATGCTCATCCGCAATCTCCTCCAACCCTCAATGTACACATATCCCATTTCTGGTAGGGTCGCTTTGGGGGTCCATGTCCGCCAGGGCACTCGTCGGCGGATAGAGTGCAACTGAGCGCAGTTGGAGTGTATGGGTGTGATGGTAGGCTTTCAGAAACGGCGCGAATGCACCTCGATTCCTTTCCCTCTCGCTCTCGCTCTCGCTCTCAGTTTCCCCCCCCCTCTCTCTCTCCCTCTATGCCTGTGCATATGTATCATTGCTTCATGTCTATGGTGATGGTTTGTTTTGTTCTTTCTCTCTCTCTCTCTCTATCTCTCTTCTTCACTCTTTATATACATATATATACACACATATATCTCTCTATTTCTTTACTTGTTCGTTCTCTCTCTCTCTCTCCCTCTTCCCCACCCATCCCTTCTTCCCCCTCCGCCTGCCTCTTCCCTCTCCCTCCCCGTCCTTTGGGGGAGGAGGAGAAGGATGAGGACACCCTGACCACATTGAATTCTTTACGCTTCGCGTATCCCCACCAGCCCATCTCACAGCAGCAACTCTTGCGAAGCATGCCGACAGTCGTGTTTTTCAGGCGTGTGTCCGCTTGGCCCCGCATATCTCCCCTGTTCCTCCTTCCTCCCGCCTCCTTGTACATCCTCCTTGTGGGGGGAGCGGGAGAAGGACGAGGCGGAGGAGGAGGGAGAGAAAGCGCTCCTCGTGGTTTGAGTCGTTTGGGGTTTCTCGTCCTGGTGTGAGTCGTTCGGGCCCTTCTTCCTGGTGTGAGTCGTTCGGGCTCTTCGTGGTGTGAGTCGTTCGGGCTCTTCGTCCTGGTGTGAGTCGTTCGGGCTTCTCGTGGTGTGAGTTGTTCGGGCCCCTCGTCCTGGTGTGAGTCGTTCGGGCCCCTCCTCCTGGTGTGACTCGTTCGGGCTCCTCGTGGTGTGAGTCGTTCGGGGCCCGCGTCGTGGTGTGAGTCGTTCGGGCTCCTCGTGGTGTGAGTCGTTCGGGCGCCTCGTCCTGGTGTGAGTCGTTCGGGCCCCTCCTTCGTTCGGGCTCTTCGTGGTGTGAGTCGTTCGGGAGTCGTTCGGGCTCCTCGTGGGGCCTCCTCTGGGGCCTCTTGGGAGCCTCTTGGGGCCTCCTGGGGGCCTCTTGGGGCCATCTGGGGGCCTCCTGCGACCTCCTCAGAAGCGCAAATGAGCGCTGCCCCCTGAGAAGGACAAAATGAGCCCCAAACCTTCGTAAAATCAATGATTTTGCTATGAAGGACGATGAGCGCGGCCCCCTCAGAAGGCCAAAATGGCCCAAAACCTGAGTAAAATCAATGTTTTTTGCTTCAAAGACGAGCGGAGGCGCCAGACGGTCCCCCCCCCTCGGGGCGAGAATCCTCGTGAGGGTCGTCGTTTTTTAGCCCTCCCAGGAGTCGAAAAAGACCCCCCCTGACCACGCTCGGGACTCCCTCTCCAGGCCCAGGGGGAGGGGGGAGGGGGAGGGGTAAACCCCTCCCCGAAGGGGAAGAAGGGGGGTTGAGGACAGAGAGAGCTCTCTAAACCACTCACGCCCAAAGGGCTGGTGGGATTCTTCAGGGCACCCCCGGACACGCCTAAAACCCCAGAGCGCCCCTTACACAGGACCAAGAAGCTCCCCCCTCTTCCTCCCGCCTCCCCCGTCTCCCCCCTCTCCTCTCCCTCGAGACAGGGGGCAATGGAGCGAGGAGCTCGTGCTCCCCGCTCCCGCTCCCCCTTCGTCCCTCCTCCTCCTCGCTCCCTCCCTTCTCCCCGACGGAGAAGGAGAGGAACAGGGGCAGGCCAGCCACAACTGGGGAAGCCGTGTTCCTCACCCCCCCAGGGGGCCCATGGATTTCGACACCCCTCTCGAGAGATCGTCGATGCGATGGGTTCCCCCAGGGGGGTAAGCAAGGGCGCCCTCGAGGGCGCGAAGTTATTCGCGCTTCGCGGTCCTCGCTCCTTGTCCCCCCCCCCCTCGTCCTCCTTTTCTCCCTTCGGGGGGGCGGCGCGAGAGCGCGAAGTTGGGAGCCCCAGGCAAGGACCACAGCCCCCCCAGTCATGCGGTTGAGGGAAACAGTTAAGCAACACTCCCCCCTACCCCGCAATTCAAAGTTGACAGGTTTTCGCAAGACCGCTCGGAGGCCCCAAATCGGAAGGTCCGAAACCAGCATTACATTTGGGGGGAGGGGGGGGAGGTTCAAACCATATGTTCTGCATGAGTGTTGCTTACTTGTTTCCGGCACCTGTGGCTGGGCGGAGGGGCCCCGCAAAAGGGTGGACGGTTTTCTCCTCCGCGGGGCCGCCACCCCGCGATGCGGTCCTCCCCACAGGAGGCGCCCCGCGCGCGCCTGCGAGCGCGCGTGGATCGGGAGGGAAAGAAGCACACACACAGACACCGTGAGTCGTCGACTCCTGGGAGAAAATGGGAAACCATGGGAAGGGGGGGGGGGGAACATAGAGAGACGCCCAGGAAGTATATGGACAAATGTTGGGATTCCCGTCGTTTGTGTATATATATATATAGATGTATATGTATATTTATATATATATATATATATATGTATACATGTATATATATATATATGTGTGCGCGTGTGTGTGTGTGTGTGTGCGTGTGTTTGTGGGCCCCTTTCAACGGAGCGGAGCGGCGTCGGCGCTCGCCTCGCCTCGCCCTCCTCCCTCTCCCTCCCGCCCTCCGGGCAGCCCCTCGGCAGCCACGCCTCCGCGCCGCGGGGGCCCTCGAGCGCGCGTCCGCTGCTCGCAGAGGTGCCCACAGTGGGGGCGCGCGTCAAGAGACCATCTGCTTTTCGTCAGGGTATTCCTCCTCCTCCTCCTCCTCTTCCTCCTCTTCCTCCTCATCCTCATCCTCATCCTCATCCTCATCCTCATCCTCATCATTTTTTCCGTGGCCATTTTGGCTCAAGTAAACCATTTCTCCTGGTGGTTTGCAGAGACCAGGAGCCTGCCCAGCAGGCTCGGCCCGCGCATCAGGGGCCTGCTGGGCAAGGCAGGCGCCCTCACATTTCGTTCACGCTCCGAGGAGCTCCTGTGCTGTACTGGTTGGGCAGGAGATCAGTTCTTCACGGCCGCGCATGGGGCGCAAGGAGAAGGATGATCAGCAGACTGGAAGCCAGTTCGCGAAGTGCAGGGGATGTGGGTATAAGTGGAACTGGGTCACCAGGTCTGAGTGCTACAAGTGCAAGAGGGGTCTGCAGCCAGCCACCTCACAGGAGCGAGCCCCGCAGGGCGCCTGGGGCCCCAGCGGTGCCTCTTCGCGGCGCCGCAGTCGCCCATCAGTCAAGCAGAACCGTGAGGAGTTTCTCAAGCAGCTGCGGGCCACCATCCCCGACGGCGACGCAGAGTCCGCCCAGCACCTCGAGGCGCTCGCCCGCGTGCAGCCTCCAGAGGTGCACCCAGGCGTCGCCCTCAACCAGGCCCAGGCGCGGCTCCGCAGGGCCGAGGCAGGGCTCAAGAGGACCATCGAGAGCATCTCCGAGGGCGAGCAGTGGCTGCAGGACCAGAAGGAACAGCGGGAGACCTGGGTCCTCGAGGTCGCCGACGCGGAGGCGGCGGTCCAGGCGGCCTACGCTCGAGCGGCGCCCAAGGCCGTCGCGCCTGTGGAGGAGCCCACGCCAGCCTTGGACCTCTCGCAGCTGCTCGAGGGCGACCTGGACATCCTCAGCGTGCGGCCAGGCAAGGCGTTCGACCTCGAGGGGCTCGACATCCCGCCTGAGGAGCACCGCCAGTTCGAGGAGCAGATGGGCCAATTCGTCAAGCAGGTCCAGTCGGAGGTCAAGAGGCACTTCGGCCCAGCGGCGGAGGGGCTCGCCGCGATGCGAGCGGACCTCAAGGCCTTCAGCGACAGGCTCAAGAGCAAGAGGGCTCGGTCGGAGCCCCCCCCCCGCCAGAGGCCGCCGCAGCTCCCGCCTCAGCGGCGCCAGCAGGCAAGGCGGCAGGCAAAGGCGGCGCAGACGACAAGCAGCCAGTGGCGGCCGCGGCCAAGGCGGCCCCCACAGCGGGGCCACCAGCCCCTCCCCCTGCTGGCGCTGACGGTGCTCGCGACGCTGCTGCAGCCAGCGGAGGCGGCGCTGCAGGCGCCACTGCTCCTGCGGGGGCCACAGGCAGGACCCCCAAGCGCGAGCTGGCACAGGACGTCCGAGCCAGGATCCTGGAGCGGGCAGCCGTCAAGCCCCCAGCGGCTGACGGAGACTCCAGCGCAGCCTGAGGGACCAGCCCCGCAAGGCTGGCGACGGTGGCGTCAGCGCCCGCGCCGTGGTCGGGGCAAGACTGCCGCGCGAAGGCGAGGAGCGCCAGCCGTTCCACCCGACATCGACGGGGTCGTGGCGACCCCCACCACCTCTACGAGCACTACCACTACAAGGGGGGCGCCTCCTCCGCCCGACCTGAAGGAGCTGCCCCGAAGGGCGGGCAGGCGCTGGCAGCCTTGGCCAAAGCGGGTCGCCTTCATCGTGGGGACGAGCGCCCACGTCCCAGCCATTGAGGAGGACCTCGACATCCTGGACGGGGACGGCGACAGCTCCTCCTCGAGTACCTGGGCGCGGAGGGCGCTCAGGAGCGCGGACACGCTCCGCCGCCAGCAGCTCGCGCCGTGGCTCCGACGGCTGGACTGCAGCTCAGCCTCGAGCACAGCCACGGACGCCACGGAAGAGGCCCCAGAGACGCACGTGTGGAGAGCCGCGGATGCGCGGGTGGCCGATGCCTCTCCCCATGCGCCCCTCTCGCTGATGCCGCCGACAGGCGGGTGGTCGAAGCCATCAGCGACGTGCTCGCGGGACGGAGAGCCGCAGACGTGCGGGTGGTCGACGCCTCTCTACACGAGCGCCCCCAGCTCGGCTCCCCTGACGAGGGGGTGGCCGATGCAGCCCAGCCGGGGAGAGGGTTACTGGAGGCCTCGGTCGCGGGGCAGAAGGCGGCGCGCCAAGCCTGGCATGGGTGTCAGCTCAGCCTCGACTACGGCTACTGATGCCTCGGAGGAGTATCCAGTGACGCATGAGAGGAGAGCCGCGGATGCGCGGGTGGTCGATGCCTCTCCCCATGCGCCCCTCTCGCTGATGCCGCCGACAGGCGGGTGGTCGACGCCTTCAGCGATGAGCTCGCGGGACGGAGAGCCGCAGACGTGCGGGTGGTCGAAGCCTCTCGACACGAGCGCCCCCAGCTCGGCTCCCCCGACGGGGGGGTGGCCGACGCAGCCCAGCTGGGGAGAGGAATATTGGACACCCCGACCGCGAGGCAAGAGGCGACACGCCAAGCCCGACATGGACCTCAGCTCAGCCTCGAGCACAGCCACGGACGCCACGGAAGAGGCCCCAGATACGCACGTGTGGAGAGCCGCGGATGCGCGGGTGGCCGATGCCTCTCCCCATGCGCCCCTCTCGCTGGTGCCGCCGACAGGCGGGTGGTCGATGCCATCAGCGATGTGCTCGTGGAACGGAGAGCCGCAGACGTGCGGGTGACCGACGCCTCCCCACACGAGCGCCCCCAGCTCGGCCCCCCCGACGGGGGGGTGGCCGATGCAGCCCAGCTGGGGAGAGGGATACTGGAGGCCCAGATCGCGAGGCAAGGGGCGCCACGCCAAGCCTGGCATGGTGCTCAGAGGCCTCAGCGGCAGCGCCTGGGGCACCCTCGTCGACCACTTGGACGAGATGCCGCTGGGCAGAAACACCATCATGCTGGTTCAGGAGCACCGCCTCACCAGCGACTACGTCGGCGAGATCAGTGCCAGCTGTTTCCAGAGGCACCTCACCGTCGCCCTTGCACCCGCGGCGGTGGGGCCAGGTGGCGGCAGAGTGGCAGGGGTGGGGATCGTCGCCCCGCGCTGCGTGGGCCTCACCTACCTCGAGGGCGTGGACACCTTCGACTTCTCGCCGCCAGGCTCGCCAGGAAGGCTGGTGGCGGCCTGGGCCCCTGGGTTTCTTCGCGGAGGCCTCATGGCCCTCAGCGCCTACTTCTGGGTCTCCGAGGGCTGGGCGGTTCGCAACCTGTCCATCTTGGACGCCATTGGCGAACTAGTGAGGGCCTACGACATCCCGTGGGTCCTCCAGGCCGACTTCAACACCACCCCCGACACGCTCACGGCCACGGGATGGGTGGCCGACGTCGGGGGCACCATCTTCTCCTCGGCCGCCCCCACCTGCCAAGGCAAGGGAGGCGGGAGGGTCATCGACTACTTCGTGGTGGACACGCGCATCGCGTCAGCCTTCGGTGCAGCGGAGGTGCTCGACGCGCCCACCGCCCCGCGCAGCCCCGTCGCCACCGCGACGGAGAGGCCGCTGCGGGAGCGGCTAGGCTGGAGGCTGGTCAAGCCTCGGGCTTTCCCGACTCGCCTCCCCGTGGGCTGTCGTCGGGAGCCTCCAGCATGGCCGATCCTCGACAGTGGCGCAAACTACAGCGACGCCGAGCTGGAGGAGCTGTGGGCTGGGTTCTCGGCGGCGGCCGAGCACGACCTGCAGGGCATCCGCGACCTCGTCGGCGAGGCCGACTACACTGGCAGGGGGGTCACCCCCGATGGGCCAGAGCCCCGATCGCAGGCCCAGGGGCGCATGCGAGGCCCAGGGGGCCCACGTCATCGAGCAGGGCCTCCGAGACCAGAGGGCCAAGGCGTGGCGCCAGAGGCTTAAGGACGGCTCACAAGGAGGTGCAGGCTTCGTCCACCGCATGTCGAAGTGGCGCCAGGGGTCGACCCTGCGCTCGGGGCCCGAGGGCACACACATCTGGACATGACGTGCCCTCAGGCCGCGGTCGACCTGGAGGCGCTGAAGTGGATCGACCTCTGGACCTCCCACGGCGCCCAGAGCCGAGGCGAGCTCCCACGCCCCTGGGAGTCGGCCACTTTCGAGCATAGCATGGTCGAGCCGACAGCGGACGACATCAGGTCCATATGCAAGGCCTTCCCAGAGCACACGGGGGTCGGGGTGGACAACTGGCACCCCAGGTGGTTCGCCAGCTTGGCGGACGAAGGGCTCGCCTTCCTGGCCGCCTTCGTCGCATACGTGTCGCGCACGGCCAGGTGCCCCCCCCCCCCAGCTGCGCTACGTGATGTACTTCCTGTTGGCCAAGCAGGGTGGGGGGACTAGGCCCATCGGCCTCCTCACCACGGCCGCGCGGCTGGTGGAGCGCGCGCATTCGCATCAGCTCCATGGCTGGGAGCGGGAGATTCGACGAGACTACGACTTCGCGGCGCCAGGCGGGGGCTCAGAGGAAGCGATATGGCAGCAAATGTTGTTCGACGAAGGAGCCCAGCCTGGGGAGGTAACGGGTGCGGCGGTCCTAGACCTAGAGAAGGCGTTCGAGCATGTCACAATGTATTTGCTGTGGGCTGAGGCGCCCAAGCATCAGTTTCGGTTGCAGCTCTTGAAGCTCTTTATCTCGATATACACGGCCAAGCGTGTTGTTTCTTTTCGCGGCGTGGTGTCGGTGCATTCGGTCACCACGTTCTCTGCAGCCATTGCGGGTAGCAGCGGGGGCACGAGATGCCTCAAGCTAGCCATCTTGTCAGTCGTAGACGGGCTGGCGCAGGAGCACCCTGCCATGCCGCTGAAGCTTGTTGTCGACGATTTAAGCATTCAGGCGCGAGGTGCGGAGGCGGATGTCTCGGCCTCGCTGCATGCGGCCACAACCCAGTACATAGAAGAAATGGAGGCCCGTAGGATCCCCGTCTCCAGGGTCCGACCAGACAAGCCAACGGGCAAGGGGTTCATCATGGCAGCGCAGCGCTCCTTGCGAGCCCGCATCAAAGGTTGGGCCCACAGCCTTGGACTGGAGGTCCAGACCAGCAGCACGCAGCTCGGAGTCGACTCGGCGGGAGGAGGAGTTGTGTCGTTGCGCGCCAGAGGCGATGCCAGGATGGGGAGCGCTAGGCGGCGTAGAAGTAAGTTATCGAGTCTCGGCAAGCAGGGCGCGCGCACCTTTCAAGTCGCGCGCATGGGATTTCTCCCTTCTGTGCTGTATGGGGCGGTCTGCCTCGGAATGGACCCGACTCGGCTCACCCGAGCGAGGACGCTCATGGCCTCAGCGCTGGGCGGGAACGCAATCGGTAAGGACCGACTGCTGCGCCTGTGGACGCTGCGCTGCGACCCCCTGGTCGGCGCCTGCACGAAGCCACTGCTCAAATGGGCGGAGGCTATCTTTGCTGGCAGCCATGAGGAGATCATGGCTGCGGGGTGGCGCAGAGCTGTTGCGGCGGCCGCTGCCGCCAAGCCTGGGAGCAACCCCTGGAGACAGAAAAGGACCTGCTTCAGCCGTCTGGGCCACACCCAGGCTTCTCTCGTGGACGTGGCCTGCCCATCATGTTTTCTCCGACCATCTCGGGCAGCAGTGGGAGTTGCGTAGGGCGGCACCGCAGTGTCTCAAGAAGCTGATCTGGTCCCGTTTGGAATTTGCGGTGATGACCTCCTGGGCGGCTTCCAGGGACCTCGGGGTCACCCGTCCTTTCCTCGAGCCTATTAGGGCTCTCCTTCGACGAAAGGCTAACCGATCGCCGCAGAGGCGATCGGCTATCCTGGCCTACATGGGCCGCGACTTCTGGGCCCAGGAAAAGGTCTGGCGCGCGGGTTTCGGGGGCGACAGGTCCTGTCAAGCTTGTGGCGCTGAAGTCGGATGTCAGCACCATCGTTTCTTTTGTTGCCCAGACCGAGGAGCAGCGAGAGCCACCGTCGCCGAGGATGAGGGCCTCCAAGGGATCGTGCATCGTGCTGAATCCTCCTCCTCGGACTCCCTCCTTTTCTCCCGTGGGCTTCACGAGCACCCCCTGGAGGACCCGCAGTCTGATTGGATTTCTGCCCTGGAGAATGAAAACCCCGATTTTGTTAATCCCCCGCTGGTCTCAGGGTGGGCCTACTCCGACGGATCGGCCAGAGGCCCACCAGGGCTCAAGAGTTTCGGTTGGGGCTACGTTTTCTTGGACCAGGACGGGGGGGCTGTTAAGACCATGCGGGGTACCCTCCCAGGGCTGCGTAGCCTAGCCTCCGTCCTCCGTGCTGAATTGTATGGATTGCTCAAGCTGCTGAATAGCGCTCACCCTCCTCTGAGGGTAGGGATCGACAATAGTTCAGTCATTCGAGGCCTCCGTAGAGGTCCCCGCTGGCGCTGCAGCCCTAGGAGGCCACGCGCCGACCTCTGGGGCAGAATCCGGGCCCAGCTCCAGGACAGTTTCAGCCAGGAAGGTGATTTCCAGGCCGTCAAGGTAAAAGCCCATGCTCGCGGGCCAAAGGATGACTCGCACGAGAGCTTTCTCGATGTTCAAGGGAATCAATTGGCAGACAGTGAGGCCCGCCTTGGGGCCGACATGCAGGAGGTCCCCCCGTGGAAGGCCCAGACCTGGACCACCCGCTCGGCGGAGGTCCAGGCGGTGTTGACTCTGGTGGCGGGGGTGACGGGGCTTACGGCGGACTTCGGGGATTCCACGGGGAGGCCTGCCGCGGGCTCCAGCGGAGCCCGCCGACGGCGGCAAGGGCCGCCCGAGGGGGCCCGCGCCCACGTCCTCCTCTGGAGGAGGGGGGCGTGGCGTTACTCGACGTGTGGCCGAAAGGCCTTCTCCTGCAAGACCAGGCGCGCGCTGGCGCGCAGGCCCTGCCAGGGTAAGATGAGGGTGGATCGTCGTTGGGGAGTCGGGCTGGGGCGGGGGGTGGGGGAAGGTGACATTTCTCCCGCCCTCCGCGGTGCGGCCCTGGGGCATGAATTGCACCGCGTGGGCCAGTATACATTCTGCGATCGGTGCGGTGTTTTCTCGAGCGAGAGGGGGTGCAAGCTCCTGGGTGCCTGCGTGGGGGCCCCTGCGAACCCCACCGCAGGGTACCGCCTCTCGCTCCTGCGCCGAGGCAGAAATCCTTACGCAGTGAAGGTCTCCCTGGAGGCGGTACCGCGCTCCCTGGTACAGGAGGAGTGCGCCGCTTTCTGGGAGTGCCTCATGGACTGAATCAGGAAGGGGCGGGATGGCACCCCGAGGCGGAGTGCCCGCCCATCCGACTCACATGTGGCGAGCTGGGGCGGGGACCGCCAGGCATCGTTCTTGCAGCAAAACAAAAAACCTCATGTTTCTTTTTCTTGTTTGTCTTCCTCCTCCTCCTCTTCCTCCTTGGCCTCCTCCTCCTCCTCCTCCTCCTCCTCCCTCCTCCTTCTTACTCCTCTCTCCTCGCCATCCTGGGTTTCTTCGCTCCTCGCGTTGCGCGGCGACTTCCCGCACCTGCTGAAGAAGCTGCTGCGTTCGGGGTGCTCCAGGTTTCCTCTCCGGTGCACCTAGCGGACGGGTTCTCGGGGTTGGGTTCTTTGCCCGCACTGTACTCGCAAACGTCCGAAGTACACATTTCTGCTTCGATGCCATTTCTCGTAGGTCCCCCCCGGCGGATCCAGACCACCTTGCGAGCAGTCACATGTGCGAGTCGTGGAGCGCTTCCGTCGAGAGAGGGGGGCGGGGGCAGTCCGAGCTGAACGTCTGGTCCGCGGAGATCGGGTCCGAGATCCACCAGTCCTCCCTGAAGGTGCAGGACGCAGCGGGGAGGGGGAGGAGGGCATGAGGAGGAGGAGGAGGAGGAGGAGGAGGAGGAGGAGGATGGAGGAGGAGGAGGAGGAGGAGGAGGAGGAGGAGGAGGAGGAGGAGGAGGAGGAGCGAGGAGGAGGAGGAGGAGGAGGGAGGAGGAGGAGGAGGAGGAGGAGGAGGAGGAGAGGAGGAGGAGGAGGAGGAGGAGGAGGAGGAGGAGGAGGAGGAGGAGGGAGGAGGAGGGGGAGGGGAGGGGGGGGAGGGGAGGGAGGGAGGGAGGAGGGAGGGAGGGAGGGAGGAGGGGGAGGAGGAGGAGGAGGAGGAGGAGGAGGAGGAGGAGGAGGAGGGAGGAGGAGGAGAGGAGGAGGAGGAGGAGGAGGAGGAGGAGGAGGAGGAGGAGGAGGAGCAGGAGGGGGAGCTGGAGGAGGAGCGAGGAGCAGGAGGAGCAGGAGGATGGGGCGCGCAGCCATCGCAGCCTCCACGGGTTTGTTTGCGCGTCGCATTCCAGCTTTTGCCTTTATCTCGTGTTTGTCTTTGCTCATCTCCCTCTCTCTCGTTGTTTTTCGCGGGAGCATTCATGTGATAGGAAATCCCACACATGCAGCATTCTGGCACTTCGAGCAGGAGGAGCAAGAGGAGCGAGGAGCAAGAAGGAGGGGGACAGGCAGGGGCGGGGGTGCAGACTGAGATACACCGGCTTTGTTGGGGCCGTATTTTTTTGGGTGCTTATTTTGTGGCCTTTGGGGTGCAGACTGAGATACCCCAGGCTTCGCGACGAGTCCTGCGGCTCCCCAAAGCTTTCCTGAGGAAGTATTCGGCCGACCGTCTTGGGAGGCAAGCTCATCGAAATGACATGTTCACTGTTAATGCATTTATCCTTGGGCATCGGGCTCCGGGGCCGTTTTGCTGGAGAGACCAGCGGATGAGGGGAGATCAGACCTTCTGATCTTGGTCTTGACAAGTCTAGTCGCCGCCGTGGTTGTGATCAGGACGGTGGTGCGATAGTGATGGCGATTACGAGGATGGCGACGATGAGAACCACCCTGGGTGTGGAGATGGTGGTCATGTGCCACATGGCGACTGATGGCGAGGATGTGGCTGACACTTTTTGAACATTTGAAGCTTGCGGAAACCTCCGAGGACCTCCGCGAATAGTAGCGGCAACCAGAACTCTTATCCCGAAGCAATGGTTTTGATGAGGGTTCATCGGAGAGATGCGGAGGTAGGCTTGAAGAAGTTATCAGGAACCGCAAGACACGTGCGGATGCCGCTAGAGTTCTCTCCAGTTAAGTACGGCTTCTACCATTACGATGTATGACTAGTTTCATCCGTATTGCTACACCTGCTCCACCACTGTTGCTACTACTTTGTTTCTCTTCTGCCTGCTTCATTATTCGCCCTACTGCTACCACTGCTTCTGCGACTACCGAATATAATCTACACTCGTTATGTTTCTTCACCCTACCTTCTCTTCCCCTTCCCCCTCGTTACAGCCTTGCACGCACTGTATGGAGACATGCTTGCATATATTGCTGTTCGTCGTCGTCCTCCTCTTCCTCCTTCTTCCCTCTGCCTCCTCGCATTCCCCCTCCCGCTCTCGTTATTCGCCGTCAGGCCAGGGTATTTTTAAAGTCCCTGCCACCGCGGCCAAGCGGTGCAGCCTGGGCGCCGTGTGGCACCTCCTGTATGAGGTGCACCGCCGATGGTGTTGCGGAGGCGGGTGCCCGCGGCCCACAGCGTCCAACCACTTTGGTTGGAATGCTATTCGCCGCGGGCATGTCGTTTGCCGCGTTACGATGAGGTTCTGGCGCTGGGTACCGCCCCGTGTTGTCTTGCTGGGTAGGCCCAGCACTTGACCAATCCCGCCCCTGGTGGGGCCTCCTCCCGCCCCGCCTGTTGGCTGGGGGGAAGGGGCCAGGGGGCCACCCCACCCTGCGGGGTTGCGTTCGCTGGACCAATGCTCGGGTCCTGCCCGTTGCTTCCTGTTTGTTGGTGTCCCCCCTGAAGCACGGCGTTTCCGGCGCTATTGGGGGGTCGCCAATCATAGGAGGCCAGAGGACGGATTCAGCTCGTGCCTGCTTCCTCATTGTGCACGTGTGCCCGTTGCCTTGCTAAGGGAAGCTATGATGTGTGGTCGGTTTGCCAGGGCGTGCTCGCCCGCGCCCTGTTCGGCGTCACGTTTTACCCGTTTGGGACGTTTTACCCGCGTGGGCAAAGCGGCGCTCTCGTTATTCTTTCTGCCACCCTCGTGGGTGACGTCGTCTATCCATGCCCGCTCCTCCCCCTCATCCGCCCTTCTCGCCTCCCTCCGACACCTCTTCCGTCGGTCCTCTCGCCCCCTCCCCCCCTCCCCCTTCCCATCCGCTTCGCGATCCCCCCTTCCTCTCCCCAGACACGATGCATTCCCCGACACTTCTGCGTTGGGTTCTCGTTTTGGAAAGAGCACTGTGGTCGAGTGTCCTCCTCCTCCGCCTCCCTTTTCTTCCTCTCTCCTGCCTCAGATCCCCTCTCTCCCGCTCTCTGCTTCTCCCATGAGCTCCTGGGAGGTCCAGTAGAGTGGAGTTGCGCGCGGACCCGGGCGAGGCCCCGCGTCTCTTTGGAGGGCTGCGAGGTGTGAGCTAGGCGCCATTTTCGTGGGCTCCTGGGAGGTCCCGCGGCGTGGAATTGTACGGGGATCTAGTTGGGGCCCCGCGGTTCCCCGGGGGGCTTGAGAAGTGTGCAACAGTCGCCACTTTCGTGGGTTCCTGGGAGGTCGCGCGGAGTGGAGTCGCACGCGGGTCCAGTTGGGACCTCGCGGCTCCCTGGGAGACTGCGAAGTGTGCAATTGGCACCATTTTCGTGAGCTTTCCGAGGGTCCCTCGGCGTGGAGTTGTATGGAGATCTAGTTGGGGCCCCGCGGCTCCCCAGGGGGCTGCGAATTGCGCGATTGTTGCCACTTTCGTGGGATCCTGGAAAGTCGCGCGGAGTGGAGTTGTGCGGGGATCCTGTTGGGACCCTGCGGCTCCCAGGGGGGGCTGCGAAATTGTCTCCACTTTCGTGGGCTCCTGGGAGGTCGCGCGGAGTGGAGTTCCTTGGGGGGGGTGCGAAGTGTAAGAAGTGTCAGACTGTCGCCACTTTCGTGGGCTCCTGGGAGGTCAAGCGGAGTAGGAGGACCCGGGGATCCGGTGGAGACCTCGCGACTTGTTGGGGGCGGAGTAGAGGAACGCACGAGGATCCAGGTGGGACCTCGCGGTTCTTTTGGTGGTTGCAAAGTCTGAACTGGCGTTGGTTTCGTCGGCTCCTGGGAGGTGCACCGGAGTGGGGGGGGGGACACGGGGATCCTTTTGATGCCTCGTGGTTCAGAGGGGCTGCGACGTGTGAGGCCGCCATTACTTTTTCGTGGGCTCCTGGGAGGTCCAGCGGAGTGGGGGGACACGAGGACCCCGGGGGGACTGCGGAGAGTGAAACCAGCGCCCGCGCTGCACGTTGCGGGAAGGCGGCGTGGAGAGGCTGGCGCGCGAGGTCGGCCTGGAGCAGTCCCTGCACGACGGGGGAGATTTGGCCTGCTGTGTCAGGCCTCGGTGCTGGTCGCCGGCGCTTCGCTGGCGCGGACGGCTGCGAGAAATGCCATTGACGGCAAGTCTTCGCATCCCAGATGCCAATGGCAGGGGGTTTCCACAGTGCGCGGCGCTGTCCTGTCACGCAGCGCTCGGCGCTTTCGCATCGCAGCTCGCAGGGAACCGCTGCGCCACGCAGCACATGGTGTCGTTTTTTGCTGTCCGCGTGGCTTCCCATGTTCAACCACCTCTGGCCCGCCATGCCACCCCGCGCGCTTGCGCCGCTCAGCGCGACGCGCTGCTCTGCTGTAGAGCGAGCGCATGGTGTTGTTCTTTCCCGCGCATGTAGCGCTCAGCGCTGTTTATGTTACCAAACATGTATGTCCCTCCTTCGCACCCCTCTTTACGCTTCAGTCTCCGTCTCGATACTGTTTGTTCCTGCGTGTTTTTGTGCGTGCGTCTGGGAACTCATGCGCACTGCGGCTTGTTCAGCATGTGCGATTACACTGAGCGGTCCTAGAAATACACATCTATGTGAGTGTATTTAAATACATCGGCTTAATCGTCATATGTCTAGACAGGGTTGGGAACGTCACCCGTTAATTTTTCATTTCGCGGGTCATCCCCCCTGGGCACAGCTGCTCGTCCAAAATCAAGTTTGGCAGGGTCCCCCGGACACAAGGACCGGAAGCAGGAGACCGAAACTGTGGAGAACCAGCGCCAGGACTGAAAACTATAATCTTTCGAAGATCCGGGTTCGCATCCCGCTGATGACCTCCCCTTCCCTTTCCGTCCTCCGCGGTGGTCCAGCCCCCACCGATCAGGACTAGCTCAAGATTAAGGTGCCCCTGGCCCAAGGTGCTGCCCAGGTTGTCGTTCTACTTTGGAGCCCCTGGGCCTCGTGAGGGGTGCCGTGGGTCGGGCCGGACGAAAGGGTGGGATAGGGAAGAGGGTCGGTACGAGATCTGCCGCGTGCAGGTGGTTGAGGCCCCGCTTCTGGACCCATTCCTCGATAGGTGGGCGCAAGGCGGCGCCAGAAAAACTAGATGCGTGAGCTGATTTTCTGCCCTGCGCTCTGCTACTCTACCCTTTTACTATTCTGCCCTTTTGCCCCCTCCTCCCGACTGGAGGCAGCGGGGGCGTCTTCGGAAGTCTTGGAAACACCCTGGGCCAGGGGCACAATTGGCAACACCAGGAGTAAACAAGCCCGCGGGACGAGGGAGGGAACTCGGGAGAACTCATGGAGACGCCCTGGGCTAGAGGCGCCTCTGGCACAACGCGGGCCCTCTACCCGGTGCCCCGGCCCGCCCGCCAGGAGCTCAGAAAGATGGCGCGGTCGAAAGGCCCCGGGCCGCGCCCTGCGCCTCGCGCGCCGGCGGCGGACCCCGCTGAGCCTTTCTCGGGTGTTGCTAGAATCGGAGGTGGATAGACCTCCTACCCTGACACGTCGATTGAGGAATTGGCCGTTTTCGGTTCGCGAGAGGGCGTCGCGGCCGTCATTTTTGTGGGCCCAGGTCCGTCGGTTTCGGTCCCGGGCCGTTTTCACTAAGGGGAGGTTTACTAAAGGGAGGTTTGTCCATCGCCGATAAAAGTGCCCCTGGACCAAGGTGTCCCTGGGATTCTCGGGGTAGCCCAATCGGCCTCCAGAGCACCCCTCACGAGGCCCAGAGGGCCCCCAGGGGCTGCAGGCAAAATGGAGCGAAAGGCTGGGGGCACCTTGGGCCAGGGACACTTCGAGCACCACCCGACTTCCAGGGCTCACGTGACGGGGGTCAGCGGTAACTCGAAGAAGAAGAAGCGGCTGCGCAAACGTACGGTCCGCGCTGTATTCTTGGATCCGCACTGGCCTTCCTCTGGCACCGCCTCCAGCGCCGCCCCTGGCGCGCTCCGCGCGCCAGGAGGGGGGTCCAGCGCGGATCCAAGAAATCCGCGAGGACCTCATCGAAAGGATGCTCATGCTTTTCTCTGTGCCCCCCCACGACCCGAGTTCGGGGAGCCGCGAGGGGCCGATCCCCTCTTTCAACCCCGCTGGCCCGTGTTGGGGAGTCTACGATTTCGGTCCACATCCCAATCGCTCCAGATTGGGGTTACTGAGGATCCCAATCGCTCCAGATCCTCCAGTTTATGATTTCGGTAACCCCCTCATCCTCCCGGATTGGGGTTACTAAGCGACCAGCTGGGCTTTGCGACAAGGCCCTGGCCGACCCCGGTTAGTGCTGACCTGGCTCCGTGCGTCCCCGAGCGTTGTCGGGGGCACCGCTGCGGGAGGGGGACGGGCTCAGGGGGCACTGGCTCAAGCTCGCGTTGCCCGTCCGTTCTGGCGGGCTCCTGTTTCATTCGGCCTTGGCCCACGGAAAGAGTTTGCGCGGATTTGGACTGGATTGCCGAAGAAGAACCGAGCGGTATACACATACACCTCCAGACCTCGGAGACATGAGGTCGGCGTCCCCCCAGCATACTTATACTACGTGTGCGTCGCCCCCCTAGGGGTGACGCGCGCACCGAGAAGTCTTATAGTGTATGCGTCGTGGCGGGCGCTTTCTGACCACACCGCTCGGGAAACTATATTCTACAAGATGGATATACTGTATGTTCGGGTCGGACGCGCGCCTCCAAGGAGGACATATAGTATTAGTATGTCCCTGTGCGTCCCATTAGGTATGCTGATGCACTTCTTTGTTTTCCTCAAGGCAGGGGCCCAACAGCCCGTTCCAGCCCCGGGAGCGGGCGGTCTCGCTACGCTGGGCGCAGCGCCGATCTGTCGCCGATTCAAGGCAGTGTCCCCCCTCCCCCCCCGCGAGCGTGGCGGGGCGGCCCCGACCAGATCGCATCGGAGATCGAGCCCGCCATTCCCGTGCTCTGGGGCTCTGGCCTGAAGCCAGCTGCCGCGCGGTCACGTGCAGTGGCACGGCATGTTTGGGCAGGCTCGTTGCGGCTCAAGCGTCCTGGGCTTGTGCCTGGCAGACCTTACCTTCAGCACACGGCAGCGCAGTAGTTGGTTTCCAGGCCATTGACTGATTAAGAGATCGAGGGCCGTGTCGGACCGAAGAGGGCTCGATGTTTGAGGTTCTGTTTTCGCGTTCCGTCGGCTCTCGGCTGTTTTCTGGCCTCAGGGTGATTCCCAGCGGCTACGCCTCGCCCAGGGCGCTCCGCTGGTGCCCATGATCGCCGCCCCGAACGGCCGCCAGAAAGCCCAGCGAGGACCGGCATGCCAGACGACGAGGAACCCTCGGAGCAGACGCCCGGGGCCAAAGTCGGAGGCCTGGAAATTGGCACCGACACCAAGACAGGGGGTTGCCTCCACAGGGGGAAGGTGATCCTAGATTTTCGGTGCTGGTGGTAATTGTTCGGCCACCGTGGAAGCCAGAATATTACCACCATCGCCGAGATCGGGATCTTCTTCCCTCGGTGGAGGCAAACCGCCGAAATTGGTGTTGGTGTCAATCTCCAGGCCTGCGACATAGGGAAATGGGGGGGGGGCGGGATCTGCTGCGTGCAGCTGGCTTCAGTCTCGCCGCGAAGCCTCTTCCTCGAGAAATCACCTCCTCTGGCGCTGGGGGGGTGGTGCCCAGGCACGGGCACACAGCGGGGCTCCCAGACGGCCCCACGGAGCTCTCAGACTCGACGAAGACACGACAACGCCACAGACGTAAACAGAGCACAGATGCCATCAGCGCCATAGAAAAGCATAAACCTGAAACGAACAACGCCATGAGCGCCCAAACGCCAGGAAATCCAGCTGCGTGCAACTGATGCGCGCGTCT
>CAUYUJ010001570.1:560180-595180 GCA_963575745.1 Prorocentrum cordatum | reverse complement strand
GTAAGGATGGGACAGCTTTCCAAGGCTACCCTTGCATCCTTGCCCCTTCGGCATTCGGCATCCTTCGGTATTCTGCTGCGCTCCCCACGGAAACACGTCAACATGGCGTGCCAAGGCCCTTGCATCCTTATCGCGCATCCTTACCTGTAGTTGTTGCTGATTTCGTCATCCTCTTTCCCAGCGTCGGTGGCGGAGCCTCCTTGCGGGCCTGGAATATCTTTTGGGGCCCTATGGGGTCTTCCTCGGGCCCTCTTGGGGCCCTCTCGTGGGGGCATGTTGGCTACCAGCCTGATATGTATATATATATATATATATATATATATTGAATATATCTCCCTATCGTTAGGATTGGCATCGCCCTATCTCCATGCCGATCGTAAAGATTCCCGCAGTCTCCGAGGGCGCATCCCTAAGATTGTCATCGACTTTGGGCTTGTCAACCTCATTGATAGGGATATGCATCAAGCTGGTTCGTCGGGAGCCTCGCGGGCCATCTTTTGGAGGAGGGTTGCTGGAGGCCCAACGAGTTTCCCCTCTTGGGCTCCTCTTGGGGCCATCCTATGGTTTTTCGGCCTTTCTTGTGGGCCTCTTGAACCGTCTGGGGCCAGTTGGGGTTGCCCCTCGGGCCGTCTTGGTCTTTCAGAAGCTCAAGAAGGCGAGAACGCGATAGCCGCTCAAAAATTTACAGGAAGTCGATCATTTGTCCCTCTTGAGACCGCCCATATTCCTTTTGGGGCCTTCTGTGGGAGTCTTCGGAGCCTTCTCGGCCGCCATCAGGCTTATCTTGAATACTCCAGTCGCTTCGCGTAACACCAGCAGCCCATCCAGAAACAACGCACAGGCGAGTTGCCCTGGTCAGAGATGTGGAGGAACATGCAGTGAAGTAAGAATTTTAGGAAGCAGCCATACCCCACTAGGTGGAGGAGGAGGAGGAGTAGGCGGATGATGATGATGATGATGATGATGATGATGATGATGATGATGATGATGATGATGATGATGATGATGATGATGATGATGATGATGATGATTGATGATTGATGATGATTGATGATGATGATGATGATGATGATGATGATGATGACGATTCTGATGATGATGATGATGATGATGGTGATGGTGATGGTGATGGTGATGGTGATGATGATGATGATGATGATGATGATGATGATGATTATGATGATGATGATAATGATAATGATGTGATGTGATGATGATGATGACGATGCTGATGATGATGATGATGATGATGATGATGATGATGATGATGATGATGATGATGATGATGATGATGATGATGATGGTGAGATGATGTTGTTGATGATGAAGATGATGATGATGGTGATGATGAGGATGATGTTGTTGATACTGATGATGATGACTATGATGCTGCTGATGATGATGATGATGATGATGATGATGATGATGCTGATGCTGCTGCTGCTGCTGCTGCTGCTGATGAGGAGGAGGAGGAGGAGGAGGAGGAGGAGGAGGAGGAGGAGGGAGGAGAGCAAGCAGAAAGGCAAGTGGATTCTTGAATGCCTCTCGGAGTCTCTCCGGATGTCTCTTGAAAGCTTCTTTGAGTTCTCTTTTTGGCGTCTTTGGGGCCTCTTGGCGGTCCCGTGAAACTCTTGGAGCGTCTTGGGTGCTTGGGGGTTGCCTCTTGGGTTCTCTTCAGGGTCTTTTGGAGCCTCTTGGAGACCTCTTCGGGGCACTTTTGGGAGCCTTTGGGGCAATCTTGGGGCCATCTTGGAGGAGTTCAATCAAAGACGGGAGGGCCCCCAACTAGCCCCTCCATGAGGCCAACAATTAGCCAACGCCTCAGGAACATCCATGATGTTTGCCTTCTCGCCGAGGACTTCTTGGACGCTCCAACGACCCGCAGCCCCACCCCGTCCAGGTTCAGGTCCAGGGGAGGGAGTAGGGGGTGGGGTCAAGCTACCCACAAGCAACAAGCCGTCTCGTTCATTCCCACCCACCCTCTCAACACAAAAGTAGCACCTGAGTTTCAGCATGGACAGGGACTGCCATTGACAACGATCGGGAACGAATGCAGACGCCAGGCAGGTGCGCGAAGCCCGCGAGGTGCACCGCACATGCTTGCCACGCGTTCCAGGTGCGCAACACTGGGCACGATGTCGACTCTCCCACCATCGCCGTCCCTATTACAAACCACAGCAAAGCGACTGCGGGTTTCTTGCATGCGGGTGTGAGCTCACGATCGCCCTGCATTTGTTTGGTGAGCCTGCGCGCAGCAGGCAGCATGCCGCTTCCCCCCCCGCCGTCCCAGGCAATGTGAGCTTGTGTATCTTTGTCCTTTGGAAAGGGATGGTGGGCCTGCACACAGCAGCCAGTATGCCAGCACCCCCGCCATCCTTGTTAAAAAGCTAGTGCAGTGTAAACACGAGGGGTCTGCGCATGATTCAGGTTTTGGTATGCATCGTTTTTTGCAAGGGAAGGTTGGGGAGAGCTGGCATTGCACGCATCAGGCAATATGCTGCCCCCCCTCCCCACCGTCCCTGTCTAAAATCCATGCGAAGTGATCGTGGGGCGACTGTGCATGCTCCAGACTTGGAGGCGAAGTGTATTGTCTTTTGTCGTTTGGCAGGGATGGGGGGGGTTGTTGGCATGGGTGTCGCATTCGTCCTGGGTGTCGGGGATGGGATGCGTCTTAAGAGGGAACAGTGATACACCTCCTCCTCCTTCCGAGGATGAAAACGGGAGGGTGAAAGAGGAAACGCTCCAAACCACTCGCGCACGAAAGGGCGGGTTGGATTCTTGAGGCCTCTCCGGCGCGTTGTGGAGCCCTTCGTGAGCCGTTGTCGAATGCGTTCTGCGCAGCTTGGAGGCCACAGAGGATGGATCTGGAGGTTTCGAAGTCCCGGGATATGGATTTTCATCCACAGCAAGATCGGGGGCGGCAAAGAGAGGGGTGGTGACTTTGGGGGGGTGGATATCATGGCGTGGGCCATGATATTTCCCCAGATTTCATGGCGCCTCTTCTTATTTCATTACGTCCCTGGCCCTTCCACCGGGCCGCGCACATGCCGCCGGGCATGATTTGCGTCCCCCCCCCTCTTGCACGCCCCCATCTTGGCCGCCCCCAACAAGAGGGGCTCGGCGGATTTCTGTCGAGAGCGGCATGTTGTATTCGCGCGCCAACAACCGCAAGTATTCTATCGGGGAGTTCACCACCCCCAGTCTAGAGGAGCTCAGACGCGAAGCTACGCTGAGGCTGCAGGATGCAGGTGCAGTGGACAAAGCGAAGTTGAAGGGTACCACGGGCGTGAGGAATGTAATTGGGGATGTCGCCGAGTTCCACCGCAGGAAGGAGAACAGGTACGCGGTGTTCCAGGTTGCTTCCCAGCTGAATTGCTTGGAGTTCGTTCACTCAGACGTGACACCCGAGGAGGGCATCACAGGCTACGTCCAGGACAGGACGCAGGGTCCGTGTTGCGCGATAGCCTGTGGGGCGGGCACGCTTTATCGGAACTATTTTGCCCCCATTACCAGCGCGAAGGGGAACGTGATCAGAACCGGCCAGGCGTCGAGAGACTCAAATACAGCCCTCTCCTCAGTGGCGAAATCTGAGCCCTATCCCCACCGCCCATCGAGTTGGATCGGAAGGGCTTCACCAGAAGGCGTTCACTTCGCTCGTTCGTGGTTGTGGTCTTGCGATTTCTGCATCCCCGCCAGTTTTGAGGGCCTCCTCCATGGCGTGGACTGGTCGGGGTAGGGCTCAGATGTGCCCGCCCATCTCCCGCATCCTTCGCCCCCCGGAGCCAGGCATCTCTCGGCATCGCTTGGACGTGTGCCTTTTCTCCTCTCGGCGAGAACCCTCGAGGAGCACCTTTTGGAGCACCGTGCGGACTGGTGCACCGTGCGGACTGCTGCACGGGGGATGGACGGCCGAGCGATGGCGGGCCCTCCGTTCCCTGCAGCCCAGGGGGATCTGGGCCCCCCCCCGCCGCGGCGCGAGGCGAGGAGGAGGAGGAGGAGGAGGAGGAGGAGGACGAGGAGGACGAGGAGGAGGAGGAGGAGGAGGAGGGAGGAGGAGGAGAGGGAGGGAGGAGGAGGACGAGGAGGAGGAGGAGGACGAGGAGGAGGAGGAGGAGGGGGAGGAGGGGGAGGAGGGAGGGAGGAGGGAGGAATGGAGGAGGAGGAGGAGGAAGGAGGAGGAGGAGGAGGAGGAGGAGGAGGAGGAGGAGGAGGAGGAGGAGGAGGAGGAGGAGGAGGAGGAGGAGGAGGAGTTTGGGTAAGAAAGGGGCTCGACATGCCTTCGGTCCTTCTATGGCTTCTCCCCTGGCCTTCCTCGTGCCCGCAGGCGCTTTGTAGGGCCAAACAGGGGCCTCGCTCCTCGTTTCTCGTTCCCTCTTCCAGCAGCCCGACCGCAGTAAGGATGGGCATCCCTCCCAAGGGTGCCCGTGCATCCTTGCCTCCCCGGGTTCTCTGCTGCAGGGAGGTCCCATGCCGGGGGTCGCACGCGGGCTGCGCTGACGGGGCCAGGGCTCGACCAGACGCAAGAGTGACCCTTCGCCAGAGCGACCTCTGGTGAGGGCTCATCGGGGCCCCCCCGACCGCCGAACGCGAGGCGGCAGCGGCGTCTTGCGAGCCTCTTGGCATCGCTCGGACCTGTGCATTTTTCCTTCGTCGAGGACCATCGAGGAGCATCCTCAATGATTTGGCGAGAAAGCCACGCGCGACATCGAAAAAAAAACACAGGGAATGGACGTCCTAGCGATGGCGAGATCGGGGCCCCCCCCACACCGCCGAACGCGAGGCGGCAGCGGCGTCTTGCGAGCCTGGGTCTGGTCCCCCCGCGGCCTCCACGGAGCCCTGCGCCGAGGGCCGCTCTTGCCCCGGGTCCCTCCTGCGTGGTAGCCGAGGTGCGCGCGTGAGCGCCCCCCCCCCCCCCTCCGGGAGGGACGGGGAGGACGAGGGGAGCCACGGAGGAGGAGGAGGAGGAGGAGGAGGGAGGAGGAGGAGGAGGAGGAGGAGGAGGAGGAGGAGGAGGAGGAGGAGGAGGAGGAGGAGGAGGAGGAGGAGGAGGACGAGGGGGGCGGGGGAGGAGGACCGAAGAGGAAGCCGCGGCATCTCCGCCGATCCTGGCGCCTCGGCTGTGCCGAGCGGGGCAGAGCGGCGCAGACCGACAGGTTCTTCTCGGAGCGCCGCGCGGACTTTTCTCTCGGGATCGGCGCCGGGGAGGCCTCTTCCTGCGCTCCGCGCGCCAGGGGCCGGCAGGGGGCTCCGGCGCAGCCGCATAGGGGGGGGGTCCGAGTGCGGCCCCGCCGCGGCCCGCGCGAGGCCGCCGGAGCGCCGCGCAGAGGGAGCGAGACCGCGAGGGCGGCGAGGAGGATCGGGCGCTGCCCCTCCTCGTCCTCGTCCTCCTCGTCCTCCTCGTCCTCCGGGCAGGATTCGAGCGCGACACGTGGTTCAGAAAGAGTTCCGCTTCGATTTACGAATACACCACCACGCACAAATGACACGCGAATTCCAAGGAAGATGATTTTGAAATCGTTATCTACGTTTGAGAACATCAACATGAAAAAAACACATCCGACTAATTAAGGCATTGGAATCTCGTCCTCCTCGTCCTCCTCGTCCTCGTCCTCCTCGTCCTCCTCGTCCTTCTCGTCGTCCGCGCCGTCACCTACCCGCACGCCTGCGCTGCCTGCCGCGCAGGCGGCACGCGCGGCTCAAGTTCCTCTCACGTGCCCCCCCCCGACCCATGAGATCCTGGCGTCTCAGTTCCTTCGAGCTGGGCGTTTGCTTTTTTTTTCCCGGGGGCGAAGCGTGACGCAGAAAGAGGTGGGGCCTGGGGCTCCGGGCGTGAGCTCTACGATGCGGCAGCTGTTGGGAACCCCCAAACCGGGTGGTGAGATACCAGGTGGCGACCTGGAATCCCCAAAAAGGTCACCGCTGGGTTTGGGGACGCGGGGTCACCACCGGGTTTTGTGACTCCTGGGCCAGCCAGTGTCCGGGACATCCTCGGAAAACCGCACGAGTCCCCAAACCGGGTGGTGACACCAAATCGCCCGAGACTCACCACCAGGTGTTGTCACCACCACGTTTGGGGACTACCAAAACTGGTTCGCCACGTCGGACCGCAGGGGAGAGGGGGGAGGGGGTTAGGAGGGAGGAGGGAGGAGGAGGACGAGCGCAGACGCCGCCGACGTTTCTCGGGGCCGCCCCGCGGCCGCCCTCGCCTCGGCCACGGCCGCGGCCGCGGGCGCGCACCAGGGCAACCTTGGCCCGTGTGCGGCGTCCGCGGCGCGGCGCTTTCGGCCGGCAGGCAAGGTCCTCTGCCCCCTGCCCTCTTCCTCCTTCTCCTCCTCCTTCTCCTCCTCCTCCTCCTCCACCTCCTCCTCCTCCTCCTCCTTCTCCTCCTCCTGGTTCCTGGTTCCTGGTGGCATGAGATCCCGCACGAATAGCCCGGGCGCGGGCATGCTACACGCAGTCGCCCAGGAGCCGCGCATGGACCATCGGCACCCCTGGATGCACGTATGGCTCCCCGCACGGGATGTTCGCCCCCGACCTCTGCCCCCGACCTCTGCGCCGGGCGCTGCCAGACGTGCCCCTGGCCACAGGCGCCCGCCCCCAGGATCCTCGGGGTGGCCCAGACGGCCCCCAGAGGCACCCCTCGCGAGGCCCACGGGGCCCCCGGGGCTCCAAAATTGAGCGCGAAGCTGGGGGCACCTTGGGGCCAGGGGCATCTTTAGCAACCCCCGCCCGCGCGGGTGTCCCTGCCGGTGCCCTTTTGGCCCGGAGCGGCGGGAGCGGCACTGGCAGGGCGGTGGAGCGGAGGGCCTCAGGCGTTGCGTCGTTATGGCGGGGCGCTAAAGAGGGGGGGAGGAGGAGGAGGAGGAGGAGGAGGAGGAGGAGGAGGAGGAGGAGGAGGAGGAGGAGGAGGAGGAGGAGGAGGAGGAGGAGGCGGAGGCGGAGGCGGAGGCGGGGGCGGAGGCGGAGGCGGAGGAGGAGGAGGAGGAGGAGGAGGAGGAGGAGGAGGAGGAGGAGGAGGAGGAGGAGGAGGAGGAGGCGGAGGCGGAGGCGGAGGCGGAGGCGGAGGCGGAGGCGGAGGTGGAGGAGGAGGAGGAGGAGGAGGAGGAGGAGGAGGAGGAGGAGGCGGAGGAGGGGGGGGGGAGGAGAGGTGCACCTTTTGTGCCATGCACCTTGTGTGCCCCCTCTCTTCCCTCCCATTTACTGTTGATCTTTTGGGCTCCAGGGCGCAGAGGAGAGGTTCTTTTCTGCGCCTTGGGGCCCACAGTGCGGCAGGAACAGGTGCACGTTTCCCCCTCCCCGCCCCTCATCTTTCGCCCCCCCATTCAGCAACGCCCGAGGGCCAGATACGTCCGAGCATCGCCTCTGGGCCTGCAAATCACGGCCCAGTGAAGAGCCTCGGGTGTGCATTTGCTCGTACCCTTGTCGAGCATGTGCTCCTCGTACCCTTGCCGACTTGTCCAGTTTGGCAGGCGCAGCAGCGATAGGCCCGCGTTCACGAGGCCGCTGAGAGACAAGAGAGCCACTATCGGGATGTACCCTTCTCTTGATGAGCCGAGAGTCGAAGAATTCCGCAGCTGCAGCTTGCGCACGATCTTGAGCGCTGACATTGCCAGCAGAACCTTGCTGCAGACTAAAGGCGGTAATGACGGAGAGGTTATATGAGGAGGAGGAGGAGGAGGAGGAGGAGGAGGAGGAGGAGGAGGAGGAGGAGGAGAGAGAGAGTGTGTGTGTGAGGGAGGTAGAGGAGGAGGGTCGCAGGGGCAGGAGAGGGCTGGGCTGGTGGTTGCAGCGGGAGTCTCCCGCAGGTGGCCGCCCGCCAGATCGAGTGCCTGCGAGACCTGGCCGCGGCGCTCGGGAACAAGAGGCACGGCTACCTGCGCGTGAAGAACGGCTACACGCTCGCGACTGACGACGGTCGGCGGCGCACGAACCACGAGGGCGACGGCGAGGACGACGGCTCTGTCGCCTCCGAAGGGCTCTGGGGCACCTCTGGAGGTTCTCGCCGCCACGGCTGGACGCGGCTTAAGGCAGCTGTCAGGATGGAGCCCGGGCGAGAGGTCCCGTTTGGAGCGGGGTGCCCTGTTCCATTCAGCGGCGAGCCAGGGGGGAGGTGAGAAGGGGCGGGCGTTCTCAGGAGGCTTGGAAGTTCCCCGGCCTTCTGAGAGTTTTCCGAGCTTTCCCCGAAGACACAGAAAGCCTCTCAGAAGGCCGCAGGCCTTCTGAGAAGCCCCGCCGCCTTCTGAGAAGACCTGTTCCTTCACGGCTGCACAATATGTATACTACTCTCCTCTCTCACCTGATGACGTCCAGAAGGTATCTGCCCCCCCTGCGCGCACTGTTTGCTTACGCACAGGATTCCGGTGAAAATGTTGCTCCTTCTGCAGCGCTGGACTCATTTCTGCGCTTCCGCTCGTTCCGAATCGTGCTCCCGCTTCAGAGTTGGCCTCATTTCCGCGCTTCCACTCGTTCCGAATCGTGCTCCCGCTGCAGCGTTGGCGTCATTATTTCGAGTTCCATGCCACGGCATGGTTTCCGGCCTTTCTAAATAGGCCCCAAAATCTAGAACATGCCCCCCCAACAAAAAAACATCGGAAGTGATTACGCATTCGGCTCGTTGATTGTTTGGCCGCAGAAGGCCGCCCCACTTTGGGGCGTCGCCACGCCATGCCATGTCATGCTTCGCGTTGACATTCAATGCCATGCCATGCCATATGATTGATTCTATGCTATGCTACGACATCCGACTGTGCGAATAAAGAGGAGATCTACGCCATGGTAAGGGATGGGAGGGAGGGGACTGACATCAGATATGACGCGAGCGAACCTAGCTTGTCCCCCCCCCCCCTCACTCGCCGCCGATTCATTCGCAGGAGGAAAAAAACACCCTGGTCTCCATAATTGGCGTGTACTAGCTGCCCCTGGCGTTTCCCATCAACTCCTGTCCAGCTCAGTGCTATCCGTTCCCTGTCTGTTCCCTGTCCACCCCTGGGCGTTGGACAGCCCTGTCCTGTCCGATTCCTTCCTTGGGTACGTTTACTACATCGGCTTCGCTTGTCGGGGTGCTTATTCTGAGGGTGGTTCTTCTGTTCGTCAGGAGGGAAAGCAACACACATAGACACACGTGATTGTCGATCCCCCAGAACAGATTGGGAACTGTCCGAGATGGGGGGGGGGAAGACGAACACCACGAGAGTTTTGATCACTTGTGCAACACTCACACGGATGTTCCGCGTTTGCTTTTTAAAGCGGGACTCTTGTTGTGCACCTCGCTGGACTTTGTGGTCCTGGCTTGTCGTATTGTGAAGGCCTTGCGGCTGGTGCCGCCGACCCTGAAGACGACGACGATGAGGACGAGGAGGAGGAGGAGGAGGAGGAGGAGGAGGAGGAGGGGGAGTAGGAGGAGGAGGAGGAGGACGCGGCGTAGCAGCAGGAGGAGGAGGAGGAGGAGGAGGAGGAGAAGGAGCAGGAGCAGGAGCAGGAGCAGAAGCAGGAAACGGAGGAGGATGCGGATGGGGAGCAGGGGCAGGGGGAGGACGGGGGGATGGAATGAACAGTAGGTATCAGGACGAGGAGAACGGGAGTCGGAGGAGCAGGAGAAGAAGGAAGACGCGGAGGAGGGGGACGAGAAGGGGCAGGTGGAGAAGGAGGAATATGGGGAGGAAGAGGTCGACGTAAGGTTGGGGCCTTAAGTGGGGCGTCAGGTGGGCAGTTTGGGGGCGTTTCGGGAGACTCTTGGGGGGCCTTTTGGGAGCCTCGGGGGGGCCTCCAGGGGCTTCCTGGGGGCTTCTTGGGGTCGTCTTGGAAGCCTCTTGGGGCCCCCCTCAAGAGAGCCTCTCGGGGGCGAGGGCTCGAGATGTCCAGTCGGGCCCCCCGTCTGGGCACCCCCTTGGAGCCGATTTGGGTGCCTCTTGGCCTGTCTCGGAGGCGTCTCGGGCCGTCGTGGGGCCCCCTTGGTCAAGAGGCAGTGAATTTTGCCTCTTGGGGCCTTCTTGGAAGTGCTCCTGGAGGCCTCTTGGGGCGTCTTGCAGGCTTCATGGGCCCTCTGGAGGCCGTCAAGCCGTCTTGGACAGATCATTCAGCGATCCTGGGCCCTCTTGGACTGTCTTGGGGGCCTCTTCGGGCACTCTTCCCCGTCCTGATGCTTTTTTCGGACCCAGGACCCCCCGGGGAGGAGACGCATTTGGGTGGCGACCCCTCCGAGGACCTCCCCGGACACCCCCCTTGACCCCCCCTCTCCTGGCGGGGGAGGGACCAAGGGGAAGGGGCTTCCCTTGGACGACTGGATTATCTGGCGCGCTTCAGGAGGAGGGCCTAAGGAAAGGGGGGGAGCGGCGACGGGCCCAGGGAAATGAGCGCTCCATGGAAAGGAGACGATAGAGAAGACGAGTAGCGAATGACGGAGACGACGACTCGAACGGACCTCACACACGCCGTCGGCGGATTTCGAATGAAGTGCTCAGAATAATGGGCGACAGTTCTTTTTCAAAACGGAAGATTTTGTCTGAATGACAGGCCCACACGGCGGTGATTTTTCAATGGGCCGCTTCCTGTAATGACGATGACAAGGAAGGCCTGTAGGGATTTAGGACGGGAGCATTGATTGGCGCATTTTTTGCTGCAGCCCGAGTTTGCCGTAGTCCTCCTCCTCCTCTTCCTCCTCCGCCTCCTCCTCCTTTTCCCCCTCCTCTCCTTCCTCCTCCTCCTCCTCCTGCTTCTTCCTTCCAATAAGGCCGCCCCCCTAGCCGCACCTGCTTGTCTGTCTCGGGTGTTGGCAGAGGTGCCCCTGGCCAAAGGTGTCTCCAGGATTCCCAGGCAGGCACAGATGACCTCCAGAGCACTTGGCATTGCTCGGACGTGTGGATTTCTCTCGGCGAGAACCATCGGGCAGCATCTTGGAGCAAAAATGCACGCACGAAACCGAACAAGGCACGTGGGATGGGCGTCCGAGCGATGGCAGGCACTTGCAAGCCGCCAACAAGGGCTCGTCGACTTGAACAAGAAGCTCATCGATGGGTTAGACCCGCGGTCGGTTTTCCACCCGAAGGGGCAGGGGAGGCCCAGGGACCGCCAGTCAGAGCCTCCCAGAGGCAGAAGAGGGACCGATGGGGTGGACCTCTTGTTGTAGGGGCAGCTGGCCAGGGGAAGCCGGCGGAGACAAATCTCAGGCGATCGCAAACATGGATCAAGTGGGCGTGGATTGGCGACGGGTCCCGTTTGCATGGGAAATCGCGGATTTCCGCCGCCGAGCGAAGCGGCACTGGCCGCATGTTGGGGACGGCACCTCCCCCAGTCCATGGATCTGTCGACCGCGCGCCAAATCCATGGATCGCCGATCCATGCTTGCGCGCCCCCGAAAACCATGTGCTGGCCGGTTGACCTTGTTGGGGTTCAGGGGTTTCCCGCCGCGGTCCACATGGGGTTCTCGGGCCGGACGAAGGGGGGGAATAGGGAAAGGGTGGGGGTACGAAATCGGCTGCATGCAGCTGGCTGTGGCCCCGCCGCCGGGCCCATTCCTCGACACATGGGCGCCTCCCGGCGCCGGGAGGCACCGGGAAAGTCAGCTACGTGAGCTGATTCTCACCCCCCCCTTTGCTATCCCCTTGGCATCGCTGGGACGTGTGCATTTCTCCTTCGGCGAGGACCATCGAGGAGCATCCTTGATCCTTCGGCGAAAAAGCGACACCCGACGTCCGAGCGATGGCCAGATCCCCTCGGAGGTGGATAGACCTCCTACCCTGACACGTCGATTAAGGAATTGGCCGTTTTCGGTTCGCGAGAGGGCGCCGCGGCCGTCCTTTTTGCGGGTCCAGGTCCGTCGGTTTCGGCCCCAGGCCGTCTTCACTAAGGGGAGGTTTGCTACAGGGAGGTTTGTCCACCGCCGAGTTAAGTCGGGTCCCTCTACACGGGGGAATATTCAGAAATAGTCCAACAATGATCGGAGGCGATGTTTTGGCTCTGCTTTTTTTTTTTGGTGTGTGTGACTATTTGTGAATTTTTCGCCCAAAATCCCCCCGTCGCCCGGCCCGAGGTCCTACGAGTTATGGCGACGATATCTATACATATCCACTGCTCTCGGCCAGGCCAATCCTGGGCCCAAGAGCTGTGTATACGCCCCCCTGGCTTGGCAAGGGAGGCATATACACCGCTCCTGGGCCCAGGATGGGCCTGGCCAGGAGCAGTGGATATGCATAGATCTCGTCGCCCTACGAGTCGGCGGCGCGCCGAGGGGGGGCGCCGAGGGGGGGCGGGCCTGCTCGGAGGGCGGCGGGGGCTCCCACGGGGCCCGCCCGGCCTGCCCGGAGAGGCCGCCCGCGGCCTCGCGCGGGGGGGGGGGGCGCGGGCGCCTTCGGAGCCCTCGGAGGCGGCCCGCCCCCGCGGCCCTCCTCCCTCCTCCTCCTCCTTCCTCCCTCTTCCTCCTCCTCCTCCCCCTCCTCCTCCTCCTCCTCCTCCTCCCTCCTCCTCCTCCTCCTCCTCCTCCTCCTCCTCCTCCTCCTCCTCCTCCCTGAGCGCGTCGCCGACCGGCCTTGGCCCTCCACCAGTGCCTCGCGCGTGGCCAGCCCACCGCGGGTGCCGGACGAGGAGGGGAGGGACCTGCTCCGCGGGAGGCTCCGGGTGGGCGTGCAGCGGGACGTGGAGGTCACCAGCCACTCGTGGGGCAGCCAGATGGTGAACGACCCGGGCCAGCTGGTGACGCAGGTTCCTCGCTCCACTGACGAGCGGGCATCACGCACCCATGCCCGTAGTCGGCGTCACCCCAGCTTGAACACAGTGTGTGCGTCACCCCCACTGACGCGACGCGCGTACCGAGGAATCTTCCAGTATGTGCGTCGTTGCGGGCGCTTTCTGGCCACGCCGCTCGGGAAACGATATACTACCAGATGGGTCTGCTATATGTTTGGGTCGGACGCGCGCCTCCCAGGAGGACATATAGGACTAGTATGGCCCACATAGGGGGGACGGAGGGGGCTATGGGCGCGTGTTGTCGGATGGGGGTCCCCGCTCGAACGGGAGGCTCCTCCAGGGCCCGACAACCCGCACCCATACCCATAGCCGGCCCTCCTCTCTCCGACCGACCTTCTATGGGCATTGGTGTGTGTGTGTGTGTGTTGTTCGTTCCTCGTTTCACGTCGTGCGGACAATGATCATAGGATCGCAGCTTCAGGATAGGCCAAACGAGAAGAAGTCCGACTCAGGCGAAGCAGCCTGCAAGGTGTAGAGAAGAAGTAAAGCGCGCAGGCTCCTCCC
Organism: Prorocentrum cordatum; assembly: GCA_963575745.1. Lineage (NCBI taxonomy): Eukaryota > Dinophyceae > Prorocentrales > Prorocentraceae > Prorocentrum > Prorocentrum cordatum. The sequence continues at coordinate 581,935 of CAUYUJ010001570.1, read as the reverse complement.
CGTCGTCCTTTTTTCTCCGGAAAAGAATATCGGTACAAACATAAGCTTGCGGAGGTGCCCACCGAGTTCTCGAATCGGTGCTGGACTCCCCTGGCGGCGGCTCTTGCGCCGATCCAAGAAATCTGCAGACCTGCGACAGCGTATGCTAACTCACGCAGCTTTCTCTCATTCTGTCCCCTTCCTCGAGACTTTTTTTCACCCTCTGGGCCATAACGCGCGTTATGCCCCCTACCCTCCCTCCCCTCCTCCCCCCCCTCAAGTAACGCTCCCCCCCATCAGTGCGTCCCCAGCACTGCTGCAGCACGTCCAGCACCACAGTTGGGGGCGGCGGGGGCGCTACGTTGTGCCCTCTCCCGCCCCGCCACCTCCCCCCCACATGACGTCAGTTATGGCCGCGAGTTCGTAAGATGCGCTCCTCCGCCGGGTCTTCAGATCGGCGTGCTCCGTCTCCCGCTCGGGGCCCCCCTTCCCCACCCCCAGAACGCCCGCTGTCGGCGGCCGCGAATAAACAGAGGCGCTCCGCCGTCAGGTCTTCGGATCGGCGTGCTCCGTCTCCTACTCGGGGCCCCCTTCCCCCCCAAAACGCCCGTTGTGGGCCGCGGATACACAAAGGCGCTCCTTCAAGCAGTGGCGAAGCGTCCTGGCGTGCCGATAGGCCTACCAAACAAGCTTATAAGAACCTTCTGTGGTGCCCACGAAATGCTCACAGAGCATTTCTGGCTGGGGCCGTCTTGTTGCAACACATCGGGTCTATGTTCTAAGAACCTTGTTTCTGTTCTCAGGAGGTCTTCGGGTTCCAAGAACATGTCGTGGTAGGCCTATAATAGTAATGCCGGGACGGTCGGTCCCTGCTCAATTCTCGGGCGGCTCGGCAGGCCTCAAGCCTGCAGCCTTCTGCGGAGTTCTCTAAGCCTTCCCCGAAGACGGAGAGGGCTTCCCAGGAGGCCGTAGGGCCTCTGAGGAGCCCCGCCGCCCTCCGAGAAGGCCTCCTCCCACCTCCTCCTCCTCCTCCTCCTCCTCCTCCTCCTCCTCCTCCCCCCTCCCCCTCCTCCTCCTCCCTCCTCCTCTCTCCTCCTCCTCCTCCTCCTTCTCTCCTCCTCCGCCTCCTCCTCCTCCTCCCTCCTCCTCCTCCTCCTCCTCCTCCCCTCCTCCTCCTCATCCTCCTCCTCCTCCTCCTGATTCTTCTCCTCCTCCTCATCCTCCTCCTCCTCCTCCTCCTCCTCCTCCTCCTCCTCCCCTCCTCTCCTCCTCCGCCTCCTCCTCCTCCTCCTCCTCCGCCTCCTCCTCCTCCCCTCCTCTCCTCCTCCTCCTCTTCCTCCTCCTCCTCCTCCCCTCCTCCTCCTCTCTCCTCCTCCTCCTCCTCCTCCTCCTCCTCCCCTCCTCCCCTCCCCCTCCCTCCTCCTCCTCCTCCTCCTCCTCCTCCTCCTCCTCCTCCTCCTCCTCCTCCTCCTCCTCCTCCTCCTCATCCTCCCTGCCCACCTCCTCCGCCAGGTCTTCGGATCGGCGTGCTCCGTGTCCTACTCGGGGAACCGCCAGGACCTGTGGGAGCCCATGGCCCGGCTCGTGCTCGAGGCGTCCTACGAGGCCACGCTGTGGGCGGCGGTGCTGTCCGATGGGGCTGCTTTCCACCACCACCACCACCCTGAGTTGGAGGGGGTGAGGGAGGAGGAGGACGAGGAGGAGGACGAAGATGAGGAGGAGGAGGAGGAGGAGGAGGAGGAGGAGGAGGAGGCGGAGGAGGAGGAGAGGGGAGGAGGAGGAGGAGGAGGAGGAGGAGGAGGAGGAGGAGGAGGAGGAGGAGGAGGAGGAGGAGGAGGAGGAGGAGGAGGAGGAGGAGAGGAGGAGGAGGAGGAGAGGAGGAGGAGGAGGAGGAGGAGGAGGAGGAGGAGGAGGAGGAGGACCCCCTCCCCCCTCCAACTTCTGGTGGCGGTGGTGGAAAATGGGCCCATCCCTCTCGGCCCTGCGCCGCCCCGGCCGCGCGGCCTCGCGCAGCGTCTTCCTGACGGCGCTGGGAGGATCGGTGGCGCGCAAGACTCGAAGGAGAAGCAGCGCCATGAGCATAAACTTCAGTCGGGCCTGTCCCTCCACAGGAGGAGTATCCCAAAGTAGTAGAATCATCGTCCGGGGGCGGTTCCTCGAACCATTTTTGGGCATGTGTGGGGCATTTGGCTGGTATGTTTTTTCCGCCCGAAGTCCCCCTGCAGGGGGACAGGCCCGACCTAAACATAAATTGTTACCGCTCCGCGCGGACTTCTTGGATCCGCGCTGGGCCCCCTGGCGCCGCCCCTGGCGCGCTGCTTCGGGACCCCGAGACGGGGGTCAGTCAGTGCAGACGGGGGTCGACCAGAGCGCCCGCTCTTGCAGGATCCTGCGCGGCCAGGGTCGCACCGACCCAGGTCTGGGCGCTGGATTCTGCAGGATCTTGCAGGTTCTTCCGCGTGGACCCGGTTTGGGTGCAGAATCTTGCAGTCGGGAGCTCTGAGACGGGGGTCAATGCAAACGGGGGTCAGCCAGAGCGCCAGATCTTGCAGGATCCTGCAGGGCCAGGCTCCCATTGACCCGGGCTTGGGTGCAGGATCCTGCAGGATCTTGCAGGATCCTTCGCATGGACCCTGTTTTGGGTGCAGGGTCTTGCAGGATCTTGCCGGATTCTGCAAGCCCTGGCTGACCCGGGTCTGGGTTGACCCCGGTCAGGAGATCCCCGATGCAGGATCCTTGCAAGGCCCGACTGGCCCCGGTCCGGGGGGACCCGGGCCAGCAGAGCCCCAGCTGCCCCGCGTGCCAAGGAGGGGGGGTCCAGCGCGGATCCCAGAGAACTCCGCGCGGAGCGTCGAAAGTTTGTGTTTGTGTGTATTGCTTCTTCTACCGGGGGTGGATAGACCTTCTACCCTGACGCGTCGATTGGCGAATTGGCCGTTTTCGGTTCGCGAGAGGGCGACGCGGCCGTCACTTTTGCGGGTCCAGGTCCGTCGGTTTCGGTCCCAGGCCGCCTTCACTAAGGGGAGGTGTACTAAAGGGAGGTTTGTCCACCGCCGATTCTACTGACGGCATGAATCCGTCAACCGCGGCTCTTCGAGTACAGTGGGGGCTCGCATCAAGAACTCATGTGCTCTTCATCGGGGTATCCTGGGCTGCCGCGCGGTGGCTTCCCGCAGCCGTGGAAGAAGCTGCTGCGTTCGGGGTGCTCCGGGCTTCCCCTCAGGTGCACCTCGCGCGCGGGTTTTCAGGGTTGGGTTTCCTGCGAGGGGTTCTGAAGGCCGCGCCCGCACCGCAGGAGACCGGCTACAGAATGGAGCTGCCCCAGAGTCGTTGGTCGTTCCGTCGAGTCTGCGGGAAGATGCACAGAGTGGTGCAGCAGATCTGCGGATCATTCTACGTACTTGTTCGTAGATTCGACAGCTTCCCAGTCGATCTCCTCCTCGAGTTTCAGCCTCTGGGGGCCGCTTCCGGGTCCCAGGGCCATCACAGACGCATCAGGGGCGCACAATTGCCTTTTCGGCCACGCGCAGAGGGGGGTAGGGGGAGGGGGGAAGGCCCCTGAGAAGCACCCCTGCTTCTCAGGAGGCGCGGGCCTTATCTCTAGACGTACGGCCGGCGCCTTCTAAGAAGCAGCCTCCTTCTTGGACGCCTTCCCTCCCCCCCCCCTACCCCCTTGTGCGCGCCGCCAACCCAGGATTATGATGATGATGATCATAATGATGATGACGATGGCGATGGCGATGCTGCTGATGATGATGCTGATCATGTTGTTGCTGATGATACTGATTATTATGAGCTGTTTATGATGATAATGATGATGACGATGACTCTGATGATGTTTGCGATGGTGCTAATGAGGCTGATGGTGATGCTGCTGATGATGATGCTGCTGTTGATGATGATGCTGATGATGATGATGATGATGATGATGATGATGATACTGATGCTCCTGCTCCTGATGATTATGATTATGATTATGATGATGATGATGATGATGATGATGATGATGATGATGATGATGATGATGATGATGATGATGATGATGATGATGATGATGATGATGATGATGATGATGATGATGATGATGAGAGGAGGAGGAGGAGGAGGAGGAGGAGGAGGAGGAGGAGGAGGAAGAGGAGGAGGAGGAGGAACGCCAAGAGGAGGAACATCAAGAGGAGGAGGAGGAGGAACAGCAGGAGGAGGAGGAACATCAAGAGGATGAGAAGGAGGAACAGCAGGAGGAGGAGGAGGAGGAGGAGGAGGAGGAGCAGCCGCCCCCCTTCCTGGCGCGCCTCCGAGAGGAGGGGCGTTCGGAAACCGCATGGAGTGGGTGCATGACGCCATAGGGCGCGCCATCGGCAAGGTGTGCGGCCAGAACGGCCTGGCGCCGAGGTGGCCCAAAGATGCGGATAACGCTACTCCCCGAGCCCCTCCCACGTGTTCTTACGTTGCCCGTTGCCCAGAGGTTCATCGGGTTCCTCGGTACGTTGCCCGTTTCCGTGTTCCTTTGGGTTCCTCGGGTTCCCCGCCCCCTGGTGCCTCTTATTGTTACGTTGCCCGTTTCCTGGAGGTTCCTCGGTTTCCCTGGGTTCCTCCTCAGCTCCCCCGTCCCCAGTGCCACCTATTGTTACGTTGCTTGTTCCTCGGAGGTTCCTCGGGTTCCTCGGGTTTCTCGGGTTCTCCGCCCCCCGTGCCTCGTAATGTTACTTTGCCCGTTTCCCGGAGGTTCCTCGTATTCTCTTGGGTTCCTTAGGTTCCCCGCCCGCGGTGCCTCCTATTGTTGTGCCGCCCGTTTCTCAGAGGTCCCTCGGGTTCCCTTGGATCCTCGGTTTCCCCGCCCCCGGTGCATCCTGTTGTTCCGGAGGTTTCTCGGGGTTCCCCGGGTTCCTCGGGTTCCCCTGGGTTCCTCGGGTTCACCGCCAAGCAATGCCTAGCAAGGCCTAGCATTGCCAACCCAGGCCAACACATGCCAAGCAACGCCAAGCAATGCCAACCCAGGCCAACCCATGCCAAGCAATGCCAAGCAATACCAGGCAACGCCAGGCATTGCCAGGCGATGCGCCCAGCGATACGCTCATGCAATAGGCCTTCCCCCTAATTTGGGCGTGCCGGGCTCATTCGTTAGATTCCGGGGAGTCGATTCGCACGGAGCGGAGGGGGGAGCGTGGCGAGGCCCGACAGGAACACTTACACTTCACGCAAGCCGGGACCCACTTGCACGCCTCCTCGGCCCAGCGCTGCCTGAAAACGCGGCGGAGGGGGGGCGGGAACGCCACGCGAGTAGACCAGAGTCCAAATATATATGCTCGCTTACCAGGATCGCGAGGCTTGGAGCCCTCTGGGGGTCGGGGTTCCGGCCACCAGGACGGACGGGCAGGTTCGAGGCTCTGGGCTCGGGAAGGCCGTGTTGCTTCTTTCGGCCTCGATCGAGGCTTTTTCTAGGGGGCCACATGCGAGTCCTACCCCTACCCCCAGATGCAACTCTTGGGAGGTCAAATTCTGATTTTGCCAGTAGTTGCCTCCTAACTACCCCCACGAGTTCTGAGGGGCAGGGTGGGATTCACTTCGTTCGGGATCCCGAACGAAGTGAATCCCACCCTGCCCCTCAGAACTCGGGGGGGCTAGGGGTGGGGTTCGCATGTGGCCCCCTATGTTTCCGGGCCCCGGGACTGAACAACGGATTCGGGGTGCAAAGTTGCGGACCCTGGGAGGGGTCCGGCCGCCCGTTTTGAGTCGGATCTGAAGCATATACATTACCAGCGGCGGCCTGGTTTTCAATCCCAGGACCAGGACTTTTTGAGGGCCGGGGGCGACGTCGGGGTGGTGTGGTGTATTTTTTTTTCGTTTTCTTGGGAAAGTGCCGAAGGATGTACGCACCAGGAGCTCGTAAACACCAGGATCCGCTCTCCTGTGCAAGTTTCGGAGCGGGGCCGGAAAAGCGTCGGTGTATAGACTATAGAGTTCGGCTCGTTACTTGCGCGGGTGCGGCTTCGTCCCCCTCCCGGTCGATTTTCCGGGGGCCCGGCCGGCTCGGAGCCCCCGGGCGCCTCCAGGGCCGCGCGTGCTGGCATGAATCTCGAGGCGACTCCCGCGACGCTGGCGAGCCGAGGCCACTCCGAGTCCTGGCGTCGCGCGGGCGTGTGCATTTATTGCGAAGGCCTTACGGCCGTTGCCGCCGACCCTGAAGATGACGAAAGACAACACGAGGGGGGGGGCAGGAGGAGGAGGAGGAGGAGGAGGAGGAGGAGAAGGAGGAGGAGGAGGAGGCGGAAGGGAGTAGGAGGAGGAAGGGTGAAGGGGGAGGAGGAGGAGGCCTTATGGATGTTGGTTGGGATCTCGTGGTTGACCTCTCGGGGGCGTCTGGAAGCATTTATTTCCTCGGCGAGAGCCACCGAGGACCACCCTGGATCATTTGGCGAACAGGCCACGCACGAAGCGAACGAGCCACGCACGAAACGAAACGAGAAAAAGGGGGCACCAAGGGTCACTGGCATCGCTCGGACGTGTGCATTTTTTCCTCGGCGAGAACCAACGAGGACCATCCTGGACCATCGAGCAAGAAAAGTGGTGTGAAGAAAGGGATACCTTGTTGTGCCCTAGAAGGGGCCCTGAAGGGGGCCCAAAAGGGGGCACGAAGGGTCCCTGGCATCGCTCGGACGTGTGCATTTTTTCTCGGCGAGAACCATCGAGGAACATCCTGGACCATCGAGCAAAAAAAACACGCACGGAACTGAAACATGCACGGGAGATGGACGTCCGAGCGATGGCAAGGGGACGGTCCGGCGGCGCGAGGACATGCATCGTGAGACATTGCGACCAGGGCCCTTGTTGGCGCCGCGCAGTGGGGGGGGTATGGGGGAGGGGGGAAGGCTCCTTAGAAGAGGAGGAAGAGGTACCCATACCTCTACCGTTCCCTCGTTTTCCCCTTTTCGGGCCTCCTGGGCGGCCCTCGTCGCCACCGCTGGATTCGCCTCGAAATCCTGGTCAGAACGCACCCCGGGAGGTCTGGGGGTACGTAGCGGTATCGGTACCTTTTGGTTTCCCCAGGGGTGGGGTCAATTCAGGCGAGCAAGGCGGCACCAGTCGCATTTTGGGGAGGGCACCACCCCCGATCCATGCTTGCACGCCCCCGAGTTATGATGTTCCAACCTGCTTTAGCAGGGAAGTACCGAAACTGAGGGGTTTTCACCGAGCTGGGAGTCGATAGTTGCTTATTCGACACTTCGCCAGCGTGTCGGGCAGACCCTGTGTCGGTGCTCTCCTGGGTGCTCGAAAGTCTTATTTCTGGGATGTGGTCCGTAAGTACGATGGGAGCAACATAAGAGGGCTGTTTAGAAGGCGCCGGCCCTACATCTGTATGCAAGGCCCGCGCCTTCTAAGAAGCAGCCTGCTTCGAAGAAGTGTTCCTCCCTCATCCTACCCCTCTGTGCGCGCCGCCAACCTTGGCCCCATCTTACTGCGGCACTTTTCAAGACGGGTCGATCTGTGAGGGTCCCTGGGCCCGACAGTACGCGACGACGCCCGACTCGGACGAGTTGCGACGCTAGGGTCTCAGGGGCACAGGGGCGCGGTGTCGGTGTCTTCTTCTCCCTTCAGGCACTGCAGATCAACTTGGTGTCTTACTGCGAGCCCGTGCCCTGGGCCTTCGCGAGGCTAGCAAGGAGACCTTTTTTTCCCCCCTGGCGACAACGGGCGTGACCCGGGGGGGGGCAGGAGGGGGAGGGTGGAAGAGGAGGAGGAGGAGGAGGAGGAGGAGGAGGAGGAGGAGGAGGAGGAGGAGGAGGAGGAGGAGGAGGAGGAGGAGGAGGAGGAGGAGGAGGGGGGGGCAGTCATGTCGCGATGCGCGCCGAAGCCGTCTGGGAACGCCTGAGAATGCATGGCTCATTCCTGCACGGCGGCGGCGCGAATCGTGGCGTGATCCTGGTGGGAGGGTGTTGGGCGTTGCGCAAGGAGGAGGCGAACAAAACAGGGGAAGAACGGGGCACCTTTTTGTGCCCTAGAAGGGGCCCTGAAGGGGGCCCAAAAGGGGGCACGAAGGGTCCCTGGCATCGCTCGGACGAGAACCATCGAGGACCATCCTGGACCATCGAGCAACAAAAACACGCGCGGAACCGAACAATGCACGGGAGATGGACGTCCGAGCGATGGCAAGGGGTGCACGCTTCTCCCCTCCCCAGTGTATCGCCCCCCCGTGTCGCAACGCCCGAGGGGGACGGGGACGGGGGGGGGGCGGCTGGTCAGGCGCCACAGAGGAGGTTGCTTAGTAGGTCGACCCTGCCGTATCAAGGGCACCCTTCTGTCCTGTGCCTCGCGACCCATGCCTTCTGTGTTCCTATGGCAGTGTGGCCCCTTGCAAAGAAGGGTCTCGTGTCCTCTCGCGTGCCCTCTCCAATCCACCCCGAACGCTTCGCGAGTGACGCATCTCCGCGTGGTCCGGCGAGGAAATCCATTCTGGGGCGAGCCAAGTATGTACAGGCGAAGCCGATGATCAGGATGGGCCACCGTCCCAACGGGGTACCCCTGCAGTGCCTCCTCGGTCCATCCTCGACCGCTGTCCCAGCTCCAACACGGGCGTCCGAGGGGCTCCTCCTCCTCCTCGTCCTCCTCCTCGTCCTCCTCCTCGTCCTCCTCCTCATCCTCCTCCTAGCGCATACTCACTATCAGTTGTGACTGTACGGTCGGTTTTCGTCGTGTCGACCAGCGGCGACCCCGCCGCCGGCGTTCAGCGGTGAATGCCGCTTTGACCCTGAATCTGTCGATGTTGAGCGACCTGACGTGTCGGGAACGGCCGATCGTTCCAGGTTGAACGATCCCCGCGGTGTCAGAAGCCAGCGCCGAAGTCGGCACGACACGAACCTGCCGTAGTTCAGGAGGGGGAAAATCGCATAGACATAATTAATTGTCGATTTCCAGGAAATAGGGAAACTCTGGGGGGAAGCGGGTGGGTGGGGGAAAAGGCGAAGACCACGAAGATGTCGGACAATGTGGGGAAGCCTGGGGTTTGTGTGTATTTGTTCGTGTGTCCGAGGGCCCCTTCAGTTCGGCAGCGAGCGAGGGGGGGAAGTGAGAAGGAGGAGGCCTTCTCAGAAGGCGGCGGGACTTCTCAGAAACCCTCGCGCCTTCCGAGAAATTCTCTGCGCCTCCGGGGAAGGCTCCGAGCACCTGCCAGAAGGCCGGGGGGCCCCCGAGCCTGCCGAGAAGGCCCTCCTCCCTCTCGCTTCCCCCCCCCTCTCGCTCGCCGCCGATCCGTCGTCGACCTCCTACGCGACTCGAGAGGGCGCGCCCCGTTGACACGGCCGCGCCTTTCATCGCTCGGGGCCTCCTCCTCCTCCTCCTCCTCCTCCTCCTCCTCCTCCTCCTCCTCCTCCTCCTCTCTCCTCCTCCTCCTCTGCCTCCTCCTCCTCCTCCTCCTCCTCCTCCTCCTCCTCCCCTCCTCCTCCTAGCAGCACACGAAAACACTGCGCTCGAGAGGGCGCACGGCCTCGAGCGGCGCGAGGCCGCCGCGGGCTGCGCCGCGGCGGCGGCGGCCGCGGCCGCGCCGCCGAGGCCGCGGCGGCGCCCCGCGGCGGCGGCCGCTGCCGCGGGCGGGCGGCGGGCGCCGCCCGCGCGCGGAAGCGCCCCGCCGGCGGCGGCGAGGCGACCGATCGGAGGAGGAGGAGGATCGAGGAGGAGGAGGATCGAGGAGGAGGAGGACGAGGACGAGGAGAAGGAGGAGGAGGAGGAGGAGGAGGAGGAGGAGGAGGAGGAGGATCGAGGAGGAGCAGGAGGATCGAGGAGGAGGACGAGGAGGAGGACGAGGAGGAGGACGAGGAGGAGGAGGGGGAAGAGGAAGAGGAGAGGAGGAGGAGGAGGAGGAGGAGGAGGAGGAGAGGAGGAGGAGGAGGAGGAGGAGGAGGGGTCAATTCAGGCGGTCGCAAACATGGATCAAGGTCAGACGAGGAAAAGGTACCCATACCTCTACCCTTCCCTGGTTTTCCCCTTTTTTGGGCCTCCTGGGCGGCCCTCGTCGCCACCGCTGGATTCGCCTCGAAATCCTGGTCAGAACGCACCCCAGGAGAGGTCTGGGGGTAGCGGTATCGGTACAGGGGTGCGTGGATTAGCGAGGGGTCCCGTTTCCATGGGAAGTCGCGGATTGCCGCCGCCGAGCGAGGCGGCACCAGTCGCATTTTGGGGAGGGCACCACCCCAGATCCATGGATTTTGCGACCGCGCGATTACACGGGGCAAAGCAAACGGCTTGGTTCTAGGCCTCCCAGACGGGGTTGGAGCAGGTGGGGTCGGAGGATCGCGCCGCATCGCTGATGCATCGCCGATGTGGCTCGACGTGGTGCCCGATTTTCTCCACGCTGGCGTCGCCGATGCACCGCCGACGTCGCCGATGCATCACCGATGCGTCGGCGATGCATCGGCGGTGCGGGACGATCCTCCGACCCCGTCTACTCGGACCTCATCTAGGAGGCCTCCCATTAGTTCCCTTTGAATCTGCCCAGGGTGTTTTTTACCATTCTTAACTCGGCGTGTTGGGTATCGTTTTCGTTCCAGCGCTTTTGGGTCCCAGCAGGAACACCGAAAACGCTAAGGCGACGATTCGTGTGTTTTGCGTTTTCAGTTTTTTTTTGTGGCGTTTTCAGATCAGTTGGTTCATTGTTTAACTTTGCTGTCTACGATCGGGCGACGAAATCTATACGTATCCATTGCTCCCTGGCCAGGCCCATCCTGAACCCAGGAGTTGTGCATACGCCCTCCTGGCCACGCCACTCAGTTGTTTTTTTTGTAGCGTTTTCAGATCAGTTGGTTCATTGTTTAACTTTGCTGTCTACGACGTCCTCTGTTTCAGCTCCTGGCGTGCAGCTTGGCGGGTCCGATGGCCGATGGCCCCATCCTGGGGCCATCGGGCCTCCGGCCCCGTGTCGGGCCGGTGTTAGACCGGTGTTAGATCGTTTTGTTTAGCGTTTTCCGTTTCCTCCTCCTCCTCCTCCTCCTCCTCCTCCTCCTCTCGTTTCCTCCTCCTCCTCTTCCTCCTCCTCCTCCCTCGTCCTCCTCCTCTTCCTCCTTCTCCTCCTCCTCCTCCTTCTCCTCCTCCTCCTCCTCCTCCTCTTGCTCTTCCTCCCTCACTCACATCACACTCGGCGTGCCCGTGCGCCCTTGACCAGCTTTTGGGAAACGAAACATCGGGAGTGACAACAACAGGGAAGACAAGGAACTGCCTTCGACAAGAAAGCAATACCGTTACACAGTTGATGATCCACTGCGGCGGGCCTAACAACGTTAAACGACGGATCACCAATATCCAATACATCGTCGTGTTTTTTGTTGTATTGTTTTTGGTTTGTCAACCGCCCAAAGTGCACAACGGTAACAAAAGTGCCCAGGGCGCGTTTAAGAAGAACCACGGGACACGGGGGTCAGCCAGAGCGCCAGATCTTGCAGGATCCTCCAAGGATCCCACAAGTCGGCGGCGAGTGAGGGGGAGAATTGAGACGGCGAAGGCCTTCTCAGCTGGCGGCGGGACTTCTCAGAAACCCTTGCGCCTTCCGAGAAGCTTTCTGTGTCTTCGGGGGAGGTTCGGACAACTTCTCAGAAAGCCGGGGGACGTCCGCCATTTGCCCAAAAATTGATTTTCCCATTTGATCTACGAAACAAAAACAATTAGAATGCCCCGTATATCTACGGGGCATGCTACGTATTGTTTGCCAGAGCCAGAGTTGCATTGACCCGGGCTAGCGCGCAAGATCCTGCAGGATCTTTCATGACCTCGCAGAATCCTGCGAAGACCGACTGATCCGGGTTCGGGTTTGCATTGACCAGGGTCAGTAAGTTTCCGAGGTCGTCGGCGTCGCTCGTCGTCGGTCGTTCGTCGTCGTCGTCGTCGTCGTCGTCGTCGTCCGTCGTCGTCGTCTTCGCCGTCGTCGTCGTCGTCGTCGTCGTCTTCGTCGTCGTCTTCGTCGTCGTCGTCGTCGTCGTCGTCGGGCGTCATCGTCGATAACCGTTGTCGGTCGTCTTCGTCGGGCGTCGGGCGCTGCGCACCCCAGGCCCACTCGAGCCAGGATCAAATCGCGACGGACCGTTTCTCTTGATTCTCGGCTTCGCCCCCGCCTCCTAACCGTCTTTCAGGGGTCCCAGCCACATTCAGGAGGGAAAAAAACACACAGACACAATTAATCGTCGACTCCCAGGAAAATATAGGAAAATATGGGAATTGGGGGGGAAGACAAAAACCCAGAAAATATGAGAAAATATGGGGGATCCTTTTATTTGTGTCTATTTATTTGTGTGTCCCAGGGCCCCTTCACACATCAGACCCTCCGGCCACCTCCCGGGGTGCGTCCTTACCAGGATTTCGAGGCGAATCCAGCGACGGCGACGAGCCCAGGCCCCCTTGCGAGTCAGGAAAACACCACGGCGGACGGTTGTTCGCTACCTCCAGCCTCTTGGGACCCTGAGCGGCCCTCGGGGCCGTCAAGGAGCTGCCCACGATGGCAAGTTGGTCCTGGCTTGGCATCGCTCGGACGCGTGCATTTTTCCTTCGGCGAGGACCATCGAGGAGCATCCTTGATCATTTGGCGAAAAAACACGCACGAAATCGAAAAAAGCACAGGGAATGGACGTCCGAGCAATGGCCAGCTGGGGGTCGACGCTGTGGTCAAATCATGACGTCGGGGGTCCGGGAATGGAGGCGCGGTGAACCCAGACATCCAGACGTCCAGTGTCCCGACTTTCTCGCCAAAGGCCCACCAAAGGCAGTCGTCTTTCCATGGGCCTCCCGCAATTCCGAAGTAAGGGCAACCCGTCGGTCGCCAGGTTTCCCAGAGGTTTCTGGCGGCCGACGGGTTTCCCATAGCTCGCAGGCCTTCGAAATCCCTCGGGGACCTTGCGACCTATAATTAGGCATCCCCTCATTCGGAATTGCGGGAAACACACAGATGGACGATTGCCGGCCAGGTTGCCCAGGTGCAAAAACACACGCCGTGTGCCCGCACGGCGACGTGGGGTAACCTGTGAGATGCGGCGACTCGGCGCCGAGATTCCGAATTATGGGAAACCCATAGGTCGCCAGAAACTCTTTGGGGAATCTAGCGACCTACGGGTTTCCCGTAATTCGAGGCGGCGGGCGGGGTCGAGATTCCGAATGTTGACGCTTCGCGAATCCCCACCAGCCCATCCAGTAAAGATGCCCAGAGGAATTGCCTCGATCAGGGAAGTGGGCAGCACACAGAGGAAGCCATTATGAGACATCTTGGGATATCTTGAGCCATCTTGCAGGGATCCGAACTATCTGAAGCCTTCAGGGAAGCTGGCGACCCATGAGTTTCCAATAGTTCGCGGCGGCGACCGGAGTCCAGGTTCCGTCTCATGGGAAACCCAATAATCGCCAGAAGCCCTATGGTTTTTGGCGACCGGTGGGTTTCCCGTAATTTGAGGCGGCGGGCGGGGTCCAGATTCCGAATTATGGGAAACCCATAGGTCGCCAGATTCCCGAGGGTTTCTGGCGACCCACGGGTTTCCCACAATCCGTGGCGGCGAGCGGGGTCGAGGCTCGAATTCGGGCAAACCCAGGAGTCGCCAGATTCACAAGGATTTCTGGCGACCTGTGGATGTTCCATAATTCGCGGCAGCGAACGAGGTTTATATTCCAAATTATGGGAAACCCATAGGCCGCCAGAATCTCGTTTGGAATCTGGCGACCCATGAGTTTCCCAAAATTCGTCCATGTCAGCGGCCCCGGGGAATTTGTTACAGAATTTTAGACGCCTCGCAATTGTGGAACATTCGCATTCGAACTCGCTCGCGCAGTGGGGGCGGCGAGCGGGGTCCAGATTCCCAACCATGGGAAATCCACAGGTCCGCATGTTCCCGGGAGAAAGTGGCGACCTATGGGTTTCCCATGACTCGCGTCGGCGAGTGGGGCCCAGGCTTCGCACCATGGGAAACCCAATGGGTCGCCAGATTCCCAGGGGGTCCAGGATCCGAGCTGTGGGAACCCATCGGTCGCCAGATCCCTTGCGGTCTCTGGCGGCCGATTGGTTTCCCATAATTTGCGGCGGCGACCGGGGTCTGTATCCCGCAGTTTGGGGAACCCATAGGCCGCCAGATCCCCTTCGGTTTCTGGCGGCCGATGGGTTTCCCGTAGTGTGGGTGGTCCAGATTCGAATAAAATGGGAAACCCATGAGTCGCCAGAAACCCTTGCTATGGAATCTGGCGATCTATGGGTTCCGCATGACTCGAGGCGGCGAGTGGGATCCAGATTCCGAAGTATGGGAAAGGCAATTGTCGCCAGATTCCCCAAGGGTTTCTGGCGGCCTATGGGTTACCCCAAATTGCCCCCGCCGAATGATGGGAAATCCATAGGTCGCCAGAAAACATGAGGGCTCTGGCGCCCCATGGGCTTCCCATAATTCGCAGCGGCGAGCGGGGCCAGATTCCGAACTGGGGGAAGCCACTCTTAGATCGCCAGAAACCCCAGGAAGTCTGGCGACCCATGGGTTTCGCATGATTCGCGGCAGCGAGCGGAGCCCACATTCCGAATTATGGGAAACCCAAGGTCGCCAGAAACAGGGTTTCTGGCGGCCTTTGGTTTTCCCGTAATTCGCGGCGGCGAGCGGGGTCCAGATTTCGAATTGTGGGAAGCCCATCGGCCGCAGGAAGCCCTAACAGTTTCTGGCGACCTATGGGTTTCCTACACTTCGCGGCGACGAGCGGGGTCCAGGTTCCGAATTATGGGAAACCCATGCGTCGCCAGATTCTGGCGGCCTATGGGTTTCCCATAATTCGCGGCAGCGAGCGGAGTCCATATTCCGAGTACTGGGAAACCCATAGGTCGCCAGATTTTTTGTATGGAATCTGGCGACCGATAGATTTCTCATAATTCGCGGCGGCGAGCGGGGTCCAGATTCCGAATTATGGGAAACCCAAAGGTCGCTAGAACCATAAGGAATGTGGCGACATATGGGTGTCCGATATTTCTGCGGGTGCCAAGTCTGGCAGTCCCGAGAAAGTTTGCCCCCCGGCCGCCGCCAAGAATTACATATGGTACGCCCATAGGCCGCCAGATCCCTTACGGTTTCTGCCGACCCATGCATGGGTTTCCCCATAATTCGGCGGGGACATATTTGTGACAGCCATCGGTCGCCAGAAACCCTAGGGGGCTTCTGGCGACATGGGTTTCCCAAATTCCAGGAAGAGGTCGTTTGATGTCGTTGGGGTCGCGTCTGACGCCATGCGACCTCGGGTTTCCCATAATTCGTTGTCGGAACTGCCAATAGACGGCAGCCCCAACCAACCTCTCGTCGACCTTTTTCCCCAGGACTAGTTTTTGATTTCGAGTAGTGTTTAGAAGGTTCTGAGGCCCAGTGAGGGCCCCGAGAGGCCCCCCTTGGTTTTCGACTTGTCCCAATCATCCTGTGGTGTTGGGTCCTCGTTATGGAGAGACGGTCCCCGCGTTCCTCTCCTCTCCTCTCCTCCTCCTCCCTTCCTCCTCCTCCTCCTCCTCCTCCTCCTCCTCCTCCTCCTCCTCCTCCTCCTCCTCCTCCATCCTCCCGTCCCCCCCCCTCACTTTGGCGCACCCCTCACACGTTTCGTGGCCTCATAGGAGCTCCACCGGCGGCCCAGTGTTACCGTCCACATGCGTGTCCCACACCCATATCGGCACACCCCTCACGCGCTTCGTGCCCCCCCCGGGAGCTCCACCGACGGCCCCAGTGCTACCGTCCACATGCGTCCCCCGCACCCATTTCGGCACACCGCTCACACATCTCGTGGCCCCATAGGAAGCTCCACCGAAGGCCCCAGTGCCACCGTCCACATGCGTTTCCCGCATCTATTTCGGCACACCCCTCACACGTTTCGTGGTCCCATCGGGACCTCCACCGAAGGCCCCTGTGCCACTGTCTACATGCGTCCCCCAAACCCATTTCGGCACACCCCTTCACCAGTGCTACCGTCCACATGCCCCCCCCACCCCTCACACGTTTCGTGGCCCCATAGGGAGCTCCACCGAAGGCCCCAATGCCACCGTCCACATGCGTCCCCCGCAGCCATTTCGGCACACCCCTCACACGTTTCGTGGCCTCATAGGAGCTCCACCGAATGCCCCAGTGCAACCGTTCACATGCGTCCCAAATACCAATTTCAGCAATCCCTTCACACGTTTCGTGGCCCCAGGGAGTTCCACCGAATGCCCCAGTGCCACCGTCTACATGCGTCTCCCACACCCACACCCCTCACACGTTTCGTTGCCACATAGGGAGCTCCACCGAAGGCCCCATTGCAACCGTCCACATGCGTGTCCCACACCCATCTCGGCACACCCCTCACACGTTTCGTGGCCCCAACGCCACCGTCCACATGCGTGTCCCACACCCATATCGGCACACCCCTCACACGCTTCGTGACCCTACAGGGAGGTCCACCGACGGCCCCAGTGCTACCGTCCACATGCGTCCCCCGCACCCACTTCGGCACACCCCTCACTCGTTCCTTGGCCTCAAAGGGAGCTCCACCGAAGGCCCCAGTGCCACCGTCCACATGCGTTTCCCGCACCCACTTCGGCACACCACTCACACATCTCGTGGCCCCATAGGGAGCTCCACCGAAGGCCCCAGTGCCACCGTCCACATGCGTCCCCCACCCATTTCGGCCCATTTCGGCACACCCCTCACAGGGTTCGTGGCCCTATAGGGAGCGCCACCGAAGGAGATATTCACAATTGCGGCTCGCACAGCTGCATCTGGTTGGGCCCTTCGCCAGGCTAATTTCGAGACGCCAGATGTGTTGGATTGGGGGGTGAAGATATGTGCACTTTAGACCCCCTGAGGCCCAAAATGGGCGCGAAGGGTAAACGCTCCCACCCGTACTTATCGCCCCCACATCACGCAACGCCCGAATCGGGCGTTGCGAGTGGGAGGGGCGGGCAGAGAAGCATACGTCTGGCGTCTCGACGTCTTCGAGACGCGGGCCCCGACCTCTCGACCGCTTCCCCGGGACGTGCTTCTTGCATGCAGGGTTGTTCCCCCCTCCTCCTCCTCCTCCTCCTCCTCCTCCTCCTCCTCCTCCTCCTCCTCCTCCTCCTCCTCCTCCTCCTCCTCCTCCTCCTCCTCCTCCTCCTCCTCTTGCCCCGAGGCCCGGCGAGGGCCCCGAGAGGCCTTCTTGGCTTCGATTTGTTTGGGACGCCGGATGTTTGGGATCGGGGGAGGGAAGGAGTTGCAGTGGGGGCCCGTGCCAAGGAACACCCTGCTTGCCTTCAGGGTGCCCTGGGTGTCTTGGGCTTCGATGGTTTTGCCATGGAACGCGTGACGTTCCCACGCCAAAAATCGATGGACGTCCTGGGGTCTCAGGGCTGGAAATCTTGTGGAAGCCTTCTTGTGGACTGACCTCCACTGTATGCACCTCTTTGTGCACCTCAGGAGGCCTAAAAGGGCGCCCATGGGGCCCAACTGGAGCAAGGAAGGTGCACGCATCTCCCCCCCCGCCTCGGTATATTGGAGACCCATGCCAAGAAACACCCTGCTTGCTTCCAGGGTGCCCTGGGTTTAGGGTTTCGCTGGTTTTGCTTACCGAAAATCAATGGACGTCCTGGGGTCTCAGGTTATGATGGTCTCAGGTTATGACGTCCTGGGGTCTCAGGTTTAGCCTGGATCACCAGGAAGAACTTCGAGCACCAAGAAAGTGCCGACCCTTAAGGGTTCTCAAGTGTCGGGCCCTGGGGGCGATACTCGTTCGACCCCGTTTCGATGCTTTTCCGGGTGCTCGGAATGATTTCTGGGATGTGGTCCTTGCGCACGATGGGAGCATTAGAAGTCTCAGGGTTGGTTTCTTGTGGAAGGTTTCTTGTGGACTGGCCTCCACTGTATCGCCGCCACATTACCGTCGACCCGCATAGCAAGGATGGGCAACTTTCCCAAGGGTACTCTCGCATCCTTGCCTCCTCGGTCCATCCTTCGCCGCTTTCGCTGGCCGCGCCCCGCTCGAAGAGCGTCGAAACGGGCGTCCAAGGCCCTTGCATCCTTATCGCACATCCTTACTACACTGCTTGACTATAAGCCGTGCCCGCCCCGAGGCGACCCGCGTGCAGCGGCCGCGCCGCTGAGCCGAGGCGCCCCGCCGAGGCGCCCCGCGAGGCCGCGCGGGCGTCGGCGGGGCGGCGGCGGGCGGATCCCGCGCGAGGCCGCCGCTCCGGTGGGCGCCCGCTCGCGTCGCCGCCGGGCCCGCCGCCCCGTCGAGACGGAGGAGGGCGAGGTTCGGCACGAAAAGAGTGTACACCTTAGGCGATGCTTAAGAAAACCTAAGTTTTCGTCCAGAGTCTCGATTATTCTTAACTTGTCAATGTAAATCCCAAGATTTTAATATAAGTTCAGGGTTTTCATTCAAATTCGCAGACTCTGAATTTCTTAACCCATGATTTCTTGAGCATTTCGCAGGGTGTACAGTGGCCCAGAGTGGGTACAGTGCCCCGCGGTGGGGTACAGAACAGTGCCCCAGAGAGTGGCCCAGGGTGGGCACAGTGCCCCCACAGTGGCCCAGAGAGTGTGCAGTGCCCTCGACCCGTCGGAACGGGTACGGAAAGAGCGGGTACGGTGCCCCACAGCAGTTCCGCTCCTGTTCGTTTTGAACGGGACTCGCTGTCCACGCCGCCGCGGCCTGTGTCCATCCGAGACAGAGGGCCGCCTGCCCAATAGCGGCCGCTGTTGGTCTGGGACAACATTTGTTGTTGGGTATTGTACCCATTTCTCCGTACCCATTTCTTCGGGCGTCCAGAGAAGTGACGTGAGCATCGGGTTAGGTCGAGCATGTCCCTTTACAGGAGGAGCATGCAACAAGAGCACAAATCGTAGTCTGCGGACGACTGTTCGTGCGCGCCTGTGGCAATGTTTTGTTGCTCTTCCGAGCTCCGCCCGCAGGAGGGCATGCCCGACCTGGTGCGAGCACCGGGGGCGGCGACGAGGGGCGAGGGAGGTGTCGGCGCTGGTTCCTGGGGGCCCTCGGGCCTCGGGGTGCTCTGCAGCAGCTGCGCCTCTCGGGAGGGGCAACAAAACACTGCCACAGTTAATGTTCATCGTCGATCCCCCAGAACAGATGGGAACATATGGGAAGTGGGGGGAAGACAAAACCCGATAGATCATCCTGGCGACGGGCCCAACCATATGCAGTTGTGGGTGCCGCAATGGTGAATCTTTTCTTCGGTGGAGCTCCCTATGGGGCCACGAAGCGCTGCACTGGGTGGGGGGGAACGCATGCGGGCGGTAGAACTGGGGCCGTCGGGCGACCTCCCTATGGGGCCACGAAGCGCCGTACTGGGTGGGGTGAAAATGCCAAATTTGGTGTGTGGGACGCACGCGGGCGGTCCCACTGGTGGCTTCGGTGGAGCTCCCTATGGGGCCACGAAACGTATGAGGGGTGTGCCACATTTGGTTTTCAGGACGCATGCGGACGGTCCCACTGGGGGCTTCGGTGGAGCTCCCTATGGGGCCACGAAGCGCTGCTCTAGGTGGGGGGGGAGCGCATGCGGGCGGTAGAACTGGGGCCGTCGGGCGAACTCCCTATGGGGCCACGAAACGCTGTACTGGGTGGGGAGAAAATGCAAAACCTGGTGTGTGGGACGCATGCGGGCGGTCCCAGTGGTGGCTTCGGTGGAGCTCCCTATGGGGCTACGAAGCGCATGAGGGGTGTGCCAAATTTGGTATCCGGGACGCATGCGGACAGTCCCACTGGGGGTTTCGGAAGAGCTCCCTATGGGGCCACGAAGCGTTGTACTTGGTGAAAATGCCAATATGGGTTTCCGAGACGCATGCGGACGGTCCCACTGGGGGCTTCGGTGGAGCTCTCTACGGGGTCACGAAACGCCGTAGTGGGCGGTGTGAAAATTATAAAAATGTTTTCAGGGACCCATGCGGACAGTCCCACTGGGGGCTTCGGTGGGGCTCTCTGTGGGGCCACGAAACGCCGTACAGGGTGGGGTGAAAATGCCAAATTAGATTTCCGGGACGCATGCGGACAGTCCCAGGGGCTTCGGTGAGGCTCTCTATGGGGCCACGAAGCGCTGTACAGGGGGGGGGGGGGGGCGACGCATGCAGACGGTAGCACTGGGACCTTCGGCGGGGTTCCCTGCGGGGCCACGGAACGCTGTACTGGGCGTGGGGGACGCATGCGGACGGTAGCACTGGGACCTTTCGGTGGGGCTCCCGATGGGGCCACGAAGCGCTGTACTGGGTGGGGGGGACGCGTGCGGACGGTAGCACTGGGACCTTCGGCGGGGCCCCCTGCCCACGCCCAGACAACAGCAGGACCACCTCTCGGAGGCTGGGCTTCGCACGTGGCCAGCGCGTGGGGAACAGATCCTCCCTCCGGAAGAGGGGGCGGGCCGAGGCGGCGGCCCCTCCGGGCTTCTCTCGGCCTCTCTCGGTGCCTCCCACGAGGACCCGTCGCCACGGCCGGGCCCCCGCCCCGAAGGGCGGGCCAGGCCGAGCCTCTCGGGGGGGGCGGACGTGGCCCAGAGCCCAGGCTGTGGGTGCGCTTGGGCCTCCGACCTGTAGGCGAGAGGGGGACGTGGAGAAAGAGGACGAACGAACAGCACACTTTTTTCGATCCGCGGGTCGAGAGCGAGCCTCTTCCGGTCGAAGCTAAGCGGGCCGCGCACAGCTTGAATTGACAGAGGACGAACGAACAACACACACCCATACCCATAAAAGAGGTCGTTGGCAGGAGGACTGTCTATGGGTATGGGTGCGGGTTGTCGGACCCTGGGGAACGCTCCCCTTCGAGCGGGGACCCCCATCCGACAACACGCACCCATAGCCCTCTCCGATCCCCCTATGGGTGTGTGTGTGTGTGTGTTGTTGGTTCGTCAAAAGAGGGGGCATGAGGAGAAGGGGATTGAGGATGCTTGTGACTGGGTCGTTTCTCCTGCGTCCTCGCTTTTAGCACAGGCGTGCGTGCGGATCTTGCCTTTGCGGGGCGCGCGTGGGCACACCAGCTTGCCACTGCGAAGTTGTGGCTGTCTCGGCGGACCGCGCAGGCATTTTTAACGACAAGACGACGGACATCAACACGCTCACGTTCAGCGTGAAGCAGGACTCCCGTGCGGCCTGTTCCACCCAAGGAACAACTGTGGCGCAGCCCGCTCTTCGGGATGCCGTCGTGGCTGCTAACCCCATGCAGTTGTTGAGAGTTTCCCCCCTTCCAGCAAACGGACAACGTTTTCCGCACCCTGGACGCGTTTTTATTTTTCCTTTTTTTCGGAACGTTGGGGGGAGGGAGGGGGAGGGCGAATGCAATTACTACCCCTACTGGTACTATTCAGTCTTTATGGCAGTAGTCGTAGTAGTCGTAGTAGTAGTAGTAGTAGTAGTAGTAGTAGTAGTAGTAGTAGTAGTAGTCGTAGTCGTAGTCGTAGTCGTAGTCGTAGTCGTAGTCGTAGTCGTAGTCGTAGTCGTAGTAGTCGTAGTAGTCGTAGTAGTAGTAGTAGTAGTAGTCGTAGTCGTAGTAGTCGTAGTAGTCGTAGTCGTAGTAGTAGTAGTAGTAGTATGTAGTAGTAGAAGTAGTAGTAGTAGTAGTAGTAGTAGTAGCAGTAGTAGTAGTAGTAGTAGTATGTAGTAGTATGTCGTAGTAGTAGTAGTAGTAGTAGTAGTAGTAGTCGTAGTAGTAGTAGTAGTAGTAGTAGTAGTAGTAGTAGTGGTGGTAGTATTGGTAGTAGTGGTAGTAGTGGTAGTAGTAGTAGTAGTAGTAGTAGTAGTAGTAGTAGTAGTAGTAGTATTAGTAGTCGTAGTAGTAGTAGTAGTAGT
>CAUYUJ010001570.1:523776-560080 GCA_963575745.1 Prorocentrum cordatum | reverse complement strand
TTCCCCCACCCAGGGCAGCGCTTCGTAGCCCCATAGGGAGCTCCACCGAAGGCCCCAGGGGGGGTGTTCGCATGCGGTTCCCCCACCCAGGGCAGCGTTTCGTGGCCCCATAGGGAGCTCCACCGAAGGCCCCAGTGGGGGTGTTCGCATGCGGTTCCCCCACCCAGGGCAGCGTTTCGTAGCCCCATAGGGAGCTCCACCGAAGGCCCCAGTGGGGGTGTTCGCATGCGGTTCCCCCACCCAGGGCAACGTTTCGTGGCCCCATAGGGAGCTCCACCGAAGGCCCCAGTGGGGGTGTTCGCATGCGGTTTCCCCACCCAGGGCAGCGTTTCGTAGCCCCATAGGGAGCTCCACCGAAGGCCCCACTGGGGGTGTTCGCATGCGGTTCCCCCACCCAGGGCAGCGTTTCGTGGCCCCATAGGGAGCTCCACCGAAGGCCCCAGTGGGGGTGTTCGATGCGGTTCCCCCACCCAGGGCAGCGTTTCGTAGCCCCATAGGGAGCTCCACCGAAGGCCCCAGTGGGGGTGTTCGCATGCGGTTCCCCCACCAGGGCAGCGTTTCGTGGCCCCATAGGGAGCTCCACCGAAGGCCCCAGTGGGGGTGTTCGCATGCGGTTCCCCCACCCAGGGCAGCGTTTCGTAGCCCCATAGGGAGCTCCACCGAAGGCCCCCGTGGCGCAGTTCGCATGCGCTTCCCCCACCCAGGGCAGCGTTTCGTGGCACCATAGGGAGCTCCACCGAAGGCCCCAGTGGCGCAGTTCGCATGCGGTTCCCCCATCCAGGGCAGCGTTTCGTAGCCCCATAGGGAGCTGCACCGAAGGCCCGCCCCGGTGGCGCAGTCCGCATGCGGTTCCCCCATCCAAGGCAGCGCTTCGTGGCCTCATATGGAGCCCCACCGAAAGCGGCACCCACAACGCGTTACCAACAATTGCTTATGGTTGGGTCTTTCGCCAGGATAATACGACTACTACCGCCAGTGTTAGTGTTGGTGCGACTTCTTCCACTCACTAATATTTCTAGTAGTACGATTGTCACGGCCATCGGTTTTACGATGATTTTTTAAGTATTAATGTCACCAGAGCCACGACTCGTGTGACCATTGCGATTGTTACACATTTTACTATTTGCCTGCTTTCTTTTACTTTTCTTTCTACTACTGCTTACTACTACTACTACTACTACTACTACTACTACTACTACTACTACTACTACTACTACTACTACTACTACGACTACCTTACTACAACCACTAGTACTACCAATGCTATGCCTACTACTCGCACTACTACTACCACTACTATTGTTATTGCTAGTGGTATTATTACTACGACTACTACTACTACGACAACTGATAGTATGACTATTTCGATTATTGTTATTATTACTATTACCCATACTCCTGCTACGACTACTACTACTACTGCGTATATTTGCTACGGCTCGTGCTTCTGTTTGTTCGCTGCTACTACGCAGCTATTTTGATATTGTACTGCTATTATTCCTACGACTACTTCAATACGACTACTAGTGCTACTACTACGAGTACCACTGCTCTTTTTCGGCTGGTGTTGTTTTTGGTTTTATATCTTCAACTCGTATGAATACCAGTGTAACTTCGATCACTACTACGTTTGCTAATGCGACTGCCGCTATCAGTACCCTTACTATTTCGATTCCTAATATTATTGCGACGACGACGACTACTTAGTACTACTGCCGCCAAGCCGCGGACGGGGACCCTATATTTTTGGCGCTCCCCGGTGCCAGAGATAACGCTCCTTGCGGGGGGCGGAGTGATGCCTTGGGCTGAACCGCGCTCCCGGACGGCCAATCCACATTCATCTCTTGCTGGGGATTGTATTAGGGATCGTATGTGAAGAGGTCGACGAAATTCCAGCGACTTCAGGATCTGCCTTCGAAATGACGCCTCCTAGTTGAATGATTGCTTTAGACTGCGATCAACATGTTTATTATTATTGGGACAACTACTATGCTTACCGCTACGCTTATTATTCCGATAATTTCTGATACTATTACCAGTACCGGTGCTATTCTGATTAGCATTAACCCCACATGTGATACAACGATTCAGTAGTAAGCATGGTAACGCCAGTAAGAGTATTAGTACTAGTACTCGTAGCTGTAATAGTAGTAGTAGTAGTAGTAGTAGTAGTAGTAGTAGTAGTAGTAGTAATCGTCGTAGTCGGAGTAGTAGACGGAGTCGTAGTAGTAGTAGTAGCTGGAGTAGTGGTAGTAGTCGTATTTGTAGTAGTAGTAGTAGTAGTAGTAGTAGTAGTAGTAGTAGTAGTAGAAGTAGAAGTAGTAGTAGCAGTAGTCGTCGTAGTAGTAGTAGTAGTAGTAGTAGTAGTAGTAGTAGTAGTAGAAGTAGAAGTAGTAGTAGCAGTAGTCGTCGTAGTAGTAGTAGTAGTAGTAGTAGTAGTAGTAGTAGTTTTAGTAGTAGTAGTAGTAGTAGTAGTAGTAGTAGTAGTAGTAGTAGTAGTAGTAATAGTAGCACCAGTAACACCACGATTCTTATTATTAGTATTATCCATGTTACCACTGCTACTACTATCGCTAGATACTACTACTGATATATTTATTTTCTTGCGGATGGCATTCCGACTTGATCTACTACCACTTGGGCTACTACTGCGACGACGACTACTACTACTACTAGCATGCGCAAAACTACGACGCGTGCTCGCACTACCTGTCTTATATTATATTGCAAGTATTTTCTTCGTGCTCGCATTACTTTTTGGGCCACTACTAATGTTGTTACCGACAGTATTAGTACTGTTGTTTTCGGTCGTATTACTACTCTCACGTCCACTGTTACTACCATTAATTAGTATTTGCTAATTCAGAAGGTTACGATGACGCAGGTTGACTTTGCTGCTTGTAATGTGACCACAGTGTCTACAACAACTAGTACTCGTACTTCTAGTACTACGGCGATTTCTACTTCTACTACTACTACTACCACTACTACTACTTTTGCTACTACTGCTGCTACGCCTCTATTGCGACTACTACTACTACTGCTACTACGACTACTACTGCCACTACTGCTACTAGTACAGTTCTTGCGACGACGGCGACTAGTAGTAGTACTACTACTACTACTATAATACTACTACTACTCCTACTACTACTACTACTACTACTACTACTACTACTTCTTCCGCTACTAGTTGTATTGGTATTGCTACTACTATTCCTACTACTACAACTACTATTACTACTACTACTACTACTACTACTACTACTACTACTACTACTACTGCTACTACTGCTACTACTACTGCTACTGGTACGGCTACTACTACCATCACTAGTTCTACTACAGCTACTACTATAGTAGGAGTAGTAGTAATACTACCACTATTACTACTACTACTACTACTACTACTATTACTACTACTACTATTATTACTATTGCAGCCACGACTACTACCACTAGTACTACTACTACTACTACTACCACTACTACTACTACTACTACTACTACTACTACTACTACTACTACTACTACTACTACTACTACTTTTACTACTACTACTACTACTACTACTACTACTACTACTACTACTGACTGACTACTAACGAACGAACGAACGAACCAACCAACTAACTAACTAACTAACTAACAAACTAACTAACTACTACTACTACTACTACTACTACTACTTGTACTACTACCACTACCACTACCACTACTACTACTACTACTACTACTACTACTACTACTTATTATACTTTTACTTCTACTTTTACAACAATAGCTACTACTACTACTACTACTACTACTACTACTACTATTACTACTACTACTACTACACTGACCACAAAACACTAGCTACTAACTACTACTACTACTATACTACTACTATTACATTACTACTATAATACTAATACGAACATACTAACAAAACAAATAAATACGATTACTGCTACTATAACTGCTACTACTAAAACACTACTACAATACTGCTACTACTACTACTACTACTACTGTACTACTGACTACTACTACTAACTACTACTTACTACTCACTACTACTACGACGACTGCTAGAACGACAACAAAACACAAACAACAACAAAACTATATACTATACTTCTACTACTACTGAATACTACTACTACTACTTCTCACGCTACTACTACTTACTTACTACTACTGCTACTACTACTACTACTACTACTACTACTACTACTACTACGACTACTGCTAGCAACAACAACAACACCAACAACAACAACAACAACTATTACTACTACTACTTCTACTACTACTACTACTACTACTACTACTTCTACTACTACTACTACTACTACTACTACTACTACTACTACTACTACTACTACTACTACTACTATTGCTACCACAACCATTACTACTACTATTACCACCATTGCCAGTATTATTAAGACGACGCAGCACCTCATGGAAAGGCGCAGGGAGGACGAGAAGGGAGGATGAAGCGTATTTGGAGGAGGAGGCAGGAAATAAAGAAAAACCGAGGCGAAGGAAGAGGTGGAGGAGGAGGAGGAGGAGGAGGAGGAGGAGAACAGGGAGGGGGGATGGGGGCGGGGAAGTGGGAGGGGCAGGGGGAGGAGCAGGAGGGGGAGGAGGGAGTGGAACATGTGGATTACCAGTGTAAGCCCGAGATTCATTAACTATGTTGGGATCTACTCTCTCCCGAGCTTCTTTTCATAGGTTCCTACAAGGATTCATTTTCACCAGAGGAAGTGCCCCGTGGGAGGCGAACGTTCGAAGACCGTGAAGCGTGCCAAACACCATCTGCGGGATTACGAATCAGTTTGATTGATGCGTTTTGACGGTCCTGAGTCGCGCCAGATCGCCGTTCTTGGGATTTGACGGAGCGTGTTCTACCGCTGCTGGCGGAAAACCGAGGGGGGGGGTCACTGGGGGTTCCTAACTCGTCCCCCCCCCTGGAAAACCGGGTGGGGTCACTACGTGTCCGAACCCCCCCCCTGCCCCTCCCCCGGTCCATCATGGAAAGGGGGGGGCGCTACGGGTTCGAACCCTTCCCCTCTCCCCCGCCGGCAACTGATTACCGCTCCTCGGGGCAGTGGGACAGTGGTGGGGACAGAATTGGGGGGAGTGGGACAGTGGTGGGGACAGTGGGAACAGTGGTGGGGACGGTGGTGGTGGGGACAGTGGCGAAGGAACAGTGGGACAGTGGTGGTGACAGTGGGAACAGTGGTGGGACGGTGGTGGTGGGGACAGTGGTGAGGGTGGTGATGAGGCCGTTGGTGGGACAATGGGACCGTGATACAGTGGGGAGAGTGGTGGGGACAGTGGGAACAGTGGGACAGCACAGTCGGGGCAGTGGGACAGTGGTGGGGACAGTGGGGACAGTCGGACAGTGGTGGGGACAGCGGGGACAATGGGGAGAGTGGGACCGTTGTGGGGACATTGGGGACAATAAGACACTGGTGGGGGCAGTGGTGGGGACAGTGGAGACAATTGTGGGAACAGTGGGGACAGTGGTGGGGACAGTGGGACGGTTGTGGGGACGGTGGTGGTGGCGACAGTAGTGGTGGGGACAGTGGGACAGTGGTGGGGACAGTGGGAACAGTGGTTGGGCGGTGGTGGTGGGGACTGGTGAGGGCGGTGATGCGGACGGTGGTGGGACAATGGGACAGTGGTACAGTGGGGACTGTGGTTGGGACAGTTGTGGGAATAGTGGGACAGCTCAGTGGGACAGCGGCGGGGAGAGTGGGGTCAGTGGGACGGTGGTGGGGACAGCGGGGACAGTGGGGACAGTGGTGGGGACAGCGGGGACAGTTGGGAGAGTGGGACCGTGGTGGGAACAGTGGTGGGGACAGTTGGGACAACGCGACAGTGATGGGGGCACTGGTGGGGACACTGAGGCCAATGGTGGGAACAGTGGTGGTGGGGACAGTGGGACAGTGGTGGTGGGGAAGGTGGTGCTCGGGTCAGCGGTGAGGGCGATGGTGCGGACGGTGTGGGGGGATCGAACCTGTTTTTAAATTTTTGGTTTTTATTTATATTTGTTTTTTTGTTTGTGTTTTTGTTTTTTCGGTTTTTTTTTTGTTGGGTGTGTGGTTTTTTTTTCGTTTGTTTTTTTGTGTTTTTTTTTTTTTTTTTTTTTTTTTTTTTTTTTTTGTCACTTTTTTTTTTTTGTTGCTTTTTGTGTTTTTTGTAGTTGTGTTTTGCTTGTATCATTTTTGTTTGTGATTTTTGTTATTGTTTTGTTTTTGTTTGTAGTGACCCCCGCCCTGTTTTTTGGAGGAAGGGGGATCGAACCGGTAGTGAACCCCCCCCCTGGTTTTCTGGAGGGAGGGGGGGGTAGGGGTTAGGGGGGGGGGGGTTGCCGGGCAAGGGAGGGGGGGGGTTCGAGCAGGGGGGGGGATTTTCGGAGGGGGGGACCCCCGGGTTCCGGAGGAAGAGGGGGGGGAAGTTTCCACAGTGAAGCGGCGGTGGAACACGCTCTCTCTGGGACTTCGACATTGCGAATCAACATATCACTGTTGCGCCCTGACAATCCAGACTTACTCCAAAACATCATGTCTGGTACGTTCGCCGTGCGAGCCCATGAAACGGTTGCAAATGTTTGACAAATGTGCGCGCCGCTCAGTCGAGAGCCATTTTTTAAGCAGCGCCCGGCTTCAATCCGCGAGATCATAGCAAGCTGCTCAAACGAATGTGCGCGGCGCTGGGGCGAGAGCCACATTTTGAAAACGACCCGCCCTCAAGACGTTTTTTCTTTAACATGTAATCGCTGAAGATTAGTGTGCGCTGCGCTAAGGCGAGAGCTACATGTTGGAAGCGGCCTGCCTTGTTGCCAAGCTGTAAACTGCAGGATCATACATGGTAGCGAAATCTCAAGCGAAATGCCCGGCCCGCCCTTCTGGTAAGCCTCGGGGCGCGGCAGGGATGAGTGATGTTTAGGGAACATAGAGGAGGAGGAGGAGGAGGAGGAGGAGGAGGAGGAGGAGGAGAGGAGGGAGGAGGAGGAGAGGACGGAGCAGAAAGAAGGAGGAGGAGAAGAGAGGAGGAGGAGGGGGGAGGAAGAGGAGGAGGAGGAGGGAGGAGGAGGAGGAGGACGAGGAGGAGGAGGAGGAGGAGAGGAGGAGGAGAAGGAGGAGGGAGGAGGAGGAGGAGGAAGAGGCGGAGGAGGAGGAGGAGGAGGAGGAGGAGGAGAGGGAGGAGGAGGAAGGAGGACGAGGAGGAGGAGGAGGACGAGGAGGAGGAGGAGGAGGAGGAGGAGGAGGAGGAGGAGGAGGAGGAGGAGGAGAGTGAGGAGGAGGAGGAGGAGGAGGAGGAGGAGGAGAAGGAGGTAAGGAATCGAAATGGAACGTTACAGTGCCTCGGTTGTGATGCCCCTGGCCGCTCGCTGCACTTAGCCGCGGCTCATCGCGCTGGCGCCCATGCGTGCTGCTCGTCGGTGCCTCGTGCCACGGCTGCTGCGCCGCCGCCTCGCCCAGGACATCACCAGACTGAATCAGAAGATAGAGGCGCTCGAGGACAAGGCCAGCGCCCTATCCCCCTTTCCCGGCTGACCGCGCCTCGGCGTCTTTCGATCCCCCCCCACCCCCGAACGAATCCTCAAGAGTCTCGTGGAATCCCGAGGACTCCCAGGGAATCCCGAGGACCTCCCGCGGAATCCCGAGGAGTTCTCGGGACTCTTGCGGCACCCGGCGGTCTTGCCGCCCACCCTGCGCGTGTTCCTCGTCCCCGTCCTCCTGCGGCTCCCGCCCTCTCTCCCCTCCGCCCTCGCGGGCGCTTTCTCGCCCCCGATGCCCCATCAGCCACGCGCGGAGGGGGAAGGCGCGGGCCTTGTCTACGGGTGTAAGGCCGGCGCCCTTTGAGAAGCAGCCTTCTCCTAAGGAGCCCTCCCCCCTCCCTCCACCCCCTTGTGCTTATGTAGGAGGATTTCCGACAAAGAATAAAAAGTACCCCAAAAATAGTCCCCAGACTATGTTTGGACTATTTTTCCCAACCATCCTGTGGTGTTGGGTCCTCGTTTTGAAGAGACAGCGCCCCGCGTTCCTTCCTTCCCGCTGCCCCCTCCCTCCTCCCATCTTCATCATCATCGTCATCACCCATTTCGGCACACCCCTCACACGTTTCGTGGCCCCATAGGGAGCTCCACCGAAGGTCCCAGTGGGTGTGCCAGCATGCGTCCCGCACACCCATTTCGGCACACCCCTCACACGTTTCGTGGCCCCATGGGGGGCTCCACCGAAGGTCCCAGTGGGTGTGCCCGCATGCGTCCCGCACACACATTTCGGCACACCCCTCACACGTTTCGTGGCCCCATAGGGAGCTCCACCGAAGGTCCCAGTGGGTGTGCCCGCATGCGTCCCGCACACCCATTTCGGCACACCCCTCATACGTTTCGTGGCCCCATAGGGAGCTCCACCGAAGGTCCCAGTGGGTGTGCCCGCATGCGTCCCGCACACCCATTTCGGCACAACCCTCACACGTTTCGTGGCCCCACAGGGAGCTCCACCGAAGGCCCCAGTGCTGCCGTCCGCATGCGTCCCGCACACCCATTTCGGCACACCCCTCACACGTTTCGTGGCCCCATAGGGAGCTCCACCGAAGGCCCCAGTGGCTGCGTTCGCATGCCTCCCCAACACCCATGTCGGCACACCCCTCACACGTTCGTGGCCCCATAGGCAGCTCCACCGAAGGCCCCAGTGGCTGCGTTCGCATGCCTCCCGCCACACCCATTTCGCACACCCTCACACGTTTTCGGGCCCCATAGGGAGCCCTCCCACCGAAGGTCCCAGTGGGTGTGCCACGCATGCGTCCCGCACAATTCCATTTGCACACCCCTCACACGTTTCGTGGCCCCATAGGGAGCTCCACCGAAGGGCCCAGTGGCTGCGCCCGCATGCGGTTCCACCCCCCATTCTGGCACACCCCTCACACGTTTCGTGGCCCCATAGGGAGCTCCACCGAAGGTCCCAGTGGGTGTGCCCGCATGCGTCCCGCACACCCAATTCGGCACACCCCTCACACGTTACGTGGCCCCATAGGGAGCTCCACCGAAGGTCCCAGTGGGTGTGCCCGCATGCGTCCCGCACACTCATTTTGGCACACCCCTCACACGTTTCGTGGCCCCATAGGGAGCTCCACCGTAGGTCCCAGTGGGTGTGCCCGCATGCGTCCCGCACACCCATTTCGGCACACCCCTCACACGTTCCGTGGCCCCATAGGGAGCTCCACCGAAGGTCCCAGTGGGTGTGCCCGCATGTGTCCCGTCGTCTCTCTGCCCAGCGGCAAGAGCCTTGCCCGCTATCAGCCAGCCAGCTAGCTCTTTTTGCTCCGCGCAGTGGACGACCCGCGCGCGTCGCTGGGACCCCTCCGGGGCGTCCTGCGCGCGTCGCGGGGACTCCGCGCTGCGCTGCGCCCGCAACCTTGGACTTTTGAGTGCGCGGGCAAAGAGGGAGTAAAGGAAGGGGAGGAAGCGGGCGCGATCCTCGCCGGTGGGCGCGCCGACATTGGCGTCGCGGCGCGCGGGCGATGCCGTCGGGGAGTCCCGGGGAAGCTCCTTGCGGCGGCCACGCCCAGCGTCACGAGTATTCAGAGGCAGTCGTTGTCAAACTATTGACATTCATACACATTTGCACCACGCTTTGTCATATTCGCATTCATGCACGTAGACTCGCTCGCACGCAGATCATTCACAGTCAGACGCACGCGCGCAGATTCACCCGCGCTCAGTCTCCCTACGTACTCAGCTCAATCGTTTTCGTTCACTTTGTGTACCACGCCACTCATGTCGGCACGCCCCTAGCACGGTTCGTTGCCTCATAGGGATCGCCACCGAAAAAATGAATCACTATTGCGGTACTCGCACCTGCATATGGTTGGGTCCCTCGTCAGGCTAATTTCCCAACCATCCTGTGGTGTTGGGTCCTCGTTTTGAAGAGACGTCGCCCCGCGTTCCTTCCTTCCCGCTGCCCCCTCCCTCCTCCCATCTTAATCATCATCGTCATCACCCATTTCGGCACACCCCTCACACGTTTCGTGGCCCCATAGGGAGCTCCACCGAAGGTCCCAGTGGGTGTGCCCGCATGCGTCCCGCACACCATTTCGGCACACCCCTCACACGTTTCGTGGCCCCATGGGGGGCTCCACCGAAGGTCCCAGTGGGTGTGCCCGCATGCGTCCCGCACACCCATTTCGGCACACCCCTCACACGTTTCGTGACCCCATAGGGAGCTCCACCGAAGGTCCCAGTGGGTGTGCCCGCATGCGTCCCGCACACCCATTTAGGCACACCCTTCACACGTTCCGTGGCCCCATAGGGAGCTCCACCGAAGGTCCCAGTGGGTGTGCCCGCATGCGTCCCGAACACCCATTTCGGCACACCCCTCACACGTTTCGTGGCCCCATGGGGGGCTCCACCGAAGGTCCCAGTGGGTGTGCCCGCATGCGTCCCGCACACACATTTCGGCACACCCCTCACACGTTTCGTGACCCCATAGGGAGCTCCACCGAAGCGTCCAGTGGGTGTGCCAGCATGCGTCCCCCACACCCATTTCGGCACACCCCTCACACGTTTCGTGGCTCCATAGGGAGCTCCACCGAAGGCCCCAGTGCCCGCGGCCGCATGCGTCCCCCACACCCATTTCGGCACACCCCACACACGTTTCGTGGCTCCATAGGGAGCTCCACCGAAGGCCCCAGTGGGTGTGCCCGCATGCGTCCCGCACACCCATTTCGGCCCACCCCTCACACGTTTCGTGGCCCCATAGGGAGCTCCACCGAAGGTCCCAGTGGGTGTGCCCGCATGCGTCCCCACACCCATTTCGGCACACCCCTCACACGTTTCGTTGCCCATAGGGAGCTCCACCGAAGGGCCCAGGGGTGTGCGCATGCGTCACGCACACCATTTCGGCCACCCTCACAAGTTTCGTGGCCCCAGAGGGAGCTCCACCGAAGGTCCCAGTGGGTGTGCCCGCATGCGTCCCGCACACCCATTTTGGCACACCCTCACACTTTCGTGGCCCCATAGGGAACTCCACCGAAGGTCCCAGTGGGTGTGCCCGCATGCGTCCCGCACACCCATTTCGGCACACCCCTCACACGTTCCGTGGCCCCATAGGGAGCTCCACCGAAGGTCCCAGTGGGTGTGCCCGCATGCGTCCCGTCGTCTCTCTGCCCAGCGGCAAGAGCCTTGCCCGCTATCAGCCAGCCAGCTAGCTCTCTTTGCTCCGCGCAGTGGACGACCCGCGCGCGTCGCTGGGACCCCTCCGGGGCGACCTGCGCGCGTCGCGGGGACTCCGCGCTGCGCTGCGCCCGCAACCTTGGACTTTTGAGTGCGCGGGCAAAGAGGGAGTAAAGGAAGGGGAGGAAGCGGGCGCGATCCTCGCCGGTGGGCGCGCCGACTTTGGCGTCGCGGCGCGCGGGCGATGCCGTCGGGGAGTCCCGGGGAAGCTCCTTGCGGCGGCCACGCCCAGCGTCACGAGTACTCAGAGGCAGACATTGTCAAACTATTGACATTCATACACAATTGCGCCACGCTTTGTCATATTCGCATTCATGCACGTAGACTCGTTCGCACGCAGATTCATTCACAGTCAGACGCACGCGCGCAGATTCACCCGCGCTCAGTCTCCCTACGTACTCAGATCAATCGTTTTCGTTCGCGTTGTGTACCACGCCACTCATGTCGGCACACCCCTAGCACGGTTCGTTGCCTCATAGGGATCGCCACCGAAAAAGTGAATCACTATTGCGGTACTCACACCTGTATATGGTTGGGTCCCTCGTCAGGCTAATTTATTCCCAACCATCCTGTGGTGTTGGGTCCTCGTTTTGAAGAGACGGTGCCCCGCGTCTCCTTCCTTCCTCCTTCCTCCTCCTCCGCCTCCTCTCCCCTCCTATCATCCTCATCATCATCATCATCATCATCATCATCATCATCATCATCATCATCATCATCATCATCATCATCATCATCATCATCGTCATCATCATCATCATCATCATCATCATCATCATCATCATCATCATCATCATCATCATCATCATCATCGTCATTGTCATCGTCGTCATCGTCATCGTCATCACCCACTTCGGCACACCCCTCACACGTTTCGTGGCCCCATAGGGAGCCCCACCGAAGGCCCCAGTGCTGCCGCCCGCATGCGTCCCGCACACCCAATTCGGCACACCCCTCACACGTTTCGTGGCCCCATAGGGAGCCCCACCGAAGGCCCCAGTGCTGCCGCCCGCATGCGTCCCGCACACCCAATTCGGCACACCCCTCACACGTTTCGTGGCCCCATAGGGAGCCCCACCGAAGGCCCCAGTGCTGCCGCCCGCATGCGTCCCCGCACACCCAATTCGGCACACCCCTCACACGTTTCGTGGCCCCATAGGGAGCCCCACCGAAGGCCCCAGTGCTGCCGCCCGCATGCGTCCCGCACACTCAATTCGGCACACCCCTCACACGTTTCGTGGCCCCATAGGGAGCCCCACCGAAGGCCCCAGCTGCCGCCCGCATGCGTCCCGCAATTCGGCCATGTTTCGTGGCCCCATGCCCAGTGCTCCGCACGCACCCAATTCGGCACACCCCTCACACGTTTCGTGGCCCCATAGGGAGCCCCACCGAAGGCCCCAGTGCTGCCGCCCGCATGCGTCCCGCACACCCAATTCGGCACACCCCTCACACGTTTCGTGGGCCCATAGGAGCCCCACCGAAGGCCCCAGTGCTGCCGCCCGCATGCGTCCCGCACGCCCAATTCGGCACACCCCTCACCCACGTCCACCGAAGGCCCCAGGCTGCCTTGCGTCACGCACACCCAATTCGGCCCCTACAGGGAGCTCCACCGAAGGCCCCATGGCTGCCGTCCGCATGCGTCCCGCACACCCATTTCGGCACACCCCTCACACGTTTCGTGGCCCCATAGGGAGCTCCACCGAAGGCCCCAGTGCTGCCGCCCGCATGCGTCCCGCACACCCATTTCGGCACACCCCTCACACGTTTCGTGGCCCCATAGGGAGCTCCACCGAAGGCCCAGTGGCTGCCGTCCGCATGCGTCCCGCACACCCATTTCGGCACACCCCTCACACGTTTCGTGGCCTCCATAGGGAGCTCCACCGAAGGCCCCAGTGCTGCCGTCCGCATGCGTCCCGCACACCCATTTCGGCACACCCCTCACACGTTTCGTGGCCCCACAGGGAGCTCCGCCGAAGGTCCCAGTGGCGCAGTCCGCATGCGTCCCCGCCACTCATTTCGGCACACCCCTCACACGTTTCGTGGCCCCACAGGGAGCGTCACCGAAGGCCCCAGCGCCGCCGCCCGCATGCGTCCCGCACACCCATGTCGGCACACCCCTCACACTTTTCGTGGCCCCACAGGGAGCTCCACCGAAGGCCCAAGTGCTGCCGCCCGCATGCGTCACCTAAGCCCACTTCGGCACACCCCTCACACGTTTCGTGGCCCCATAGGGAGCCCCACCGAAGGCCCCAGTGCCGCCGCCCGCATGCGTCACCCACACCCAGTTCGGAAAAAAAACCGCAAAACGAAAGGAACAAAAACAGCCCTGTCGTTCCCAAGAATCACTGAGAGCCTCCCCTCCTGCTGCTGCCGCTCCACCTCCCCAGACATCCGATGTCATGATTTGGAAGCCCCGGACTCTTTCCCCGGGACCGGTTTTTCATTCTGAGTTGTGTTTTTTACGCTCCTGGGGCTCTCCGAGGGCCCCCGGAGGCCGAAAACTGCCAAAACCTTTGTCGTGATTTTTTTTGCGACGTCGGAGGCCATCGGAGCAGAACGGCGTTCGCGAACGCCTGCAACGTGGCGTGGGACGAGGAGCAGAAGATCGAGGACGGCAGCATGGCCAAGCACGCGAAGCGGAAGACGTTCCAGTTCTTGCTCCTCGGCCAGGGCGGCAGCGGGAAGACAGCCATGGTGCAGGAGATCGTGCTGCCGGCCATGGACGCGCTGTTCCCTGTGGAAACGGGCAAGGCGAAGTCCACGCTGATAGTCTGCGCGAAGTGGTCCCAGGCCGCGAACATCTCCACGGACGCTCACAAGGCCGTCAGTTGCCACCGGGCGGGAGTCATCGGAGTGCAGTCCTTCAGGAACAAGGACATACCCGCGGGGGGCAGGTTGAAAGCGCTGCAGGACACGTGGGAGGCGGTCAGGTGCTTGATCCTGGAGGAGGTGAGCATGATCTCGCCCAGCCTGTACAACATGCTGGCGTTCCGGTCCTACCTGGGACGCAAGGCCGAGTGGGGCGCGGAGGAGCGGGAGTACGACCAGGTCGGCGGCGCCTTCGGCCGGATGCCCATCGTGATCCACCTGGGGGACTTCCTGCAGCTGAAGCCGACGGGAGGCAAGGTGTCGCTCATCTCCAGCTTCGAGGAACTGGCGGCGGCGGGCATCAACCTCGCACCAGAGTACCAGGCAGTGATGAAGCTCTTCTGCAACACGCCGCTGTGCTTCGAGCTCCAGGCGTCCAACCGCTTCAAGGACCCGAAACTCAGGGACCTCATGGCGTTCCTGCGCAAGCCGGGGAAGCAGGTCCCTCCGGCCATCCGGGCCACGTGGAACGCCATGCAGCTGAAACCCGATGATCGCCGGCTCCGGGAGGATAGGTTCCAGAACGGCCACATGATCGGGTCCTACTGGGACACCGTGGCGCGCTGGATGAACATGCGTGCTCAGCGGGACGCGGACGTCCTGAAGAAGCCCCTGTTCCTCGTGCAGGCCGCCGACAGGTCTGCACCGACGATGAGCGTCAAGGACGCCGCCAAGATGATGAACTGTGCCAACCCGGAGAATACCGGTGGCATGCACGGACTGCTCCCGGTGCACGAGGGCATGCGGATCCGGCTCCTGGAGGCGCTCGACCTCAAGAACGGCCTCGTCAAGGACGCCGAGGGGCAGATCGTGCACATCGTCGTGGACTCTCGGGATCGGGACGACGTCGAGAGAGCAGAGAGAGACGGGGAGAAGAGAATCTACCTGGAGCGCTTGCCGCTGGGGTTCTGGGTGCGCATGGAGAAGTACGCGAGCGCGCCCTTCGTGGACGACCTGATGCGCCACGACGACAGCCTCGCGAGGGACCTCGCGGGCTCGCTGGTGTTCATCGAGCCCCGCACGTCGGAGGCGTTCACCTTCCGCACCTCCAAGGTCACCCGGACGGGCTTCCCGTTCTCGCACGGCAGGGTCATCGCCACGGTGGCGTGCCAGGGGCGCACCATGCGAGAAGGCGACGGGGCGGGGGAACGGCGCTCCGGGGACAGCGAGACCTCCGGGGCGCGAGCAGTCCGCAGCCAGACCTCGGTCCTGTGGACTCTCGCCGCCCTGGGCCGTCGGCTGCCGGGCACGCCGCTCCCTCGGCCGACGTCGCCCAGGCGTGATCCTGGACTGCGGCCGCCACGAGGTCGGGAACGGCAAGAAGGAGGACGACGACGACTGGTGGCTGGAGCTCTACGTGCTGCTCTCGCGCGCCACGCGACACGAGGACCTCCTGCTCATGCGGGCGCCGCGCATCGAGTTCTTCCTGGCCGGGCCGCCGGCGGGCTCGCGGAAGCAGCTTGGGCAGTTTGCGGCGCGCGCGAAGCGGTGCAGGAGGGAGGCCACGGCCCTCGCCAAGGACCTCGGCTTCACTGAGTTTATCCGCGAGGCCTGACCTGAGGAGCGGCCCGCCCCAGCCGCTTCTTCTCTTGGCTGTCCGGCTGTTCGGCCTGGCGCCGCCGACGCTCCGCGCGCGTCGCTGGGACCCTCTCGGGGCGATCAGCGCGCGTCGCCCGAACTCCGCGCTGCGCTCTGCGCAGCGCCTCGCTCGCCCGTCGTCGCTCCGCCCGGCGGCCAGAGCCGCGCGCGCTATGAGTTAGCCAGCTAGCAATCTCTGTTCCGCTCAGCGGACGAACCGCGCGCGTCACTGCGACCCCCTCGGGGCGACCTGTGCGAGTCGCGAGGGCTCCGCATGGCGCTGCGCCCGCAACCTTGGACGTTGGAGTGCGCGGGCAAAGGACATGGAAAAAGGAGGAGAGGAAGCGGGCGCGATCCTCGCGCGGGGCGTGCCGACATGGGCGTCGCGGCGCGCGGGCGCTGCCGTCGAGGTTCCCAGGGAAGCCCCCCTGCAGAGGCTACGCCGCACAATTCGGCACACCTTCATACGGTTCGTTTCCCCATAGGGAGCGCCACCGAAGAAGATATTCATAATTGCGGTACTCACAACTGCATATGGTTGGGTCCTTCGCCAGGATAATTTTTTGTGGGTATTCTTGTTTTTTCGTCGAAAATCCCCCTGGGGACAGGCCCGACATAACCTTGTGCGGCACCGCCAGCCCCCAGTCCCCCCGGCAGGAGCTGGGCCTCCCAGAACGGAGGAGTTCGGGAATATGCCCCCAGGGGGGGGCTACTGTGCAGAGGCCTTGCAGCCGGCGCCGCCGACGCTGAAGGGGGACGACGACGACGACGACGACGACGACGACGACGACGACGACGACGACGACGGCCACGGCCACGGCCACGGCCACGACCACGGCCACGGCCACGGCCACGGCCACGGCCACGGCCACGGCCACGGCCACGGCGATGACGACGCGACACCGACGACGACGACGTTGACGCTCTGGAGTCGAAGGCTTCTCCAAGGGGGGGGGCTCCCCACTGGGGGGGTCACTCAGGGGTGCTAGTCGGAAGCGCCCCTATCGAGGAGAGACGAATCCCCCATCACACATCCCCGATCTCGGCCCATTTCGAGATCGAAACAAAAGAAAAAAAACAAACAACACATCCCCGATCTCGGCCCAAAGCTTGTTACCTGGCTGAAGCTCCACAGCGTCGGGGGTTGTGGTCGCCCTCCGAGGGCGCCGGACGGCTGAAGAGCGCGCGAAGACGGCCCAGGACGCCTCAAAGACTCCCCCTCGTGCTCCAACGAGCCATGCCCGCCTTCGGCGGTGCGCCGAGGGGGGGAGAGAGGGGGCAGGCCTTATCCGAAGGCGCCGGGGCTTCTCGGAGACCCCGGGCCTTCTGAGAAGCCGCCTCTGTTTTGGGAGAAGGCTTAAAGGGCTTATCAGAAGGCTGGAGGTCTTGTACGCCTTCTCAGAAGGCTCGCCCCCACTCCTTTCCCCGATGGGCGCGCCGCCGCCGACGACGACTACGACTGGGCAACGACGACCACGACAACCGATGACGACCGACGGCGACGACCAATGGCGACCGATGATGACGACGACCGACCACCGACCACCGACCACCGACCACCGACCGCCGCCGACGGACGACGGGCGACGGACGGACGGACGGGCGGGCGGACGGATGGGCGGACCGACCGACCGACGGACGGACGGACGGACGACGACGATGACGACGACTATGGGCGACACCTCGTCGCAGCTCCGGTCGTCGCTCTCGTCCTGCTCCTGGGCGCCCCCAGCGCCAGGTGGCCGCGGGCCAGGGGCCAGGGTCGAGCAGGCGCTGGCAGAGAGAGGGAGGGAGAGGGTGGAGGAAAAACAAGAGAGAGAGAGAGAGGGAGGGAGGGGGTGGAGGAGGGAAGAGTGGAGGAGGGAAGCGGCCAAGACCCCGAGGGGAGCACCGCTTTCGGCTCAGGGGGGGCTCGGGTTTTCGGGCCGGTCGTGGGCTCTTGGTCGGCGAGGCTGCTCGAAGCGGAGGGGCTCGCCGTGGGTAGGAAAACAACCCTTCGTGCCTCCTTCTGCCCTCCCTTGTCGGGTAGGACGATGGCTGACGAGAGATGGGAGGGGTGCATGGGGGGAGCAGGAGGGCGAGACATGGGGAAGGAGGGTGGTAGAGAGAGAGAGAGAGAGAGAAAGAGCTCGTCCTCCGCCGCCTCCTCCTCCCCCTCCCCCTCCTCCTCCTCCTCCTCCTCCTCCTCCTCCTCCTCCTCCTCCTCCTCCTCCTCTCCTCCTCCTCCTCCTCCTCCTCCTCCTCCTCCTCCTCCTCCTCCTCCTCCTCCTCCTCCTCCTCCTCCTCCTCCTCCTCCTCCCCCGGTGGGGGTAGGCGTGGAGCGCCCTCGAGCGGCGCAGGCCCAACGTCGCTCTCCCACCCCTGGCGCCTCCTGCGTTCCTGCCGCCGCACTTGCTCCAGTCTCTTCTGCTCCTCCTTGGGCGCCCCCCTCCAGCAGATGTCCCTCCACCTTCCCTCGCCGTTCCCCTTTCAGGATGGAACAAAACACACAGACACATGTTTTTGTCGATTCCCCAGAAGATATGGTAAAATATGGGAAGTGGGGGGGGAAGTCAAGCACCCAGAACATATGGGGCAATATGGGGAATCTTGAGATTTTGTGTGTATTTATTTGTGTGTCCTTGGGCCCCTTCACTCTTCCCTCTCGCCCCTCCTTCTCGCTCCCCCCTTTTCTCCTCCCGCTCCCACCTCCCAGCCTCCTGCTTCTCGCCCCGCCCATGCTGCTCTCTCCTTGGACGCCCCCCCGCTCGCCTTCCCCGCCGCGCTCCCTCTCCCTCTCGGGATCGGTTCTCTGCTGGAGGTCGTTCGCCCCTGCCCGTGGCGACCCAGGCCTGCCCCAGGAACGGTCAAGAGATCCCCCCAAAACGGCAACGTATTGATTCCTTCTCCTGGAGAGATCCCCGCAGGGTGCTTCGTGGCCCCGGAGGCGCGGAGGCAGCGCAGCTCGCGCGAGAGGTCGTGGCCCCGGCAGCGCGGACGCAGCTCCATTCACAGAGGATGGCGGCCCTGGGAGCGAGGATGCAACGTCATTTACATGGGATCCTGCCCCTGGGAGCGCGAAGCCTGGGTAACTTTTTACAAAACCCTGGGATCCTGGGATCCTGACCCTGGGAGCGCGAACCCTGGGAGCGCGAGCCCTTGGGTAGTTTTTTACAAGAGGATCGCGGCAGGGCTCGTGGCCTCGGGAACGTGACTCCCGCGTGAGCTGCCAGGCAACGCGGCCCTGGGCGCGTGCAGCCGGCACCATCTGCGCGAAGGATCCTGGCCCGAAGAGAGCGCGGACGCAGCGCCATTCAGAAGGGAATCGTGACCCTCTGGCGCGTCCACGTCCCATGGGACCGTTCCCTGGCACCCCTCCCCTGGGCTGGGGGGGGGGGGGGGGGGGGGGGTGAGGCGTTAGAGCCCCAAGATCGCCCAAGGTGGCTCCAGGAGGGCCTCTGAGACGCCAAGATGGCCTCCAAGATAGCTCGAGATAGCTCGAGATAGCTCAAGAGATAACGGTCGGCATACCTCCCCTGGGCACGTCGCGCGGTACGTCCCCTGGCACGTACCTGGCACGCCCGCCGGCCTGCTGCGTGGCGCGCCCTTCTCTGACACATTCCGTGGCGCGTCCCCACTGCATATCGCGCGACGCGTTTTTCTGGCACGTTCCTTTCAGGAGGGGAAAAAGCACACAGACACAATTAATCGCCGACTCCCAGAATGTGGGAAGTGGGGGGGGGAAGTGGGGGAGTGGGGGGGGAAGACAGAAACCCAGAAAATATTTGAAAATATGGGGAATATTTCAATTTGTGTGTATTTATTTGTGTGTCCCAGGGCCCCTCCATCCTTGAGAAGTCCATTGGCACGTCCGCTGGCGCGTTCCATGGCGTGTCCCCTGGCATGTCACTGTACGGCGCAGCACAGCGCAGAGAAGCACAACACAGCCCCTGGCACGGTAGCATCGCCATTGATATCTCCAGCATTGCCACTGCCCATCGCACGGTTTGGGTGCTTGGAAGCGTCCCCAGGTATCGCAGTTCTAATTCCCTTTCCGGGTTTGTGGGCCGATCATGCGTCACCATTTTTCCTTCAGAAGTACCGACCCTTTCCCCAGAGCCCGCTGTTCGTCTTGAGCTGTCTGCTTACGGCCCTGGAGCCCGGCGAGGGCTCACAGAGGTCGAGATCGAGGAACACCAGTCCGTCGTGTTTTCTTCAAGACGCCGCGGCGTCTGGCTTCAGCGCTCGGCGGCGACGATAAGGGCGAGTAGCCCAGGGGCGGGCATTACAGGCATTGGCCCGGGAGCCTCGCAGAAGACATGGAGCATCGG
This sequence comes from Prorocentrum cordatum, assembly GCA_963575745.1. Classification (NCBI taxonomy): domain Eukaryota; class Dinophyceae; order Prorocentrales; family Prorocentraceae; genus Prorocentrum; species Prorocentrum cordatum. Next base: position 540,088 of record CAUYUJ010001570.1, on the reverse strand, counting down.
CGCCCACACACGCATGGCTCTCCCCCTGGGCTGTCCGCCCCCTGTCGCCGCCTCTGACAAGCGCCCCGCACACGTGGCACGACGAGAGTGCGGCCCCAGACCTCGCAGCGCGACCCGGCTAGCCAGAGGGCGGGACCGCAGATCGGGGGCGGCGAAGAGGGGGGTGATGACTGGGGGGGGGGTGGATATCATGGCGTGGGCCATGGTAGTTCCCCAGATTTCGTGGCGCCTCTTCTTAGTCCATTACGTTCCTGGCCCCCCCGCTGGGCCGCGCACATGCCGCCGGTCATGATTTGCACCCCCCCCTCTTGGACCCCCCCCTCTTGGCCGCTCCCGAGCAGGAGGCTCGCCGGCCGCCGGCGCCCTTTTCCTGACACAGGCCGCGGCGACACCGACAGCGAGTCCTGTTCAGAATGAACAGGAACTCTTGTTGGGCATTGTACCCATTCTTTCGGTACCCATTTCGGGCGTCCAAAGCAGGGGGGCTCGCCGGCCGCCGGCGCCCGTCGCCGCTGCGCCCGGCGCCCGACCGCCAGGCGAGGGGCGCCGGGGCCAACAAGGCCTACCAGGCGCCCGCCCGCTGCTCGCCGGCGCCGCTCGGCCCCCGGGCTCTCCTCCCGCCCCTCGGCGGCGAGCGAGGGCCTGGCATCGCTCGGACGTGTGCGTTTTTTTCGGGCGAAGAGAACTATGCTCAAGCAGCGGCGAAGCGTCCTGGCTCGCCTATAGCCCCACCAAGCAATGTTCTAAGAACCTTTTGTGGTTTCCACGAGATGTTCTTAGAACATTTCTGGCGGAGTCCGTCTTGTTTTATCACATCGGGCTTATGTTCTAAGAACATTGTTTTTGTTATGAGAACATTTTTTTGGTTCTAAGAACATTTCGTGGTATGATTATAGGAATGCCAGGACGGTCGGTCCCTGCTCAATATCCACAGGTACCGATCCTGGCAGGGCCCAGCCTTGACCCGGGATCGGTGCATCTGCCTTCCTGGCCAAGGTAGGAGGGCGTATGCACCGATCCTGGGCTCGGGGTGGCCCTGGCCAGAATCGGTGTATGTGCATAGTTCGTTTTCCTGTATTTTTTCTCGGCGAGAACCATCGAGGACCATTCTGGAGACACGGGGCCGAAGGATGCACGGGAAGTGGACGTCCGAGCGATGGCAAGAGGGGGGGGGAGTGGAGAGGAGCAGGCCCTCTCAGAAGCTGGCGGGACTTCCGAGACGGCCTCGCGCCTTCTGAGAAGCGTTCCGTGCTTTCGCGGGGGAGGGCCCAGAAAGCTTCTCGGAAGGCAGGGGGAGACTTCCGAGCCTTCCGCGAAGGCCCGCCCTTTTCTCACTTCCCCCCCCGGGTTCTCCGCCGACCGAAGAACAACATTCAGGAGGGAAAAAAGCACACAGACACAATTAATCGTCCATTCCCCAGAAAATATGGGAAAATATGGGAAGTGGGGGGAAGACAAAAAAACAGAAAATGTGGAAAAATATAAGGGAATCCTTTCATTTGTGTGTATTCATTTGTGTGTCCCAGGGCCCCTTCAACCATGCGGCACAAACGCAAATTTTCGACGGTCTGCGCGGATGTCTTGGGTCTGCGCTGGGCCCACCTGGCGGCGCCTCCGGCGCCGCCCTTGGCGCTCACCTCCTTCCCCTCTCTCCTATCGGGGGACCGCAAGACCCGAGAAAGCCAGAACTCGGGTTTGCCGACGTTTTTTTGACGAGCGCGTCCTGGATTTTGACGGTTCAGTTTTCGTGGGATGTCTGCAGCGGGAGTTCGCGTCAAATTTCAGATTGGGCCTCGTCATTTTTATGATGGCCCCGTCGGGCCAGCCCGAGTCCCCCGTACCAGAGTCTTACGTCTCCCCGATCCTACCGTCGGTGATTTTGCAACTGCTCAGTTTCATGTGTTGAAAGTTTCCAACACAGATCTTCGATTTCACGAGCTTCCCGTACATCTCCAGAAGCCGTTTCAGAATTCACGATTGAGGAATCGATGGGTCTTGAAGACACTACACAGAGTGCCTCCAGGCACGGCGGCGATGGATGACTCTCCGTCCGAAGTGATACTTGCTGAATGGCAAGTCTGGTTTGGCAAGTCGGTAACGACTATTGAAGCGCCAGTCAGGATTCGCTTTTCAGTACAGTCAACCCGAATAGTAAGGATGGGCAACCTTCCCAAGGGTACCCTTGCATGCTTGCCTCCTCGGTCCATCCTTGGCCAATTTCGTTGGCCGCGCCCCGCTCGAAAAACTTCGAGATGGGCGTCCAAGGCCCTTGCATCCTCATCGCGCGTCCTTGCTATACTGGTTGACTGTATTAGCGCTCGTGTCTCCTCCCTCTCTTCGGATGCAACTCCTGGGAGGTCAAATTCTGGTTTTGCCCTGGTCCGAAGTCTGGCTTCATCCCGTTTCATCCCGCTGAATTCGGTTTAATCCCGCTTAATTCCGCTTAATCCGATTTAATAATGCTTAGTCCGAGACCCACTCCGGCGTAACAGCTCCGAAATGGGACCTAATCCTCCTTCGTTTTTCCGACGAAAACCTCCCAGTAGTTGCCTCCTAACCTCTCCTTCTGAGTCTCCTTCACCCTCGCGCATCCTCCCTTTCTCCTGCCCCGCTCCCCTCTCGCTCACCTATCCGCCCCTTGCTCTCTCTCTGTTCCTCTGCACTCCTGCTTGAGGGGCCGCGCGTTATGCACCAGGGCCGAACCTAAACGCTGCTGTTCGTTTTCGTTGTGTCTTCGTTGTCCCTCGTTCTGTCTACAATCCGCCGCAAGACGGAAATCGAAACGAAAACGGCCCACGAGATCGCCCAAACGCCGTTTAGGTCCAGCCCTGTTCTGCACGTGGCACGCAAGGAATATATATATATATATATATGTATATATATATATATATTCCCAAAGGATGTATGGTCCAAGACGAACAGGCCGGGTGTCGAGGCTTTCGGGTATGCATGCTGATTGACCCACGGGCAACGAGGAGCGAACAGTCTTAGAAAGACTACTGCAATTGTTGTGGTCGCTTTCGTCGTCGTGGAGGTCATCGTCATCGGTATCCCCTCCTTTCCCCCTGATGTGTTTGCATGCGCCCCCATGCACGCTTCCAGTCCGAAGGATGGGCGCAGTTGCGCGATGAGACTCGTCGGCGGAATATGGATCAAACTGTCCGAGGACGGACGGAAACAGGAAGGCAGGGATCATTAAATACATTGAGTGAGAGAAACGTGCGATGAGATTGGAATATGTAATGGAATTTCTACTGGTGGACCAGGACCACCAGACCGCAAAGCTGCTCATGTGCGATCCCATTCTCCAGAGTGTGCTACAGCCAGTTTCATTGCAATCCTCGGTTGTCCCCAAGGCTTAGACGCCAACGACTGTGCCGCGAGTCTCAAGATATGCATGACCTTTATATATACACTGAAGCATGAGCAGGAGCCTCCGTGATGTATCCGTGGAGGCTCATTCGAAGAACATGGTGGACGCGTTGAAGACGCGATTGCTGGAGGTTCCGCTTGATTGAGCAATGATGGAGGAAAGGTGGGGGATTGGGGTTGACGGGAGAAGAAGGAGGATAAGGAAGATAAGGGGGACCAGCAGCAAAATAATGTGAAAGAGGACGACGGCATGCATGAGCACGAGCATATTTTTGGAGTAGGAGGACGACGGTGACGGCACGTAGGTATCAGTATGAGTGGGATGGCCACACCATTGAATGCTTGTTGGAATTTATATGGCGCGTCGGAAGCGCAAGCAGGCTATCTTACGACGCGTAGGCTCACTCGCGCGTCGGTTAGAGGACAACATTGAGATGTGCATATATCGGAGGTTGGGGGGGCAAGATCGAAGTGGAATGGAGAGCCCCCCACTCGGAAATCGGTTTCGGCTTCGTGTTCGCGTCGCGCGTGCAGGCCAGGCGAGGCGAAGCTGCGTGGGCGGGCGGAAGAAGTGAACCCTCCTCTGGCCACGGCGCCGTCGGACCAAAAGACGCCCCCCTCCCCGGTTGTCTGGCGGTTGCAGGAGGTGCCCCGCCGTGGTGTCCCGATGGTGTCCCGATGGTGTCCCGATGGTGTCCCGTGTTGTCCTGTGGTGTCCCGATGGTGTTTCGATGATGCTTTGGTGGTATCTTGGTGGTGTCCCGATGGTGTCTCAGTGGTGTCCCGATCGTGTCCCGATCGTGTCCCGATGGTCTCCCGATGGTGTGCTGTGGAGTCCCGAGGTGTCCCGCGGTGTCCCGATGCTGTCCTGGTGGTGTCTCGATGGTGTCCCGATGCTGTCCCGATAGTGTCTTGGGGGTGCCCCGACGATGTCCCGGTGGTGTCCCGATTGGTGTCCCGATTGGTGTCCCGATGGTGTCACGTTGGCGTCCCGGTGGTGTCCCGGTGGTTTCCCGGAGGTGTCCCATGTTGCCCCGACGGAGTTCCGATGGTGTCCCCGATGGGTTTTGCACCATCGTCACACTCGCCATCATGCGTTGTCACCAGCGTCGTCGTCACGAATCGTCGCCAACTCGTGAGCGCACCACGAGCATCGTCATCATCGCATTCATCGCAGCTGCCATCAATTGGTTCCTCGCCAGTTGGTTCCCCCCCCGACATACTCCTTATCACCCGAAGGGTGGCCGTATAGGTGTATACATGTGTTGTGTATATATATATATACATCGATATGTACATATGTAAATAGGCTTGGACCCCAAGCAGTGTGTCTTTGGCCGCACATTTTGTGCAACATCTGTATATATGTATATATATACATAAATATGGAGTAGCACATGCTGTGCAATCTATGTTGTTCAATATATGGTGAGCAACATACTTGGTGCAGTAAATGTTGTTGTATTTCTGAGGTGCAGCAGATGTTGTACAATACGGGTGGAGCACTCTAGGTGGTGCAATAGATGTATTGCAATCTGTGTTGTGCAATTTATTGTGTGCAATTGACTACCCTGCACCGCGCTTGACCACCTCCACTGCTCGCGCAAACATCCCACCCACCCACCCGCAATTTGGTTTGCAAAATCTCTTAAGACCGTGACGGTGGGTACCACATGGCACTTGACAACGACAGCGACGCCGGCGACGACAGCGACGACGACGACGACGACGCCGCCGACCACGACTACGACGACACCGACGACGTCTCCAACGATTTCGACGACGCCGACAACGACGACGACGACGACGACGACACCGACGACAACGTCGACGTCGCCGACGCCGACGACGATGACGATGACAACGACGACGACGATGACGACGCCGACGACGACGACGACACCGACGACGACGACGACGACGTCAACGACGCCGACGACGACGACGACGACGACGACGGCGGCGACGACGACGACGCCGACGTTGACGACGACGAAGACGACGACGACGACGCCGACGACGACGACGACGTCGACGTCGCCGACGCCGACGACGACGACGATGACAACGACGACGACGATGACGACGCCGACGACGACGGCGACGACACCGACGACGACGCCGACGTCAACGACGCCGACGACGACGACGACGACGGCGGCGACGACGACGACGCCGACGTTGACGACGACAACGACGACGACGACGCCGCCGAAAACGACTACGACGACACCGACGACGTCTCCAACGATTTCGACGACACCGACAACGACGACGTCGACGTTGCCGACGCCGACGACGACGTCGACGTCGCCGACGCCGACGACGACGACGACGATGACAACGACGACGACGATGACGACGCCGACGACGACGACGACACCGACGACGACGACGACGTCAACGACGCCGACGACGACGACGACGACGCCGACGACGACGGCGGCGACGACGACGACGCCGACGTTGACGACGGCGAAGACGACGACGACGCCGACGACGACGACGAAGACGACGACGTCGCCAACGAAGACGACGACGAGGGAGGAGGGAGGACGACGACGGCGACAACGACGACGACGACAACGACGACACCGACGAGGGTGGAGGGAGGACGGCGACGACGCGAACGACGAAAAAGGAGGAAGGACGGCGACCCCGACGACGACAACGACGAGGGAGGAGGGAAGACGACGACGACAACGACGACGAGGACGACGACGGCGACGACATAGGAGGGACGACGACGAGACGCCGACGACGGACGACGACGACGACGAGGGAGGAGGAGGAAGGACGACCACGGCGACAACGACGACGGAAACGATCAAGACGCCAAAGAGGACGACGACGACGAACACGAGGAAGGACAGAGGACGACGTAGGCGACGACGACGACGACGCGGGAGGAGTGAGGACGGCGATGACGACGACGACGCAAGAGCGCGCGCGCACGGTTTTGTTGAAAATCCGTGTTGCGAAACCGTGTGTGGTTTGCAGGTTTTTTGGGCACACGATTTTGAAATCCTTCCGAAGCCGATTGGGTTTGTAAGGATTTCGGCATACGTGCGCGACGACGCGCGCGTCTGCACTTCGTCCCGTTTTTTGCAGAGGATTCACGCGACGGCACACGCGCAAGGGCGTTCGACTGATTTCGACATGCGCGCGCGAAGCCCGTTTGGTAGTATTTTGTGAAATTATTGGGAAACCTATGGTTTTCTTAAGATTTCGCAAGAGCTCGCGCGTAAGCTTTTTTAGCAACTCAGTGCTGCGAAACCCTGTGCTTTTGTATGTTTGTTGGAAACTCGATTGCGCAATCCTTCCGACACCGAAGGTTTTTGAAGGATTTCGGCATGCGCGCGCGACGACGCGCGCGTTTGCACTTCGTCCCTTTTTTTCCAAGGGATTCGCGAACAAGTGTTATGTTAGAACCAAAGGTGTCCCCGCGTATCGTTTTTTTACAAAGGAACCTCAGAGGGGGCCGATCCCGGACCCTCTGGGATAGTGTAGATTCATAGTTAGGATAGACATGTGGTCAGAATCATATATGATTCCCATACTCCGAAGGGGGGGGGGGATAACGCCGGGTGTGTGTGTGTGTGTGTGTGGGGGGGGGGGGGGGGCAGTGTATATATATTAAAGAAACGAGAATATATGTTGTGCACTCTATGTGGTGCGACCTATCTTGTGCAATCTACGTGACGGTTGCAGCGTTGCGCGATATTGGTTGTGCAACATTTGTTGAGCAACTTGTAGTCTGTGAAGCTTACGTGGTGCAAGATATGCGGCGCAATGCATGTTGTATCACCTACGCGGTGCAAGTTATGCGGTGCAATAAATGCTAAATGCGAAGTTGCTGACTCCACTGTTCGCGCAAACGTCCCACCGACCCACCCGCAACTTGGTCTGCAAGACTCATGCGGCGGCGATTGCGATGAGTGCTTGGTGTTGGCTGGTGGACTTCCGCGGCCGCGCCAGTCCTTGCATGCACTCGCGCGCAGCGGCCAGCTAGTTTGGCGCGAGCGACGCGGCCGCGGTGGCGCTGACCGCTGGGCACATCCCAGCGGGCACTTCAGTGCGAGTCGGCAACCTGGGCGGGCGCAGTATCATGGCAACGTCGACAACGGTAGACACGATGATCATAGTAGCGATGCTGGCGGCGATGTTGACAACGACGACGGCGCGGCCAGGGCGGGCGCCGATGCTGATCACCGTCGACGATGACGGCGTCCTCGCGTCGGCGATGCAGGTTTTGGAAAGAATTCGACATGCGCGCGCGGCCGACGCGCGAGAGTGGCCTGCATGGTTTTTTTGACATGGATCGCGCCCCCTTCTCCCCCCGGGCACGCGCGCAAAAGGCGCGCGAATGATGTCGGCGTGCAGCGCCGGGGGCCCGCTTGGCATAATTCCATGAACATGTTTAACAACCGATCGTTTCTTTAGGACTTCGCAAGAGCGCGATCAAACTTTTTTGTTTTTGTTTTTTTGGAAACTGATGTTGCGAAGTCAAGTCCGAAGTCGCTTCGGACATTGATGTTGCGAAACTGATGTTGTTTGGGCATTCGGTTTTGACATCGTTACGAACCGTCGATGTTTGTAGGGTTTAAGCATGCGCGTGCACTTCGTCCCGTATTTTGCCCCCCCCCTCCCCAAAAAAAAAGGTTTTCGCGACGGCACGCGCGCAACGGCGATCAAACGATTTCGACACCCGCGCGCGAAGCCCGTTTGGCTTGATTCTATATATATATATATACAATCAATACAAACCCGGTACGAATTCATATTTAGGATGGACGTTGGGGCAAAGTCATATGTAAATTGTGATACGGAAAAGGGGGCGTAGAATCCGGGGGGGGAAGTCTATTTTCTTTCCCAGGAAAGAGAATTCGCTGTTACAAACGAGTTGGCAAATTCCACGCAGTTGCAAACATCCCACCCATCCACCCGCAACTTGGTGTGCAAAACCCGTACGGGGGCGATTGCGATGTGTGGTTGGCATTGGCTCTGCGGCCGCGCTAGCCCGCGCATGTTCACGCGCACAGCGGCCAGCTAGTTTGGCGCGACCGACGTTTTCGCGAAGGCGCTGACCGCTGGGCACTTCCCAGCGGGGTTTGCCGAAGGCTGTTCGGCATGTCCCGCCATTTTTGCTTGGGCTGTTTTTCGATGTGCTGGCGTCGACGACGGCGCCGCGATGCCGCGCTATGTGACCGCGGGGGGAGTCACTACTAACGCTCCCTACGCCAATTTTTAAAGCCCTTTATTCTTTTCCCTTGCAGAGTGCAGGGCATGGATCATGTGGGAGTGGATGTGCCCGCAGCTGTGATAGCTATTCGAACAGAAGCGCGCGCCGGCCGGGCGGGCGGGCCCGCTGCGCGCGCATGCGGATGCATTATATTCTACATGAAGTAGTTCCGCTGAACGGATTTACTTAGCCATGCATTCACCAGTTCAGACTGGGAGTCGAGTTTCTCGTGAGTTACTAGGAGAAGAAGATCACTAAGCATGACAACCCATCAATGTCAATATACGCTTGCCTGATTTGACGATGGGTAGGCAACGCATTCACATGTAACGCAATGAGTAGCAACCCAAAGCAATGCAAAGTAATGCAGGCCCAGAAGCGACGGGCACACGGCCACCAAACCGACGCGCAAGCTTAGAGCGATGGGGCGGCGACGGCGACCACGTAGCGGCCAGACCTTCGCGCACGCTCAGACGATGGGCGGGTTGGCGACGGTGCGACGACGGCGACCAAATCGCCGCCACACTGGCGCCTGGGCCAAGGCGACGGGCGGCGACGAGGCGGCGACGGCGATCACATAGCTGCCAGGCTGGTGCCCAGGCCCCGTTCTTTAGAGAAGAAGTACAAATATGTAAGTACAAGCTTTTGACTGATGGCGCTTTATGGGGAACTACATCATTCGATATTGGAAACCCGAAGTGGAAGAAGTTGCGTGGTACTTCGACCGCGCAACCACATGGCCCCACAAGGGGGCCTGCGGATCTGTAGAAGTATCGTCGCCCTACCCTGGCGGCCGCCGGCGCCCCATGGATTCGCAGAGGGGCGCCGCCTCACGGCCCAGCAGCCACGCCACTCGTTTTCCCATGTGTCGTCTCCCGTTTGCTGTCACATAGGGTATGGCCCCTCACATGTTTATGTTTCCCCGTTTGGTTTCCAGCATGCACTGTGCAGAGTAATGCTACCTGTAGTGCCCGATTGCGTTGTGTAGTGTACCCTGCCGCCTGGGTGTAACTAAGAGGGGGAGGCCACAGCGCTCTCTGCGCCTTGCGCGCCGTGTGCTAGCCGCCGCGACTGGAAGGCAAGGGCGCACAGGATGCAACAGCAGCGGAAGTAGTAGTCGAGTCTTGATGTTCCGCGGTCGCCTCACCAGCTTTCTCGGTCGCACGGCACGCATTGTTGCTTGAACTGTGTTTTTTTTGACGCTCGGTTTTTGGTCCGGTTTCGGCCCCCGGAAGTCGGTGCCTTGGTGTCGGTGGTTTTTTATATACAAAGGAGATGGAAACTTGGTCGGATGTCGCGGCCAGGCCGCGCAGCCGCGCGCGTGAAGCATGTGCAGTCCTCTCGCCAGCCTGCTCATGGGGCGAAACCCTGCAATTGCCGCCGTCCCGACCTGCGGCCGTCTCGACAGTGACGGCACACCTCCGAGTGCCCGCGCGCGCTTCGCGCGCTTCGCGCGCTGACGGGCGCTGCTTGGCTGTGAGCCGTCCAAGCGGCCCCCAGCGCCAACGGAAACCAAGACCTCAGTGGAAACGCTGCCAGGACGATCATAGACTGTCCTGGAGGTAATGATTCGCATCAACCAGGCGACACCCAGTGTCAATGAGGGTCTGGCGGTGGTGGAGGTTGACGAGGTTGGCGAGGGCATTGCGATCACGGCCCAGCAGGATGATGCGGGTGAATTATGTTCTAAGGGTACTTTTGCTTTGTCTCTCGGCCCAGCCTAGCCCTTAGTTGGGAGGAGTCTCGTTGTATGGCTTAGAGGGTGATAGGCCCTCTGGGGGGACCTCCTGGGACTCTCTTGGGCTCATCATCCTCCGCCCTGTGGGGGGAAGAAGGATGATTAGCAGGCAGAGGAGAGCAATAACGAGAGAGTGGGGTTGAGGATGGAAGAGAGCCCTCGTCCTCTTCATCCTCGCCCCTCTCCCGCTCCCTCTGGGGAGGATTGGAAGGAGGGGAAGGAGGGGGATCAGGAGGTGGAAGAGAAGAGTAACGAGAAGAGGAAGAGGAGGGAAGACGACGGAGGAGGACAATGATCGGGATGAGTCAACCCCTCTTTCTGCTGCCTCTCCTCCTCACCTCCCCTCCCTTCCCCTTCCTTCCCTTCTCCTGCTCGTCCTCATGTCCCTGTCCGCCGAATCCTCTTCCACCCCTCCTCGCCCCCCCGCTCATCCTTTTGCTCACCCGCCACCTCCTCCTCCTCCTCCTCCTGTGCATGCATCTCCCATTTTCCCGAATACGCATAATTAGCACGAAGTGGTCTCTCCGTGGGAGTCGCGGGTCGCCTATGACACGCGTCCGTGGATCAACAAAATCAGCGCCACGGGAAGGGATAGGATGGAAGGGTAGGATGACAGACGAGGCGCGATCGCACATAGCTTGCCCCCCCCCCCTCTCCTCCCCTTCCCCCCCCCTCCTCCCCAGCACACCCTCACCCGCCTTCGTCCCACCGCCATGCTCCCCCTCTCCCTGCTGTCATCCTCCCCCTCCTCGTCCCCCCTCGTCCGTCCTCCTCTTCCTCCTCATCCCCCCTTGCGAGGTCTCACTCCTCCTCCTCCTCCTCCTCCTCCTCTTCCTCCTCCTCCTCCTCCTCCTCCTCCTCCTCCTCCTCCTCCTCCTCCTCCTCCTCCTCCTCCCCCCGTCCCTTCCTCCCTTCCTGCCCCCTCCCTCCCTCCGTCCCCCCCCCCTTCTCCTCCCCCGTGCGAGGTCACGAAGGACTTCAAGGACGCGCTGGAGGACCGCACCAAGGCCCTCGAGCAGCAGGAGCCCCGCGGCAGCCCGGCGCGGCGCGTCGGCGCGCGCGGGCGAGTGGAGGCAGGGCGACGGCGTGGAGGGAGGGGGGCCGGGCAGGGAGGGCCGGTGGGTGGACGAAGAGTGTCCCTCGGGAGCCTCGAGACGGGGGTCAATGCAAACGGGGGTCAGCCAGAGCGCCCGATCTTGCAGGATCCTGCAGGGCCAGGGTCGCATTGACCCGGGTTTGGGTGCAGGATCTTGCAGGATCCTGCAGGATCCTTCGCATTGACCCGGGTTTGGGTGCAGGATTTTGCAGGAGTTTGCAGGATCTTGCAGGCCTGACTGACCCGGGTCTGGATTGACCCGGGTCAGGAGATCCCCGAGTCCCTCGGGAGCCTCGAGTCGGCTACACGTATCTGGACGCCCGAAATGGGTACCGAAAGAATGGGTACAATGCCCAACAACAATTCCTGTTCATTCTGAGCAGGACCCGCTGTCGGCGCCGCCGCGGCCTGTGTACATTTGAGACAGAAGGCCGCCTGCCCAACAGCGGCCGCTGTTGGTTTGGGACAACATTTGCTGTTGGGCATGGTACCCATTCTTTCGGTACCCATTTCGGGCGTCCAAAACGTAAGCGTGACCTTTCGCCAGAGTGACCTTTGGTGCGGGCGTAATGGGGTCCCCGGATCGCCGGGCGCGATGTGATACAGCAGGGGTCCTGAAGAGGGAGCCCTTTTCCTTGGGGAGGGGCTCCGTGTTCCTTAAAAGTGTTTCGCAGCTTGCCTCAGGTTTTCCTTAGGTTTTCGATGGGAAATCCAAGTTTCATTCATGGAAAAAGGGGGCCTCGTTCCTTATTTAGGGTTCCTTAGATCAACGCCCCCACTGTAGTGGCGTCTTGCGCGCCTGTGTTTGGCCCCCCCCCGCGGCCCCCCCAAAGGCCGCGCACCAAAGGTCACACTCTTACCCAGGGTCGTTCCTGTGCGCCGCCGATCGAGACGGGGGTCAAACGCAAACGGGGGTCAGCCAGGGCGCCGGATCCTGCAGGATCCCGCGAAGATCGGGGGTGGACAGAACCCCCAACAGTGACACGTCGATTAGTGAATTGTCCGTTTTCGGTTCTCGAGAGGGCGCCGTGGCCGTTATTTTCCAGGCTTGCGCCCGCCAGGTTTGGGCCTCAGGTCGTTTTCACTAAACCACGTTTTACTAAAGGGAGGTCTGTCCATCCCCGACTCTGGCTGACCCGGGTCAGCGAGCCGCTCGTGGCCGCGAGGCGGCCGCGCACATTGGCCGACCCGGGTCTGTTGCGAAGACCCGCGCTGCAGTTTTTTGTTGTCCTGCGTTGCAGTGTTTTGGTTTCCTGCTGACCCGGGTCTGGAGTGACCCGGGTCAGAAGATCCCCGGGTCCACGCCCATCGCGCCAAGCCAAGGCTACGGCGATGGCCCGCTCCCCCATGCAGCCCAAGGTTGACAGCGCTGCGCGCGAAGCAGCGCGCGCAGGTCGACATGTGGACACTTCGATTTGGGGCCTGTGGGGAGGGTGTCTGGGACACACGTTGTGCAAGGTGTTATCCAACATCGCGTGATACGGTCTTCGCGCCATCGGTGTGGACATTTGTTGTCCGGCCACCGGAGGGAACGGGGTAGTCGATGAAGCGCAGACATGATGGGGGCGCGTCGACTAGCCACGGATCCAGCTTCCGTTCCACATCGTCGCGCTCCGTCGCCAAGTCAAGCAGCCTTGGCCTCATGCTTCTGGTCACACCGTCTTCGATCCGTGGATTTGGCGCCCACGCGCCAGATCCACGGATGCGCGGTCCATGTTTCCGAGGCGGCGGGGAATGTATCAATAACCACCGCCTGTGGGATCGATTTCGCGGACTTCCACAGGCGGTTGATATGGATAGATTCGGGCACCTGGGCGGCAAATTGTATCCATATCCACCGACCGCTGGGGCACCAGGACGTCGGTTCCCAGGCGGTGGATCTGGATAAAGCCCCGGTTCGCACAAACGTCATGATGCAACATGTTACGTACGGTCGGACCGAGGTAGAAGATCGAGGTCAGTTCGGGGAGGGTACCCTAGTGTTCTCAGTGTTTGCTGGATGTTCTGGTGTATCCTGGGGGAGGGCACCCTCGAATGTTCTTCAGTTTGGGCCGGCGGAGGGTTTCATGTCCTTGAGGGATGTTCTTATTTCGTAGGTCCAACTGATGTTATGTACCAGCAATCGTGCACTGTGCTTAGGCTGGCATCATAGTACATGCACGCTCGAATCAGGCCCGCACAAGAACGGCCCTCCGTTCTAGATGCACCAGCGGGGGCCAGGAGGTTCAGGTCGCGTTTCTCCCTGTGGACGTGGACGGAGATCCAGTTAAGCTTGTCTCTGCAAGTTTGGTCTTCTGGGTTGCATGAAATGCCTGTGCTGACGCTCTGGCGAGTGCATCGGCCTCTTTGTCTTGTGAGCGGGCGCTTGTGAGTGGGTCCCCTCTTTGGACGCCGTCGCAGCACAGGTCCGACAGCGAGCTCGAAAGAAGGGCCGCTTGGGGTTCAGGGGACTGGTAGCCCGATGATGATACCCTCGCTGTGGACCCATGGGAGGTGGACGAATTGTCCAAGGCTCGGACCGCCTCGAAGTCTAGGCTGCCAGCCAGCACACATGGACACCCGTCCAGGAACGTTGTTGTGCAAGGCGTGACGTGGCTCAAGCCATTCTGGCTCAAGACCGCACAAGTCGCATCAAGCTATTTGCAGTATTGCACACATACGTGATAAGGTGAGCCCATGGTGTTCAAGGCTGTCTTCCACCTGCTACTGTTTGCCAACGCCGCTCTGTCACTGCAGGCCTTGACGCTGGAGAGCGCCGCAGATGAGGCGCTGCTCAGGCGTGCCAGTCATGGCGCCGCAGCTGACGAAGCCGGCAGTCGCAGTGGCATGGTAGACCTCCAGCACCTCATGGTCCAACATGCCGCGTCGGAGACCGAGCTCCATGCCCGTGCGGCCGAGACGTGGCGCAAGTATGCTAGCCAGCTGGCCAGTAGTGGTTGCAGCTATAAAGGCGGTTTGCTGCCCCAATGGCAACATCTGTTATTACACAGGGCACGGAGGCTTGAACACGACGGCCACAGTGGAGTATCGTGGGAATATCATCAAGACAGTCTTAACCCCCGACCCAGATGCTGCAGTCGACATGCCAGAAATCGTGACGTTTATGGGGGCTAGCACCGACGATGCTCCTGCAATGTTGATGGACGTACCTGCAGAATACCGCAGAACAGCGAACCCTGTGATGTTGAAGATGTTCTTCGTAGAGGACACTGATAACGTTACTGAGCAGTGCCCTCACGACAGTGAGCGCGTGGAGTCCGTGGGGAACAGCAGCGCGTCGTACAAGGTTGAGAACAACACGGTCGCAGTTTCAGCGCAAAGCCCAGACACGTTCTTGGGCATGGAATTCGATTTCGTCAGCGAGGCACCTGTGGGTCACACCCTGGCCTTCGAGATCCCCGTTGGGACGGAGATCGTCTGGGTGAGCCGTGAAGAGATGGTCGAGGTGCTCAACACGCAGGAGTTGCCGGCTTCCCTCGAGAGGCGCTTGGAGGCGCAGTTACGCAAAGCTTCTTTGGCCAAGGGGATGGATGTCGCGCTCACGCAGAAATCAGCCAGGCGGCGCAGGCGGCGCAGGGCTCCGTCGTGCACAGGTGAAGAGATTGGGCTCATGGCAGGAGGTGCCGCCGCCGTAGCCATCGGCTTCTTGGTCTGCGCGTTTACTTTCATAGGCTGCTTCACGGCGTCGCCGTTCTTGGTTACTATGGGCGGTATAATCGTGAAAAACGGTGCTTGCTCATGTTGGGCTAACGATGATACTGGGCGGACTTCCTGTGCGTTGCGGTGAGGGCGGTGAGAGTTGCGAGGGTGCGGCGGTCTGCAATTTCTGCTCCAACTGCAATTATAACTGTATAAACTGCTCCAACTGCGGTTGCCAGACACAGTGGACGTGTATAAATTTCGCCACCTGCAGATAGCAGGGGGGCACCGTTGCCGCTCGTAACGCAGGCAGTGGCGTACACCCGCATGTAGCTGGGAAGCCATGTAAGAAAAAAAGTGGCCTGGTCCCCGTTGGCAAATCAGTGTCCCTACAGGCGCGAGCCACATGTCTCAGCAGCAGCTGCATGCCCAGCTTCCCCAGTTCGGCTGAGCACTGAGGTTCTTAGGTGCTGGTGGTGAACTGGTGGGTGCAATGCACGGTCGTCGCCTGGTTCCCCTGTGTCCATTGGCCTCGTTTCCCTGCAAGGGGGTTGTCCTGGGTGCCTCGGTCTTTCACTCCTTGCAAAGCGTTGCCCGGGCTTCCTTGGTTCCCTGGTCTTGGTCCTTTGAGGTCCTTGGTTCCTTGGTCTTGGTTCCTTGGTCTTGGTTCCTTGGCTTCATTCATTCCTTGGTTCGTTGGTCTTGGTTCTTTGAGGTCGCCTGGTGCCCCTGTGTGTCTTGGTCACGCTTCCTTGCAACGGGGGGGGCCCTGGGCCCCTCAGTTTTCTCACTCCTTACGCAGCGTTGCCCGGGCTTCCCTGGTCCCTCGGTCTTGGCTCTCGGCTTTCTCGGCTCCTCGGCTCCTTGCTGGCCCCTCTTGGTTCCCTGGTTCCTCGGTCCCGTGGTCCCTGGGTCCCCTGGCTCCTTGGTTCCCTGCTTCTCCTCGATCCCTCGGTTCCTTGGCTCCCCGTCTCCTTGGTTTCTTGGCTCCTCGGTTCCTTTTGGGTCTCCGGGCCCCCTGGCTCCCTTCTCTCCTCGCTGCCTCGGCCGCGCGGCCCCTCGGCCTCTCGGCCTCCCTCGGGTCCCTCGGCTCCTGGACTCCCTGGCTCCCGGGCTCTCCCTGGTGTTCTCTTTTCTCCCACCCCTGAAGGCCGCGCGATGGGCTCCCTCCCAGACCAGAGCGCTGCTTCGCGGTCAGGGCTCAGTTCGAACCCTCCGATTTGAT
>CAUYUJ010001570.1:451276-518776 GCA_963575745.1 Prorocentrum cordatum | reverse complement strand
CATTCATACGCACACATACACGTTTGCACGCAAACGTAAGCACACGCATAAGCACACCACACGCATACACACAGACACACAAACGCACACACACACACCCACACCAGCAACCACCTGCAAGCGCACAAATATATTCACACACGCAACACACACGCGCGCACGCACGCACGCTCGCACGCTCGCACGCACGCGCGCACGCGCACTAACGCACGTTGTGCTACGTATGCACGTTGCATTTCCGTCCCACCCCGTACTATGCTATTGCGTTCGCACGGGCGTGCGTGGCTAAAGATGGGCACGTTCAAAACCATGACCAGTGTTATCATTTGTGATTGGATTTGTTTACGCGTCGGCCATGTTTTTCTCCAGCGATAATCCTGGTGTCTAGAGAGGACGCGTGAGGGCGTGCAAGCGTCTTTTTCAAAGGAGGAACAGGATGTGAATGCTCAATAACTTGTTGCGTCTGCGCGCGAGGTGCAGCGAGCAACCCGTTCCCGTCGAGGCCCGAGCTTTGAATGCTTATTTGGTGCAGGATGGTCAAGGTACTTTTGTGCTTCAGCCCTGTACTCTTCGTTTCTACATGCTACTGCTCGTTACCATTCCCTTTTCCTAGTCCCTGAAACGTTCATCCTTCTTCCGTCTTTCAATCCTGTTTCTATTCGTACCAGTTTTGCTTCTACTCATCCTGCTCCATGTATCCAGCATGTCAGGTGATATCACTTCCCTGCTTTTGCAAGAGTGCGACCTTGGCAGGGGTGTCTCCAGCTATCAAGCCACAAGTCAAAACGTGACAAGTCTGCGCTTCTTCGTCTTCTTCTTCAGTGCTTGCGGAGCTGCTTGGGCCCCCGGGGCCCTCTTCTCGCTCCGTCGTGTTTGTCTGTCGGTCTGCTGTCGTTGTGCGCTGCTGCCGTTGCTTTGTTCCTCTCTCTCTCTCTCTTCCTCGCTCCTGGGGCGGCTGCCTCACACTTGGCATCGTCGTCCGACCCCAGTTGGCCCGCCGTCGTTCTTTCTTTCTTTCTTTCTCTCTCTCTCTCTCTCTTCCACAAACTCTCTCTCTCTCTCTCGTCGTCGTTCTTTCTCTCTCTCTCTCGTCGTTCTTTCTCTCTCTCTCTCTATTCCACACATCCCGGCCCGTCGCCCGACCCTTTTCTGGCGGCCTCTCCGCGGCCGGGCCGTTCCTCGGGGGGGGGGGAGGGGGCCTCCCAGGGCGCCCCAGAGCTGCGGCGGGGCGCCCCCGTCTTCAGAGCTGGACGCCCGAGATGGGTGCGGAAAGAATGGGTACAATGCCCAACAGCAGTTCGGGGTCCCCCTCCCCCTCTCCCCCCCCTCAGGGTCCCCCCCCCTCTGGTGGGCCCCGACTATAGAAACCTCCCCCCTCCCCTGTCCTCGCCCCCCTGGACGCCCGAAATGGGTACGGAAAGAATGGGTACAATGCCCAGCAGCAGTTCCTGTCCATTTCGAACAGGACTCGCTGTCGGTGTCGCCGCGGCCCGTGTCCATTCGAGACAGAAGGCCGCCTGCCCAACAGCGGCCGCTGCTGGCTTGGGACAACATTTGCTGCTGGGCATTGTACCCATTTCTTCCGTACCCGTTTCGGGCGTCCAAATTCAGAGCTGCCTCGAGGACGCGGAGGTGTGGATCAAGCGGCGCTCGAGTTGGCGACCGGTCCCGCTCTCGTGCGGCCTCGATCGGACATCAGCGGACTTCGTGACTGGAGGGTCTGTGGAGGTCCGCGGGAACTCCTTGGACCGGCGCCCGGGTTCCCCGGCGGCGCCTCTGGCGGATCTCCAACATTTCGTGTGTATGTAGTTTTTGGTTATGGTCGAGGCGCTCCGCCGCTCGGTCGCCAAATCAGGCGGCATCGGCTGGATATTTCGGGTACTTTCCCCGATCCGTGGATCTGACGCCCACGCGCCAGATCCACGGATCGGTGATCCATGTTGACGGGTGCCCGACCATCCTCCTCCCATTGGAACAGGGTAAGCTAGTTCTCCAAGCGTACCTCCTCTGGGTCGGGATGGGTTCCCTGAACCCCCCAGGGGACGGAACACATTCCCACCCTGGGGGGGAGGCAGGTCGGCCTGTGATGCCAAGGCTTCCCCTGCGGGAGTGGACATGGCTTGATTTCTCCAGTTGGGGGCGCGAGGGTTACATTTATGGTTTCTGCAGAGTTGCACACTGCTTGCCGCCCCCCATCGGGGTCTTCGGATTTGTCGTCCAGCAGGAACGCGCCCCTATCTCAGGAGTGGGTCCGCGGGAGGCGCTGCCGGAGCCTGTTTTCCTCTCGCCTCCCCCAGCCCGCGCGGCGGCAGCGGGCTACGAAGGCAGCCTTTGCAGGGGGAGGATGCTCGCGGAGGAGGAAAAGGCACCCATACCGCCACCCTTGCCTCGATTTCCTTTTGGGGGGCCTCATGGAACGCCCTCGTCGCCACCGCTGTAGTCGCCTCGAGATTCCGGTCAGAACGCACCCTGGGAGAGGTCTGGGGAGTAGCGGTATCGGTACCTTTCGGTTTCCCCCAGAAGACACGATTCCCCCCGACTCGACGAAATGGTGACCCAATTCGTCTCAAGCCGGCCTAAATGGTAGCGGAGGGTGCATTGCGCGCGTGGTCGCCGCGCAGGAAGCGGGACCTGAAGGAAACAGGCTCTGAAAGGTCTGGGGCAGTTTTCTGGCTCCTCCCCTGGGCCCCGGGACGGTCCTACAACGACGCAGGACAAGAAGATGGTCCAGGCGGGAATGCTCCATGGTCCAGGAACCGTTTCCCTTCAGGATCCGATTCTCTCGTGCCGGACACAGGATAGGGTCAGCACGGCGGCGGGGGCCGCTTCGGAGCCGGATTTCCAATGCCAGGCGGCGACTGCACGGCCACGCCTGTGTCGAGTGGGTCTGCACCTCATTGCCTCCTGCTAGTGCCTACTTTCTTTTCTTCCCTCCCCCCTTCTCCGAGGACTGTCCGTACGATCGAAATGGGTACGGACAGACTGTGGGCGAAGACCGACAGCAGTTGCTACCCACTCTGATCAGTCATGCTGTCGGCGCCACCGCGGGCGTTGTCCAATGGATGTCAGAAGTCGACGGCCGAACAGCGGCCGCTGTCGCTTTGGGACAACACTTGCTGCTGGGCATCACACCCATGTTCGGTGGCCACGTGTGAGCCCTGCCCCCACCCCCCACGAGTTCTATGGGGGGGGTCACTTCGTTGGGGGTTCTCGAGCGGCGCGACACCCCACCCCCCCTTAGAAGTCTTGGGGGTTGGGGGTGATTAGGGTTCGCATGTGGCCACCTAAGTACATGTTTTCCGTGAACATGTCGGGCGTCCAAAGGGGATCTATACACACCACCGTCTGGGAAATCGATCCTCGAGGGCTTCGGCAGGTGGTGGTGGCGGACAACTCCGCGAACGGCTGCGGAGGATTGCTGCTGGACAATGGCCTGAGTGTTGATCGTTGTCGGAGCGACGAGCCAGCGTGCATCGCTTCTGGAGCTCACCATTCCCGTTTCCGTGTCTTCCTGTTCTTTTCTTTTTGTTGTCCCTCTCTTCTCTTCCATTCCCCTCTCCCCTGTTCCTCCTGTCCTCCTTCCCCCTTCCGTCCCTTTCCCCTCTCCTTCCTCCCTCCCCTTGCCCCTCGCTCCGCCCCCTTCCTCCCGCTGTCTCCCATCACGATTCCTCTAGGTCCTCACTTGTGCCCTCTTCTTTGTCTTCTTCTTCTTCCTCCTCTTCCTCCTTCTCCTCCTACTCCTCCTACTTCTTCTCCCCTCCTGATCTCCCTTCCTTGTCTCCTCCTCCCTCTCCTCCCCCTCCTCTGGGCCTCTTCCTCCCCTCATCGCTCGTCGTGCTAAGCACCCCCCACCCCTCTCCCATCCTGCCCCCCTGCCCCCCACGCCCCCAGCACGTGGCCCAGAGCACCCTCTTGCTCTCCCATAGAAGCCTCCCTCCTCCTCCCCTGTCCTCGTCCCCGTGCTCTTCGGGACCTCGCAAAGGGGGGGGTGCCACAGGGGGGGGGGAGTTCGGTCCGTTGGCGCATCGAACCGCAGAACAACTATGCAAAACGAGGTCTGCGGCCGCCGCTGGAACCCGAGAGGCGTCGACAATCGGGGCGCGCGGGGGGCATCGTTTTTTCGGAAACCCGATGCACCAGCTGATCGAATTCCCCCCTCCCCCCCCTCAGGGTCTCCCCCCCCCTCTGGTGGGCCCCGACCATAGAAACCTCCCCCCTCCCCTATCCTCGTCCCCTCTGGACGCCCGAAATGGGTGCGGAAAGAATGGGTACAATGCCCAACAGCAATTCTTGTTCATTTTGAACAGGACTCGCTGTCCACGCCGCCGCGGCCTGTGTCCATTCGAGACAGAAGGCCGCCCGCCCAACAGCGGCCGCTGTTGGTTTGGGACAACATTTGTTGTTGGGCATTGTACCCATTTTTTCCGTACCCATTTCGGGCGTCCTCGTCCCCGAGTTCTGCCCAGCCTCTCATCCCTCCCTCTCCCCCCCCCCCCCCTCCCCGCAGAGCCCCTCCTCCTCGCCGAGCCCTGCCCGCCGCTTACGCGCGAGGGCCACGGGGAACCCCGAGGACCTGGAGGGCGGCGGCGGTGGGTCTGGCCAGGCCATGTCCATGCAGTGCTCCTCCTCCTCCTCCTCCTCCTCCTCCTCCTCCTCCTCATCCTCCTTCTCCTCTTCCTCCTCCTCCTCCTCCTCCTCCTCCTCCTCCTCCTCCTTCTCCTCATTCTCCTCCTCTTCTCTTCCTCCTCTTCCTCCTCCTCCTCCTCCTCCTCCTCCTCCTCCTCCTCCGCCTCGTCCTCCTCTGCCCCCCCCCGCCCTGGAGGACCCTGATGATGAGGAGGAGGGTGGATTTGTTTGGCCGCGCTGCTTCCAGGCGCCGCGTATCGTCTGGACGGGGGATGGCCGGTCCCTGGACGGCCTGAAGAGGCGGATGGGGCAAGAACAAGAGGGAGAGAGCGAGAGAACGAGAGAGAGAGAGAGAGAAAACGAGAGAGAGAGAGAGAGAACGAGAGAGGGAGCACCGATAGGGACTGTTCACCGTCCCGGCGCCAGGCGTCCTATTGACCCTCGCGCTCAGCCCTCGAGGTTGGGGCCCGCGTCGAAGGTGGGCGAGGGAGGCGGAGGAGGCCCTCGGCGCGCGAGAAAACGCGCCACCGATTAGGAATGGTTGACGAATCGCGCATCCCCATCGGCCCATCCAGAAGCGATGCCCGGGGGAGTTGAGGTGATCAGCGAAACGGCGGAGCATGCAGAAGAACAAAGGGCGAGGGAAGCCGTCCGATACTCCAAGAGAGGGAGGACGGTGGAGGAGGAGGAGGAGGAGGAGGAGGAGGAGACCCTCGGCGCGCAGTTCGTGGGCCACCAGCGTGGGCGAAAGTTCATGGCCTTGCGGTTGGCTCGACCCGTTGCTGCCTCGATCCTCGCTCCTCGATCCTCCTGCCTCGATCCTCGAGCCTCCCTCGGTCCTCGATCTGGGTCCTCGACCCTCCTCGTCTCGATCCTCGAACGCGCCCCGGTCCGGGTCCTGGTCTCGCCCCCCCCCCTTCCCCCCCCCCCCCCCCCTCCGCCCGCCCCCTTCGCCCCCCTTCCCCTCTCCCCTCTTCCCCTTCCTCCCTGCCCCCCCCCTTCCGCCCCCTTCCCCCTTCCCCCCCCTTCACCCCCCCCTTCCCCCGCCCTTCCCCCCCTTCCCCCTTCCCCCGCCCTTCCCCCCCCCTCCGCCCCTCTTCCCCTCCCCCTTCTTCCCCCTCCCCTCCCTCCCCCCCCCCCTCCCCTAGTCCCCCCCCCCTTCCGCCCCCCTTCCGCCCCCCTCCCCTTCCTCCCCCCCTTCCGCCCCCTCCCCCCCCCCTTCCCGCCCCCCCCCCGGCCAGCTTCCTCTCCCGTGCCGTGCCACGGCCCCCCTCTGCCGCTCCCTCCTCCCCGGCGGGGGCGGCGCGGCAGGTACTCGACCTCCCGGGTGGAGGCCGTGCAGAGCGTGCAGAAGACCATCGGGGAGTTGGCCCAGATGTTCCAGAAAATGGAGGGGCCCATACTGGGCGAAGAGATATATGCACATGCACCGATCCTCGAGGAGAACGGGTCCTCTGAATCGTGACATCGCAATCTGAAACGTGAATTTCAAAAGTACGTTGTTTGTTGGAGGGGCCCATTGGGCGAAGAGATATATGCACATGCACCGATCCTCGAGGAGAACGGGTTCTCTGAATCGTGACATCGCAATCTGAAGCGTGAATATCAAAAGTACGCTGTTTGTGTACGCCGTGTTTTTTTTTGTTTTTTTTACGCAGCGGGTTTGTTACGTTGTCTTTTGACGTAGTGTGTTTTTCCAGCGTAGCGTTTCCTGCGTAGTGTTTCTTGCGTAGTGTTTCGTGTTTTGCTTGATGTAGTGCTTCCTGCGTGGTGTGCCCTGCGTTGTGCTTTCTACGTAATGTTTCCTGCGTAGTGTTTCTTGCGCGGCTTTTTTACGCAGTGTTTTCTACGTAATGTTGCGTGCGTAGAATGTGTGCTTCGTAGTGGTTTCTACTTCGTGCTTTCTGCGTAGTGTTTCCTGCGTATCGTTTTCTACGTAGCGTTTCCTGCGTAGTGTTTTCTACGTAGCTTTGTCGACGTAGCGTTTCTTGCGAAGCGTGTTCTACGTAGCGTTTTCTGCGCAGTGTTTTCTACGTAGCGTTTCCTGCGAAGTGGTTTCCACGTTGCGTTTCGTGCCTTGTGTTTTTTACGTAGTGTTTCTTGCGTAGTGCTTCTTTCGTAGTGTTTTATATGTCGTGCTTCCTGTGCAGTGTTGTCTACACATTGTTTTTACGCAGTGATTTTACGCAGTGCTTTTTTGTGTACGCGGTGTTTTTTTACGCAGCGTTTTTCAATTCGTAAAACACAGCTCTGTTCTCAAAAAGCTGCGATACCACTGCGTGGGAACACCCTTGCGTTAAACGCATTGCGTTGGAACACGTCGTGGTTAAACGTTGCATAACAAAGAAACATACATGGTGTAGAAGCCATTGCGAACAAGTCACTGCGTTACCTACACTGCAAAAACAACGCTGCATTAAAAACACGGCATAACAAAACAAGACATTGCGTTAAGCACCATTGCGTAACACACACATTGCGTTGAACACAATGCGTAACACACGCCGTTCGAATCATTGCGCCAAACAGGAACATTGCGTACAAAGCATTGCGTTGACACAAGCCAGCGTTTAAACATCGAACAGCTGCATTAAAAAACACCCCTACTCTGAAACCACTGCGTAAAACAACCATTGCGTGCGTGTGGAGCACACTACGTAAACAAACATTGCATACAAACATGGCGTAACACACATTCTACGTAACCGAACACTGCGTAACATCATTGCGTAAAAACCATTGCGTAACAACACACTGCGTTAAAACCATTGCGTAAGCAAAACGTTGCGTGAAGCACATTGCGCACAACATAACTGAACCGCTGCCTAAACAACAATGCGTTGAACTCACTGCGTCAAAAACACTGCGTAAAAGACATTGCGTTGAACACACGGCGTAAAAACACTGCGTTGAAAACACCGCTTGCAAAAACAAACGGAGTAAAACGCACGGCTTTGAAACGCAGCGCTTAAACATTGCGTGACATACATTGCGTAAAAAAACATTGCGTGAAACAACAATGCTTAAAACAACACATTGCGTTGAAAACACCGCACAAATAATCATTGCGTTAAAATCATTGCGTGAAAAACCACGGCGTAAACAACACGCAGAGTAAAACATATTGCGTTAAACAGCGCGAAAACATTGCGGCAAACACATCGCGTAAAAAGACACTGCGTTTAATACACTGCGTACACCAAAAACAACTCGTTAAAAACATTGCGGACAAACACACACACAAGCATTAATTGAAGCCATTGCGTACAAAAAACATTGCGTAAAATGCGTCGCGTTGAAACACACCGCACTGCGTAGAACAAAACAACACGGCGTAACCAAAATACGACGTAAGAAAACCACAGCGTTAAAATACACTGCATAACACGAACACTGCGTTAAGCAACACTGCGTAAACAAACACATCGCGTTAAACAACACTGCATAACATAGCCTTGCAAACAACACACTGCGTACAAAAAAAAACACTGCGTAAAAGCACACACACACACACTGCGTAAAAAAAAACACGGCGTAAACAAAGTGGAGGGCGCGTGCACCGATCATCGGTTCAGGATGAGCCTGGCCAGGATCGGTGTTTGTGCATGGTTGTCTTTCATCCAGCCCACCGCCCCGGGCGCTCGCTCGGAGCCCTCGGGCGGCCTTCCCGGCGTCCCGCGCGCACGATGGCGCGCGAGATGGCCAATGCGTGCCGCGCGCGCTTCCCCGAGCGGGGGCGCCCATAAGGGGCCACGTGCGAACCCTACCCCTACCCCCCACGATTTTTGAGGGGGAGGGTGGGGTTCACTTTGTTCGAGAACTCCCGAGCGAAGTGAACCCCACCCTCCCCCTCAAAAATCGTGGGGGGGTAGGGGTGGGGTTCGCACGTGGCCCCCCAGCTCAGCAGCAGGCCAGCCTGGCATCCCGGATCCCAAGGGGCCCTGGGGACCCCGCGCTCTCGGGCGGACGGCAGCGGGGGTTACGCGAACGGAGGGGACTAATAAGAAGGCCCCCAAGGGACCCCCTCAGGGGCTCCCTGGCATCGCTCGGACGTGTGCATTTTTTTCTCGGCGAGGACCATCGAGGAGCATCCTTGATCATTTGGCGAAAAAACCACGCACGAAACCGAAACAAAAGCACAGGGAATGGACGTCCGAGCGATGGCCAGGGCTCCTTTTGGGCCCCTGCTGGTTCCAAGGAGGGGTCTTTAAACAGGTCACCCCCCACTGCCACCCGCCCGACGCTCACGCGCAGGGCACCCTTGCGGGCAAGCTGGTGGCCGGAGCTTGCCATCCACGCCCTGGTCGTCCTCCTGCGGATCCCGCTGGTCCTCCCCGTCTATCGCCTTGCGCCCTGCTTCTACTCTTCTAGCTCTGCCTCCTCCTCCTCCTCTTCCTGCTAGTCGTCCTGCTGATCCTCGTGCTCCTGCTCCCGCAGCCATCAAGGCTCAATAAGCTACCAGGTAACGTTTTACTCTGCCCCGAAACTCCTCCGGGCATCCTGCGGCATCGAAGTTCAACTTCAGCTCCATAACATCCCTTGCATCTCGACCTCTGCACTTCGGCAGAGAGATGGCGGCCGTCAGCTTCGAGACTACCAAGGCGCACGCGGCGCTCTCGTGGGCCACGATCGTGAAGCGCGGCGACAGCGACGCGTCCGCGGAGGAGACGGCGGGGAGCGCCGCCCCTGGGAAGACCGCGCTCTCGCCGGGCCCCCGCGGCTCCCGCACGTGCGAGTGCCGCGGCCAGGTGATCATGATGCTCGCCTACTACGGCTGGATCGCGCCCCTGCAGGACATCGACCACCCCGACGCGGGCAAGCACGAGGGCCACATCTACGTGCGGGCGACCGACGTGGCCCCCGGCGCGTCGCTCGCCCCGGGCCAGGCCGTGAGCTTCTACCTGTACGCCGACGACCAGGGCCTGGGCGCCGAAGACTGCCGCCCCGACGGCGTGAGGGCGCCAACCGCATACGTCTCGGTATTGTTTAACGGATCCCCTTCGAGACCCTCACCAGATTACCACCCCCGTTGGGGATACACCCCTCGAAACCCGAAGAGAACGACCTACATCCCCATCTAGGGGGGAAAATCGGCCAGTGGGGCCCGGGCCACGCCGCTGGGGATGGGGACCAGTGAAACGATACTCAACGTCTGCACCGAACCTGGCCAGGCCCATCCTGGGCCCAGTGCCGGGCCTGGCCAGGACCGGCGCAGGTGTTTGGTTGACGCCCTCCGAGAAGGCGCGGACGGCGCCGACGAGTTCTGCTTCCGCGCCGCCGCGCAAGAGTTCGTCCCCTCGGCTGGCTTCTGCGCCGCCGCGCCCGAGTTCGTCCCCTCGGCTGGCTTCCGCGCCGCCGCGCCCGAGTTCGTCCCCGTGACCAGCTCCCACGCTGGCTGGGCGCTCGGCAGCGGGGGCGCAATGAACGGGGGAGGGACCGAGGATTACAGCAAAGGGGGCCCCCAAAAATTGCCAAGGCGGTCCCAGCCAGTGCTGGAAGTGCATACGTTTCTTCATCCCCCCCGTTGGTTACAGCTGGTGCGAGGGCATCCCAAGCTTTGGATGGGTACCTTGATGTTCTTTGAATTCGGTTTCTCGACCTCGGAGCGTACAGCAGGGGCTCGACCAGAAGAAACCTCCCAGAAGCCCAGCCCTGAGACCCCAGGACGTCCACTGATCTTTGGTGCGGGAACGTCACGCCTTCCACAGCAAAATCATTGAAACCCAAGAAACCCAGGGCACCCTGGACAAGCAGGGTGTCTATTGACACGGGTCTCCACCGTGCTTCGTCTGGGGCATCTCCGTGGGGCTTTGGGCCTTCGGCGAGGGGGCCCGTGCTCTTGGCCCACGCTCTTGGGGCCACGCTTCGCCTGCTGCCCTTGGCGTCGGAAATATTACATTCAGTCGGGCATGTCCCTCTACAGGAGGAATATTCAAAAATAGTCCAAAGATAGTCTGGGGACGATTTCTGACCATGGTTTGACCATGTTGGAGCATGTGTTGGGCCACTTTGCAGTTTTCGCCCAACATCCGCCTGTAGGAGGACATGCCCGACCTAAAGATGGCGCGTGCCATCGATCTCCGGCAAAAAGCACGCTGCCACGGCGAGGCGACCCCCCTCCCTCCGTCAGGTCCCCCTCCTGCTTGTGGTGGTGGCAGTGGAAAACAAGCCCACCATATTGTTTTCCTTCGAAGAAGGGGGATAAGCGGGGGAAGCGTACTCAAAATCCCTTATTACTCGTCCCCCGGGTCTAGTTTTTTAAGGCGCCTTTTTGTAACTGAGGGGGGTCCGCTTTATTCGGGGGCTTCTGTGGATTGGAGCTTAGGGGGTCCGGTTTACGAAGGCTCCCCGTCGAAGAGGGGGGTCCTCCTCCTCCTCCTCCTCCTCCTCCTCCGCCTCCTTCCCCCTCCAGCTGGTGGTGGTGGTGGAGGTGGAAGACAGGCCCATCAAAAACGTCAGACGCATCAACTGTTGGCGCTCCGCGCGGGCTTCTTAAGGGCCCGCGCTGCGCCCCCACGGCGCCGCCCCAGGCGCGCTCCGCGCGCGCCACGGAGGGGGGCGTACGGCGCCGATCCGAGAAACCCGCGCGGAGCGCCAACATTTTCCTCCTCCTCCTCCTCATCCTCCTCCTCCTCCTCCTCCTCCTCCTCCTCCTCCTCCTCCTCCTCCTCTGTTTACAATGGGGGCCCATGCCAAGAAGCACCCTGCGTGCCTCCAGGGTGCCCTGGGTTTCTTGGGTTTCGATGGTTTTGCCACCGAAAACGTGGCGTTCTCGCACCAAACAGCGCCGAACGTCCTGGGGTCTCAGGGTTGGGCTTCTTGCGGCAGGTTTCTTGTGGTGGGGCTCTACTGTATTCCCCCCCGTCGGCGAGCACCCTGAGGCGACGTGCCAACTGGCGTGCAGTGGGCCCACGACGCCGCCGACTCCGACACCGACACCGACCTCTCCAGCGACGCGGGCGGCGCCGTGGCCTTCTCCTTCCGCGCCGCCGCGCCGGAGTTCCTGCCCCCCGCCGGCTGCTGCGCCGCCGCCCCCGAGCTCGTCGCCGCGAGCGGCCTCGTCGGCGTGCTGCCGCCAGGCGCGCAGAAGTCGCCGGGCGCCGCCGACGCCGACACCGACCTCGCCAGCAGCGCGGGCGGCGACTCCGAGGACGCGGCCAGCGACTCCGAGGACCAGGGCTGGACCTAAACGGTGTTTTGCCGATTTCGTGGGCCGTTTTCGTTTCGACTTCGTTTCGCGGTAGAGGCGGATTGAAGACAAAACGAGGGAAAACGAAAACAAAACGAAAACATCAAACACCGTTTAGGTTCAGCCCTGCCGAGGACTCCCTTTGCGCGGGCCTATGCGGCCCCGGGCCCGCCGCCGGCGGCGCCCGCCCGCTCGCGCGGGCGGTCGGCCTGGAGAGCCACGAGGAGGGTTGGGGGCTGCTCGCGCGGGGGTGCCGCGCGGGGGGCAGCCGCGCGAGAAGACGGGGGGCTTCCGAGAAGGCAGGCGGGGCCTTCTCGAGAAGGGCTCGAAGGCTTCCGAGGGAGCCCTCTCACCGACTAGATTTTCGAGTGACCTTTCGCCGGAGTGGCCTCTGGTGCGTGCGAAGTGGGGCCCCCGGTTTGCCGAACGCGCTGCGATAGTGGTGTCCTGCGCGCTCGTGTGTGGGGTCCCCCCGCGGTCCCCAGGAAGTCGCGCACCAAGGGCCGCCCTCACCCAGGGCCACTCTTGCGTATAGCCGATCTCAGAAGCTTCTGGGCCCTTCTTCGAAGCTCCCGTGCCATCTTGCAAGTCCCTCCGCCTGCTCAGACCACCCCGCCCCCCTCGCGCCCTCCCCCCTCGTGATCGGGCGGTGGGAACTGCGTGCGCACGTGCACCGACCCTGGGCCCGGGATCGGTGCACGTGCCCCCCCCTGGCCGAGCTGCAGCCGCCCTCGAGATCAAACGCAAGTCTTTAAATGCTGATAGTCACCACCCACCAAAACACCCCAACCCAACCCGAAGGCTCAGATTTACCCTCGATTTCCAGTGGGGGGGGGGGTCGGGAAACATCGAAAAAACACATGTGGAACCCTTAACCCCCCCCAACCCGAAATTCGGGTCTTCGGGTTGGGTTGGGGTGGTCTGGTAGGTAGTCAGATAGTCGCGCGAAACGTGGCCCGCGGGGTCAGACTTTCGTGTTCTAAGGCGCCAGATTCGTCGCGAATGTCGAATGTGTGGGGTCTTGGGCGACGCCACGTTGCGGGGCAAACGCGCGTTTGACTTCGAGGATGGATGTAGGAGGGCGCGGATACCGATCCTGGGCCCACACTGGACCGGTCCAGGGACGGTGCATAGTTCGGCGTACTGTACTTGGTCCTCCACGGTCGGCACGTCGAATGAGACATCGGCTTGCGAGCAGGTGCCACACGGAAGTTTCCGATCCCTCCGTGGGCCCAGGGACCCACAGAAGCGTGGGACCCGTTTGTTTCAGGATCGTCAGCGATAGACGACACACGAGCCCCCAGACTTGTTTTAGCAAGGATCCTTGTCGTACGTGTCCGCTGTGCTGCTGGATGACGGCTTGCCCATCGGGTGCATCCCAGCGCTGCCGCCCCCTTTGCGGCGGTTTGGACTAACCGCACACCTTGTTGGCACACCAGGCTCTGGTCTCGTGGCGATGCTCTGCGCCTATAGTGGTGGGCCTGTCTTCCACCACCACCACCATAAGTTGGAGGGGGAGGGGGTCCTCCTCCTCCTCCTCCTCCTCCTCCTCCTCCTCCTCCTCCTCCTCCTCCTCCTCCTCCTCCTCCTCCTCCTCCTCCTCCTCCCCCTCCCCCTCCCCCTCCACCTACTCCTTCTCTTCGTTCTCCTCCTCGTCCTCCTCCCTCCCCCCTCCAACTTGTTGTGGTGGTGGGAAACAGGCCCATCATATAGGCCTCCTGCTGCGGTGCTTCTCCGCGGCCGCCCCCCTCCTCTCCTCTTGGTATCGCATGTGCCCCCCAGGGCCAGCGCGGTCTGCTGGCTGCAGTGGGAGCCCATGCCAAGAAGCACCCTGCCTTGCCTCAGGGCTCGAGCTAAACGGTGTTTTGGCAATTTCGTGGACCGTTTTCGTTTTGATTCCGTTTTGCAGCAATTGTGGAACGAAGACAGAACTAGGGATGACGAAAACAAAACGAAAACGGAAAACACTGTTTAACTCGAGCCTCCAGGGTACCCTGCCTTGCCTGCAGGGTACCCTGGGCTTCTTGGGCTGGTTGGTTCTGCTGTGGAACGCGTGACGCTCCGGTGCTGACAATCCGTGGACGCCCTGGGGGCTCAAGGGCCGGGACTGTCGCGGAAGGTTTCCCGTGGTCGAGCCCCTACTCTACGCCTCAGGCCTCCTGCGTTCTTCCTCCGCGGCCGCCCCTCCTCCCCCTCCTCCCCCTCCTCCTCCTCCTCCTCCTCCTCCTCCTCCTCCGCCTCCTCCTCCTCCTCCTCCGCCTCCTGCTTCTCCTCCTCCTCCTCCTCCTCTTCCTCCTCCTCCTCCTCTTCCTCCGCCTCCTCCTCCTCTCTTCCTCCTCCTCCTCCTCCTCCTCCTCCTCCTCCTCCTGCTCTTCTTCCCCTGACATCGCAGGTGCCCCCATGAGCCAGCGCGGCCGGCCGGTTGCCGGTTGCTCTCGCTGCCGACCCCGAAAAACGTGTCTACGATGGTCTGTGCGCGGCGCCACGAGGCCATTTGGCATCGCTCGGACGTGTGCTGCTCTCGGCCAGGACCACCGTTAGGAGGGGAAAAAACACACAGACACAATTAATCGGCGATTCCCAGAAAATATAGGAAAATCTGGGAAGTGGGGGGGGAGACAAAAACCCAGAAATTACGCTACCGAGGAACCCCACATACTGATTTTATGTCTTGTGTGAACCGCGCTACCACTACCACCGCCGTCATGCTCTCAGGTGCCCCCTGTGGTCGTTGAAAGGAGGGGGAGGACGTGTGGGGGGAGAGGAGGGGTTGAGGAGTCATCTGTGACGGTCATATCCGGCGTCGCCTGGCACTTGGATACGAGAGGTAATACGCAATCCCGCACTAGAGGCTATGCCTGGACGACCCTGGCACGCATAGGGAGACCACCCCCTGCGCACCCCCTCTGGTGTTGAGAAAATGCCACGCCTGCAATGCCTGGACGACCCTGGCACGCATAGGGAGACCACCCCCTGCGCACCCCCTCTGGTGTCGAGAAAATGCCACGCCTGCAATGCCTGGACGACCCTGGCACGCATAGGGAGACCACCCCTGCGCACCCCCTCTGGTGTCGAGAAAATGCCACGCCTGCAATGCCTGGACGACCCTGGCACTCATAGGGAGACCACCCCCTGCGCACCCCCTCTGGTGTCGAGAAACTGCCACGCCTGCAATGCCTGGACGACCCTGGCACGCATAGGGAGACCACCCCCAGCGCACCCCCTCTGGTGTCGAGAAATGCCACGTCTGCTATGCCTGGACGACCCTGGCACGCATAGGGAGACCACCCCCTGCGCACCCCCTCTGGTGTCGAGAACATGCCACGCCTGCTATGCCTGGACGACCCTGGCGCGCGAGACCACACCCCCTCTGGTGTCCACGCCTGCTATGCCTGGACGACCCTGGCACGCATAGGGAGACCACCCCCTGCGCACCCCCTCTGGTGTCGAGAACTGCCACGCCTGCTATGCCTGGACGACCCTGGCACGCATAGGGGGACCACCCCCTGCGCACCCCCTCTGGTGTCGAGAAAATGCCACGCCTGCTATGCCTGGACGACCCTGGCACGCATAGGGGGACCACCCCCTGCGCACCCCCTCTGGTGTCGAGAAAATGCCACGCCTGCAATGCCTGGACGACCCTGGCACGCATAGGGAGACCACCCCCTGCGCACCCCCTCTGGTGTCGAGAAAATGTCACGCCTGCTATGCCTGGACGACCATGGCACGCATAGGGGGACCACCCCCCTGCGCACCCCCTCTGGTGTCGGAAAAAGCTATGCCTGGACGACCCTGGCACGCATAGGGAGACCACCCCCTGCGCACCCCTCTGGTGTCGAGAAAATGCCACGCCTGCTATGCCTGGACGACCCTGGCGCGCATAGGGAGACCACCCCCTGCGCACCCCCTCTGGTGTCGAGAAAATGCCACGCCTGCTATGCCTGGACGACCCTGGCGCGCATAGGGAGACCACCCCCTGCGCACCCCCTCTGGTGTCGAGAAAATGCCACGCCTGCTATGCCTGGACGACCCTGGCACGCATAGGGAGACCACCCCCTGCGCACCCCCTCTGGTGTCGAGAAAATGCCACGCCTGCTATGCCTGGACGACCCTGGCACGCATAGGGAGACCACCCCCTGCGCACCCCCTCTGGTGTCGAGAAAATGCCACGCCTGCTATGCCTGGACGACCCTGGCACGCATAGGGAGACCACCCCCTGCGCACCCCCTCTGGTGTCGAGAAAATGCCACGCCTGCTATGCCTGGACGACCCTGGCACGCATAGGGAGACCACCCCCTGCGCACCCCCTCTGGTGTCGAGAAAATGCCACGCCTGCTATGCCTGGACGACCCTGGCACGCATAGGGAGACCACCCCCTGCGCACCCCCTCTGGTGTCGAGAAAATGCCACGCCTGCTATGCCTGGACGACCCTGGCGCGCATAGGGAGACCACCCCCTGCGCACCCCCTCTGGTGTCGAGAAAATGCCACGCCTGCTATGCCTGGACGACCCTGGCACGCATAGGGGGGCCACCCCCTGCGCACCCCCTCTGGTGTCGAGAAACTGCCACGCCTGCTATGCCTGGGCGACCCTGGCACGCATAGGGAGGCCACCCCCTGCGCACCCCCTCTGGTGTCGAGAAACTGCCACGCCTGCTATGCCTGGACGACCCTGGCCTGCATAGGGAGACCACCCCCTGCGCACCCCCTCTGGTGTCGAGAAAATGCCACGCCTGCTATGCCTGGTCGACCCTGGCACGCATAGGGAGACCACCCCCTGCGCACCCCCTCTGGTGCGGCGCGGCAGGGAAGAAAACCAGAACCCCACGAAGTGAGGTGAGTGTCGCGGGTGCGGCGCGGCAGGGAAGAAAACCATAACCCCACGAAGGATGTGGGGAAATATTAGAAAATATGTGGAATATTTTTATTTGTGTGTATTTTGTTTGTGTGTCCCAGTTCCCCTTCACACCGAGGAGGACATTGAGCCATCTCGCGAAGCAAAACCACGCACGACATCGACTGATGCACGTGGAACGGGCGTCCGGATGGCGAGGGCAGGGTCCTTTTCGATCCGATCTGGTTTCGGCCATCTCGATCCGATCCGAACCCGATGTTCCGACGATCCGAGGCGGCCCGATGCTTGCATGGCGCTGTGATGCATCCTGACGCTGCTGGCCCGACTCGATCTCGACTCCATGCCGATGCAGCCTGGACCGATGCAAAGCTCGACTCGATCCGGCCGATCCGCTGCTGACTGATCCTGCCAGCCTGGGCCAGCTGGGGAACCTGCCGGGAGCGGGTCCCGCGACGGAGCGGCCTGAAGGGCGAGGCAGGAGGGCGCGGGTTCGTCTGAGGGGCCGCTGTGCCTGGCGCATGGTGCGCGGCGGGGGTCCGCCAGTGGGCCTCAGAAGCCATCGAGGTCAGGGCCATGCCCGGAGCGAGACCCCCCCCCCTCCCCTTGGGCGTTGCGTAATGGGGAAAATAGATGAGGGGGTGGCGAGGGAGGTCCGAAAAGGTGCCCAAACGGTACCTAAACGAGCTCCCTGGGGCTCCCGAGGGGCCGGAAAAGGGCAGGAAAGGGCACCGTTTCCGACCCCACCCATCCCCCCATCAAGCCGCACCCCCCCCCCCCCTTTCCGCCCACTGTCGACACGCCGGGCACGAAGACGTTCCCTATATTGGTCAATAGGCGACGATCGGGGCGAGTAGCCCAGGGGAGGGCAATACTCGGGTCGGGCGAAAGGGGGGGTTTGGGAAAGGGGGGGTTACGAAATTTGCTGCATGTAGCTGGTTTCGGCCCCACCGAGGGGCCCATTCCTCGATACATAGCCGCCTCCGGCGCCGGGAGGCGCCGGGAAAATCAGCTACGTGAGCTGATTCTCAAACCCCCCCCTTTGCTATCCCCCCCTTTCGCCCGGCCCGAAATACGTGTATCCAGGGGCGCCGGTGAGCTATGTCTTGGACGAGGCTCCCGGGCGACTGCATGTGATGCCCTCCCCTGGGCTGCTCGCCCGCCTCGTCGCCGCCGAATGGGGCTCCCTGCCCTCCTCCTCCTCCTCCTCCTCCCCCTCCTCCTTTTCTTCCTTTTCTTCCTCCTCTTCTTTTCTTCCTCCTCCTCCTCCTCATCATCCTTTTCCTCCTCCTCCTCCTCCTTTTTGCTCCTCCTCCTCCTCCTCCTCCTCCTCCTCCTCCTCCCCCTCCTCCTCCTCCTCCTCCTCCTCGAGGACCGCGGGGCGGGCGCCGAGGCCCGCCGGGAGGCGGCCGCCCTGCCGCCGCCCGCGGCCCCCGGGGGCGGCGGCATCGGCTCGGCCCCGTGGCGCTCGCACGCCGCGCCCCCGGGGCTCGGGGGCGCCGCGCCGCGCGGCTGGCGGCTGGAGTGCCTCCAGGACTCCTCCTCCTCCTCCTCCTCCTCTCCTCCTCTCCTCCTCCTCCTTCCCCTCCTCCTCCTCCTCCTCCTCCTCCTCCTCCTCCTCCTCCTCCTCCTCCTCCTCCTCCTCCTCCTCCTTACCCGTACCTCGGCACGAACGAGATGGGCACGGAAAGAATGGGCACACTGCCCAACAGCAGTTCCTGTTCATTGTGAAGAGGACTCGCTGCCCGCGCCGCCGCGGCCTGTGTCCATTTGAGACGGAAGGCCGCCTGCCCAACGGCGGCCGCGGTTGGTTGGGGACAACATTTGTTGTTGGGCATTGTGCGCAGTCTTTCCGTTCCCATGTCGGGCGTCCAAAAGGACGGTTCCCGTGGGCGGCTCGAAGAGATGTCAGGAAGGGGAAAGTTCACACACAGGCTCAAGGAATCGTCGACTCTCCCGGGAACCGTGGGTGGCGCAGAGAGATGTCAGGAAGCGGGGAAAACACACACAGGCGCAAGGGATCGTCGACTCTCCCAGGGACCGTGGGTGTTTCGGAGGTGTCAGGAACGGGAAAAAACACACAAGCGCAAGGAATCGTCGACTCCCAGGAACAGATGCGAAGATATGGGAAGTGTGTGTGTGTGTGTTTGTGTGTGTGTGTGTGTGTGTGTGTGTGTGTGTGTGTGTGTGTGTGTGTGTGTGTGTGTGTGTGTGTGTGTGTGTGTGTGTGTGTGTGTGGGGGGGGTGGCGGGAAGACGAACACCCAGAAGATATGGGAACATATGAGGAATCCTGTTACTTGTGCCTATTTATTCGTGTGTCCCAGGGCCCCTTCAAGATGGGTTCCTGAGGGACGGATCCTCCGCGTCGGTTGCCTCTCTTCCCCTCCTCCTCCTCCTGGGCGGCGGCGCGCGCGCCAGGCGCCCTCGAGCGGCTGCGCGCTGCCCCGAGCGCCCTCGAGCGTCGCCGCGAGCGCGCGGTCTATTCGTGTCCTACCCGCCCCCCCCCCCCGCGAAAGTTTTTCTTTGAATCGTGTCGCTCCCATTTGTTTTTTAACGCGTGCCCCCCAGTAAGGAAATAAGCCCCGGCCTCCCACATGGGGTCCGTGCAGATGGGGTCGGAGGATCGCGCCGCATCGCCGACGCATCGGCCTTGCGGCTCAACGCGGGGCCCGACGCTCCCTACGCCTATGGCGCTGATGCATCGCCGACGTCGCCGATGCACCGCCGATGCATCGGCGATGTGGCGCGATCCTCCGACCCCATCTGCTCGGTCTGGGAGGCCTCTCAGGATGGGGTCCTGTGGGATGGGGTCCTCTGAGGATCGGAAAGGGCCCAGGGATGGAGTCTTCAGTGCTTGAGGCACTTCGTCCTTGGGCCCCCATGCCTCGGGGCCCCATCCCCGAGGACCCTCGGGCCTCTCGTAGTGGGGCCCGAGGGTCGCGCCGCGTCGCGGGCGTGACCCTCCTCGGCCACGCGCGCAGGGCGGTGAGGGGGGAGGGTCTCTCAGAAGGACGGGAGGGGGTTCCTCCTCCCCCTCCTCCTCCTCCTCCTCCTCCTCCCTCCTCCGCCTCCTCCTCCTTCTCCTCCTCCTCCCCCTCCTCCTCCTCCTCCTCCTCCTCCTCCGCTCGTCTTCCTCCTCCTCCTCCTCCTCCTCCTCCTCCTCCTCCTCCTCCTCCTCCTCCTCCTCCTCCTCCTCCCCGTGTGCGCGCGCGTGGGCGCGCAGGAGCGGCCTTCCGCTGTGAGCGGCATGTTTGGTGCAGGCTACACGCCCAGACATCGTCGGGCGTCTCGAGAAAAAATCGGGGCCACGTTTTTGCGCTTGCGGCCTCTCGGGGCCCTTCCCGGGCCTCGGGGTCGTCAAGAAGCGACAGGGGATGAAACAACGGTCCCGAGGAAGTGGTCGAGAGGTAGGGGGCCCGTGCCTCGAAAAAATCGAGACGCCGTTGTCCAGGCGGGTCCTCACGGGTTCAGGGGGGGCGAAGGGAGGGGGTAGTCCTCGAGAGGCGGCCCTTCAGGTACCAAAAGGGGGCCTTGAAGGTCCGAAAATGGCACCCTTTTGCCCCTTCTCACCCATCGGCCCCCGTTCACTCGGGCCCAAGCGGGGGCGTTTAAGAGTCCGAAAAAGGCACCCTTCTGCTCCCCTCACTCCAGACCCCCGACGTCCTGATTTTTCCAACACGCCACCCCCATAGGTTCGGACCTATTCCCCGGGACCGCTTTTCCATCCGGCGTCGTTTTTCGACGCTCTCGCGGCTCGGTGAGGGCCCGCCGTCATTTTTTCACCACGCGAGGGGGTCTGGGCTTATCGTCCCCCCATGTCATTCGCGCCCAACCGAAAACCACCAGGGGGCCAAGCGCGCGGTTGCGCGCTGGGCCGCGGCTCGCGGCACCCCGCCGGGCCCGCACCAGGGCGCCCAAGACCGCCTCGACAGGGCCCAGGGACCTCGCCCGCTCCCAGGCCCTTTCCACGCCAAGCGCCCAGGCGGAGGAGGAGGAGGAGGAGGAGGCGGAGGAGGAGGAGGAGGAGGAGGAGGAGGAGGAGGAGGAGGAGGAGGAGGGAGGAAGGAAAATAGGAGTAGGAGGAGGACAGGAGGAGGGAGGAGGAGGAGGAGGAGGGAGGAGAGGAGGTAGGAGGAGGAGGGGGAGAAGGGAAGGAGGAGAGGGAAGAGGAGGAGGGGGAGGAGAGGGAGAGGAGGAGGAAAGGAGGAGGAGGAGAGGGAGAGGCGGAGTACGGAGGAGGAGGCGGAGGAGGGCAGAGGAGGAGGCGGGAGAGTAGGAGGATGAGCGAGAGGAGGAGGAGGAGGAGGAGGAGGAGGAGGAGGAGGGAGACATGTTGACAAGATTTCAGCCGTCGCACGGTGGTGCTCAGGTTCTGACCTTGCACTTCGGCTCGAGATCCCGCGATGTTGCGGCCAACGCGCCTAGTATGGACGCGCGCGCCTTCATCTGGGGTGCCCTTGTGCCCTTGCCTCTGCGGTCCGTTCTTTGCCGTTGTTCTTGGTCGCCCGCCGCCCACAGATCCCAACTTCGGCCTCCAAGGATCTTGCGTCCTGACCACCCGTCCTTAATACACGTTTCGTTCGTCATTCCGTCATCCGCACGCCCCACCGCCGGCGACCGACGGCGGCGGTGTCTAGCGCCGATCCCAGGCCGATGTTGCCCTCCCCTGCGCCAGTCCCCCCCTACCATTTCCCTCCCTGAGCCAGTCGCCCCCCCTACCATTATCTTGTGAGAAAAAACACACAAAAACACACACAGTCTGTGGGGAAAAAACACAAACACACAGAGTGTTTGTTTTGTGTGTGTGTGTGTGTGTGTGTTTATTTGTGTGTTTTTTGTTCATCCCCTCAGCACGGGCCTGCGTGCTTGGATCTGGCCCCCCCCTCCCCCCTGCGGCACCCTGACCGTCCCGGCGTGGCGCACCAGAGGCCGCTCTCGCCCAGGGGTCGCTCCTGCGTGTCATAGCGCACAGGACGGCGCCAGCCTGCCCAGGGACCTGCCGTGGCGGCGGTGCTGAGCGCGGCGCTCCGCCGCTGGCGGCCTCATCCGGAGAGGGAGAAGGAGAAACGGCACACATGAGCGCGCGGCAGGACAGGCGAAGTCCAGACAGAGGTACGGTCGGACCGAGAGGTATGAGGCAGATGTCGGTGCGGGGAGGGTGTGCCCACATGTTCTCCGCTGCTGTTGGATTCCATCGTGCGTCCTGGGGGAGGGTACCATCGGGTGTTCTGTGTGGTTTGGCCGCCGGAGGGTCTCATGTTCTTGAGGGATGGTCTTCGGGCCTAGGTCCGACTGTAAGCCTAGACGGAGACGGAGCCCTTCGTAAGCATTTTTTCCGTATGGACTGAGCATCCGATCAGGAGAGGTTGAGTCCAGACGAAGTAAGCTCAGAGGAAGACCGAGCCCTCGGTACGTGGTTCTTCCCTATCGACTGAGCCTCCTATCAGGAGAGGCTAAGTCCAGACAGGGTAAGCCCAGACGGAGGCCGAGCACTCTGTCTGGCCTCCCTCCGTATAGACTTGGCCTCCCAGTGTGCGCTCGGAGGTCCGCGCGGGTCCCCTGGATCGGCGCCGGGCCGCGGGTCGCGCCAGGGGCGGCGCCCGAGGCGCCGCCAGGAGGGGGCCCGGCGCCAACTCGAGCCATCGGCGCGGACCTCCGACGGACTTTCTCTTGCTTGTTCAGGAGGGAAAGAAACACACAGACACAATTAATCGTCGATCCCCAGGAAAATATGGGAAAATATGGGAAGTGGGGGGGAAGACAAAAACCCAGAAAACATGGGAAAATATGGAGGATACTTTTATTTGGGTGTATTTATTTGTGTGTCCTAATTTCCCTTCATTTGCGCCGGAGTCCCTCCGTCTTCGGGTCGCGTGCCGCGCCCGCCGGCGTGCGCGCGCGGCGCTGCGCTGCCACCTCATCCTCCGTCTGCTTCCTCCACCGCACGCTCCTCCTCGCCGTCGATCTGCCCGTTCCCCTTCGGGGACACGGAAGACTCGAGTACGCCAGTTTTCGGGCTTGCCGACCCTTAGCTTGGGGAAACCAAACGGTACCGATACCGCTACTCCCCGTACCTCTCCTGGGGTGCGTTCTGACTAGGATGTCGAGGCGAATGTAGGGGTGGCGACGAGGGCCTTCCAGGAGGCCCAAAAAGGCGAAAACGAGAGAAGGGTAGTGGTATGGATGCCTTGTCCTGCTCCGAGACCTCGCGTCAAACTTCAGATTGGGCCGCGTCATTTTCAGGATGGCCCCGTCAGGACAACCCGAGCCCCCCGAACCCGAGTCTTAGGAGGAGGATGAGGAGGAGGATGAGGAGGAGGAGGAGGAGGAGGAGGAGGGGGAGGTGGGGGGGGAGGAGGGGGAGGAGGAGGAGGACGACGACGAGGAGGAGGACCAGGAGGAGGAGGAGGACGACGATGACGACGACGAGGAGGAGGAATCCGACGACGACGACCACTACGACCACGACGACGACCTCGACGACCTCGACGACCACGACGACGACCACGACCACGACCACGACCACGACCACGACCACGATCACGACCACGACGACGGCCACGACGAACACGACGACGACGACGTCCACGACCACGACCACGACCACGACCACGACCACGACCACGACCACGACCACGACGACGGCCACGACGAACATGACGACCACGACGACCACGACGACCACGACGACGACGACGACCTCGGCCACGTCTCCTCGATCCCACCGCCTCTCCGCCGGAGGCCGCGCCTCCACGTCCACATTCGGGGGCAACGACAGGGGGGGTTCTGGCACAGGGGGAGATGCATCGACCCCCGATCGCCCATTGATCGCCGATAGGGTTGTGGAGGGCGATCAATGGAGAGGAAGCATGTTGCCAAGTATGTTCCAGATGTCTAAAACATGTGTTAAACATGTGTCAAACATGTTTTCAACATGTACAAACCAGGTTTAAAAGAATATTTAGAGCATTCTTCCGAGATTTGAAACACATTTTGAGTTCGATGATCGGACTGTTAGGGTGTCCATTGTCATGGCATCCACAACGATAGGTGCCCGATAGCTGCAACCTGCCCAAGAACTTGCGGCTTAACTATCTGGGGCCTATCGCCGATCTATCGGTGAGGTATCGTTCATGCCACGTCGATGCATCCCCCCCTGTGCCAGTCCCCCCTATCGCTGCCCCCCCCCACACACACACATGCGCCCGCGCCCGCGCTGCGGTGCTGCGCTGGCAGTGGCGCGGCACCGCCGTGTGTTGCGGCAGGGCGGGCGCGTGGCGCCCCGGGTTGAGCGCTGCCTGCAGCTCCCCCGTCGGGGTCAACGATCGGGAGGAGGAGGAGGAGGAGGAGGAGGAGGAGGAGGAGGAGGAGCAGGAGGAGCAGGAGGAGCAGGAGGAGCCCGTGGCGGAGGTAGGAGGAGGAGGAGGAGGAGGAGGAGGAGGAGGAGGAGGAGGAACGACGCCACGAGCTCGCTCAAGCTTTGCCCAACGCAAACAGGCGGAGGAGAAGGAGGAGGAGGAGGGGAAGGAGGGGGAGAAGGAGCGGGGATGCATCGACCCCCAGCCGCCCATTGATTCAGCAAATGAATTATCACGGCATAGACATCAACTTTTGGCGGTCCGCGCAAATTTCTTGCATCGGCGCCTGGAGCACCCTGGCGGGGCCTCTGTCACCGCCCCTGGCGCGCTCCGCGCGCCAGGGAGGGGGGTCCAGCGCAGGTCCAAGAAAAATCGCGCGGAGCGCCAACAGTTAATGATTATGTAATTGTTCATTTTTCTATCATCGCCGATAGGGGTCCCATTGCCCCAGCCTGCCCAGGAACGTGCGGATTTACTATCGGGGGCCTGTCGCCGATCGGTCGGCGACGTTTCGCCGATTCCAGGTCTATGTTTCC
Organism: Prorocentrum cordatum; assembly: GCA_963575745.1. Classification (NCBI taxonomy): domain Eukaryota; class Dinophyceae; order Prorocentrales; family Prorocentraceae; genus Prorocentrum; species Prorocentrum cordatum. The sequence continues at coordinate 494,214 of CAUYUJ010001570.1, read as the reverse complement.
CCCTCTATGCCCATCCCCCCTATCGTTGCCTCTCACCTGGTCTGGCGCGCATTCGTGCTGGAGCCGGGGTCGGCGTGCAGGCGTCAAGATGAAAGAGCAGGCATCCCAATCGTGCTCCTGCTCTTTCCAGCCAGTCGCCTTGCCCCCATCTTCTCCTGCTCCCGCTCCTCCTCGCGGCCCTCAGCCCATAGCCATGGACCATGTGAGCGACGGGGAGAGAAGCAGGGCCGTCTTCGGCGACACTGGCGCGTGAGCTGCTTGCGTGAGGTTTCGCACAGGCGCCCCTCGCGAACCCCAGGCGGCGCGCCCCGCTGGCGGCCCCGCGGAAGCCGCCGCGGTGGGGTCGCCCACGCTGTCTCGCGCAAGACCCCGTTCTCTTCTTCGCCCACGCGCTTCCAACCTCGGCTTGCGTTCGGGCCTTCAAAGGGCCTTGCGCCCTCGTGGTCTGGTCGCGCCGTGCCTCCGGCTCGGCGAGGGTTTCGGGGGGGCAAAAAACGCGGGCACGATCACCAGTCGTCGTCTCCCAGGAAAGCATGCGAGAAGACATTGGGAAAAGTGGGGGGGGAGGGGCGAACGCGCAGAGAGGACAGGAAACTCCTCCTCCTCCTCCTCCTCCTCCTCCTGCTCCTCCTCCTCCTCCTCCTCCTCCTCCTCCTCCTCCTCCTCCTCCTCCTCCTCCTGGGAGGGCTCGCGGCAGGTCCGCGCCGCCCGGGCCATGGCGGCCCTCCGGGGAGCGCCGCCTCTCCCACGTGTCTGGCTGTGCCCCCCGCCTTAGGGGGGCCCCTGGGCGCCGCAAGCGGGGGTGCAGCAAGCGGGGGAGGAGGAGGAGGGGGAGGAGGAGGAGGGGGCGGGGGAGGGGGGGAGGGGGAGGGGGAGGAGGAGGAGGAGGAGGAGGAGGAGGAGGAGGGGAGGAGGAGGAGGAGGGAGGGGGAGGAGGAGGAGGAGGAGGGGGTGGGGGGGGAGGGGAGGAGGAGGAGGAGGAGGAGGAGGAGGAGGAGGAGGAGGAGGAGGAGGAGGAGGAGGAGGAGGAGGAGGAGGAGGAGGGAAAGCCTGATCCGAGAGTCCCCCGTTTAGCTAAACCTCCGCGTACAGTGCCGTTTTCAATACTTGCTCCGCGTGCGGATCACGTATAAAGAAATGCAGGGATCTAGTATTAAAAACAACGAGGGGTTCATGCATACATGTGGTCATACAGTCATATATTAAAATCCAGTGTTGCTCTCATGGTCTTGGTTGTTTTTTTCGCACGCCCTGGTAGTGGGCCCTGGATCGGGGAAACGTAAGACTCGAGTAGGCCGGAACTCCTGCTTGCCGACGCTTTCTGACGAGCGCGTCATGGATCTTGGCGGTTCAGTTTTTGTGGGATGTATGCGGCTGGAGCTCGCGTCATTTTTCATATAGGGTCTCGTTATTTTTATGATGGCCCCATCGGGCCAACCTGAGTCCCCCGTGCCCGAGTCTTACGTCTCCCCGACTGGAAACGACAGGGCCGTTTTTGTTATCATTTCCGTTTGTCGTTTGTGTTGCCGGTTCCGACGCCGTGATTGTTGCCGGTTCCGACGCCGTGATTGTTTTTTGTCCATCGCAAGAGACTTTCTCGGATACGGTGAAAAAGCGGCCCTGCCGTTTCCGGGGCCCACTAAGGTCGAACATGATTAGTACGTCGACATTGCGAAATCAATGGTATTATCGAGTCCTGCGTTTCGCAGCCCGTGCACTCTATAGTATTATGGCAATGTGGCCCTCGGAAGGGTGTTGCGTCCTGTCGCATGTCCTATCCAATCCACCCCGATTGTGCACGCGAGCGACGTAGAAACACGGGGTCGTCTTCCTCGACATGGGCGCGTACCACGTAAGGTCGCGCGTTAGTGCCCTCGCCCCTCGCTTCTGGCTAAGACCAGCGGCCCGCCTGAGCCGCGGTTTAAGGTAAGTGCGTCGTCTCCCGTAAGATCCGTTTCTGTTCGTCGCTCAGGTGATTTGGCGTGGACAGCCGCTGGGGGCCTCCGATAGTCGCTGCCCAGGCAGCGGGTCCTGTGGGAAACGGGTTTCTCGGTCTCCCGAGGCTCTCGACGGGCCCCAGGACCGTCAGAGAATGGCTCAGGGTGAAAAGTTGGTCCCAGACGAAGGCCCCGGCCCAGACCCCGTTTCCCTCAGGGCCCCTTTTCCTCTTCTCGTGCCGAGGATAATTGAGGCCTCTCGAGATACCGAGCAGCTCGTGCGGTGGGCAGGGGATGGACAAGCGCAGGCACGGCAGGGGACCTGCCGCACCCTTTTGGCCGCCATGGGAGGAATTTTCAGGGAAGGGAGCCTAATGGGCTTGTTTTCCGCCACCACCACCAAAGTTGGAAGGGGGAAGGAGGAGGAGGAGGAGGAGGAGGAGGAGGAGGAGGAGGAGGAGGAGGAGGACCCCCTCTCCCTCCAACTTACGGTGGTGGTGGTGGTGGTGGAAAACAGGCCCATCAGAGCCACCCCGATTCCCAGAATGGAGCGACCCAGAAAAGCGTGGTGGTGGTGGAAAACAGGCCCATTAGAGCCACCCCGACTCCCAGAATGGAGCGACCCAGAAAAAGCAGGGTCGTTTTCAGCGACATTGGCGCGCAAGCTGCCCGCGCGAGGCCGCGCGTCTCGTCTCCGGGCGGGGCGAGCCGCGCCTGGCGGCCCGCGGGAGCCGCCGCGTGAGGTCTCCACCGTCCTCTCGCGCGGGACCCGCTTACTGTCTTCGTCGCTCAACTGTCAGGAGGGGAGAAAAACACACACACACAGACACAATGCATCGCCGACTCCCAGGAGCACATGGAAGAGCATCGGCACTGTGGGGGGAAGAAGACAACAGAACCCAGGAAATGTGAAGCGTCGGAACTGGGGGGGAAGGCAAAAACACCCAGGACATGGGGGAAAAGAAAGGGGCATCCTCTTGTTTGTGTGTACTTCTTTGTGTGCCCCAGGGCCCCCCTCCCAGCCGGCGGCGCCCGCTGCGCGGCCCTGGGCGCGGCTCCCGCCGCCCTGCCCCGCGCGAGCTCCTCCCTCCCGGCAGAGGTGCGCCCGCGTCGCGGCCCTCCGCCCGCCCCGGGGGCGCGCCCGTCCGTCCGCGACGCCTCGCTGCCCCACGCCCGTCCCCGTCCTCGCCGCCCCTCCTTTCAGGAGGGGAAGAAGCACAGACATTCCCAGAAAACATGGGAAACTATGGGAAGTGGGGGGGAAGACGAACACCCAGGAAATATGGGAAACTATGGGGAACATTTTCATTTGTGTATCTTTCATTGTGTGTCCTGGGGCCCCTTCACTCTTGGTCCTGGCTCCCGCCGTGATTTCCCCACCCAGGTTTATGTCGGGCCTGTCCCCCTACAGGGGGATTTTCGACGAAAAATGAAACATACCCTAAAAATACACCAAGAAGGTCCAAACATATTCTAAAAATAGCCCCCAGACCATTTTTGGACTATTGTTTGACTATTTTTGGGGTACGTTAAATTTTTCGTCGAAGATCCCCCTGTAGGGGGACACGCCCGACTTAATCCTGACTCCCGCCGTGATTTCCCCACCCAGGTCTCAACATCAGCCCGAGGCCGACCAAAACGCTGCTCTGGCAGTCTCGAGCTGACCGTTCCCGTGCTCTCGTGGTCTTCGTCCCCCTTTCAGTCCACGGCCCACCGTTGGCCAATCACGCTGCCAGATTTGCGCCGAGATGCTGTTTCTGGCCACCGGCCGGTCAGCTTTCGTTCCACAACGCCTCAACACGACAACGACGCGAAAACGCAAAACGTTGTTTTGCTCCACCCCTAACCTCAACCCTCGCCGCTTCTCGCTCCAGGCAATTGCCCAAGTCGTTTGCCCGTTACACAGATGTCCGTATGTCCTGCATCGTTCCGTATTGGCATACGCATGCCAACGCCACCAGCCAGGTTCATGCCCATTCGCAGTTTCGTCGTGTTTCTTAGTGCCCATACCCATACAAGCAACCCTAACCATGTCATCATTGTGATTTCCGATGCCTCCTTCTTTCTGCATATATGTGTTTATATACAGCCCCATACCAGCACCGAGATTCCTCCCCGCATTGGTTAGATCCGTACTATATGCGGAGTGCCAACATCCCTACCATGATCCAACCACCCCCCTGCCTTGCCCTAACCTGCCCTGTCCTGCCATCCGTTCCTGCCCCTCCCTCCCTCCCTGTCCCTTCAGCCCTTCCCCGTTCTATCGTGCCCTCCTGTGCTTCTCGCCCCTCCCTCCTGCACCCGCTGAGACGACGGGGGCCTGTGTCTTTGAGGAGGATGGTCATCATCATAGCACAGTCCAATGGTACAGTCTAGTTTCCGCCGTTCGCTTGTGCTTCTTCCTCGGAGCCGAGTCATTCTGGCACGCACGTTTCGTGCGCGGGAGGCGGTCATGGTGACAGCGCAGGAGGAAATGATCCAGCGGATCGACCATGACATCGACGACACGTTGACCAACGTGAACCAGGGCCAGGAGCTGCTTTCGGAGGAGGATGGGGAGACGGGAGATGCAGGAGAAGGAGCAGGACTTAGGATGAGGACGGATGAGGACGAGGAGGAGGATTAGGACCCACGCGAGGATGGGGAAGAAAGAGGATCTTTACGCCGACAGAGCGAATGGCTGCACATTAAACATGGAAGACGAACAAAAGGCCGACGGGGGGCCTGTGGGGTCCCGCGCAAGATCTCCGCGCAGCTGACCCCGGATCGCTACATCTAGTATGTACATCTAGGTGCGCTTGGCACGGAGGATGCCAGACAGGGGCGAGGAGGAGGAAGAGGAGGAGGAGGAGGAGAAGGAAGATGGGGAGGTGGAGGGTTTGAATGGAGTAGAGGAGGAGGAGGAGGAGGAGGAGGAGGAGGAGAAGGAGAACGAGGAGAACGAGGAGAAGGAGGAGGAGGAGGTCTAAGGAATGCAGGGAGTAGGTGCATGATGATGCTCATGCTGCTAATGATGATGCTGATGATGACAGTGATGATGATGACGAAGATTAATAATAATATGATGCTGGTGATGACGATGACGACGACGATGATGATGATGCTGATGGTGATGATGATGACGATGACGATGGCGATGATGCTGCTGATGATCATTATGATGATGATGGCGGTCATCATGCTGATGATGCTGATGATGTTGCTGATGATGCTGATGCTGGTGCTGACGATGATGATGATGAGGAGAAGGATGCTGATGACAATGAGGATGAGGTTGAGGCTAATGATTATGATGATGATGATGATGATGATGATGATGATGATGATGATGATGGTGCTGATGACGATACTCATAATCATGACCACAATGATGATGTTGATGAGGATGAGGATGATGATGATGATGATGATGCTGATGATGATGCTGATGATGATGGTGCTGATGCTGCTGATGATGATTATGCTGATGATGATGATGCTGCTGCTGATGATGATGATGATGCTGATGATGATGATGATGGTGATGATGCTGTTGGTGATGATGATGATGATGATGATGATGATGATGATGATGATGATGATGATGATGATGTGATGATGATGATGATGATGATGATGATGATGATGATGATGATGATGATGATGATGATGATGATGATGATGATGATGATGATGATGATGATGATGATGATGATGATGATGATGATGATGATGATGATTGATGAGGAGGAGGGAGGAGGAGGAGGAGGAGGAGGAGGAGGAGGAGGAGGAGGAGGAGGAGGAGGAGGAGGAGGAGGATGATGATGATGATGATGATGACGACGATAGTGCTGATGATGATTATGATGATGATGCTGCTGCTGCTGATGAGGAGGAGGAGGAGGACGATTATGATGCTGAAGTTGATGCTGCTGTTGCTGCTGAGGAGGAGGCGGAGGAGGAGGAGGGGACATGCCAGAGGGGCGTGGGGACCGTGGGGATTGGACACCCAGGAGGCTCGGGGGGTGTCCAGGGGGCCCGGGGCAGGCAGAGAGCGGCGCCGCGGGTTTGGCAGCGAACGGAAAACCGTCGAGGACTGGTCTTCAGGCCCCCCTCCCTGCCTCGGCGCCCTCGTGGTTGCAAGCTGATGCGTGCTGCCATGGCTACGGATGCGGAGATGCTGGCGTCAACGATGATCTAGGCCTCCCAGAGGGAGCTCGAAGAGATGGGGTCGGAGGATCGCACCGCATCGCCGATGCGGCTCGATGAACAGCCCGATGAGGAGGGGATTCACGTGCCGATCCGTGGGAGGCGATACCCGTTCGACACTGTTTCGATATTTTTCTGGGGGCTCGAAATTGTTTCTGGGATGTGGTCCTTAAGTACGGTGGGAACAACAGAAGACAAGACACCTCTCCGGGAGTCTTTTTTGGGTCTCTTGAGAGACCTTTCGGCGGCCTCTCGGCGGTATCTTTGGGGCCTCCTGGAGGCCTCGGGGGTGTCCTGCGCGTCTCCAGGGGCCATCCTGGGGGGCCGGCTGGCGCTCTCGGGGGCCAGCCTTCGGGAACGTGCTCCTCACGTCGGCTCGGATTCCCTCGCTCGGGGCCTCTCTTGGGAGCCTCTGGTCTGACTTGGGGCGATCTTGGGGGCCTCTTGGGCCGCCTTGGGCGAACAGACGTCTGGCAAGGCGGTGATGCCGAAGTCCTTGCAACACCGGAGGGAATTGAAAGGAGTCGTCTCGGGAGGCCCTCTCTGGCCTGTCCGGGAGGCTATCTTGAGACGTGTGGGGCATGTTTTCGGGCCACCCTGAGGCTTGCGACCCATTGACCCCGACGCTTCGCCCTCTTGGAGCTCCCTTGTAGTCCCTTGGGGCGCACGTGGGCCGAGCCTGAGGGCCCCGAAGACCGCTCTTTTGGGCGTTCCGACGCCGACCGCCAGGGAGCTGCCCGGGAGTTGGCCAGGTTCCGCCCGGGGTGGTGTTGTCTCGGGCGACGGGGGCCTCCGGGGTCCCAAGACCGTGCGTTGACGGGCCGGGCGGTGAGGTCTTGGGGGATTTCGAGGTCACCGCACGGTCTGTCACCACACCGTCTCGGGACTCCCAAGAACTAGATTTTACGATTCACCTGCTACCCGAGGTTTTCGCACACGCATCTGGCCCGCGGAGCGGGCGAATGTTCGGGCCTCCTCGTCGGATCTCTGCGGTGTTCCAATGTCAGGAGGAGAAGAAACACACAGACACATTTAGTCGTCGATTCCCCAGAAAATATAGGAAAATATTGGAAAATATGGGAAGTGGGGGGGGAAGACGAAAACCCTGACAATATGGGAAAATATGGGGAACCCTGCTATTTGTGTGTATTTGTTTGTGTGTCCCAGGGCCCCTTCATTCATGGCGCGTCCTCCAACCGCTGCGCCTCCCCCCTGGGCGCTCCTGGCGCGCCTCGAGAGTCCTCCGCGGCAGTCGCCGGAGGCCCGCGCTGCGCCCCGAAGGCTCTCTGTGTTGCTGCTTTTCTCTGTTTTTCCATGGATGTCGGCCCTCGGGGGAGGAGGAGGAGGATGGAGGAGGAGGAGGAGGAGGAGGAGGAGGAGGAGGAGGAGGAGGAGGATTCTGGTCGGGTATGGCCAGGACCCCGGGTAAGGGGACCCGGTTAGTGGTAGGGCCCTGGGGCCCTTCAATTGGCCAGATTCTCTAAACCAGGTCTGCCGTAACTTGACGGCAGTTCCGGTTAGTGGAAATGGGACGGGGGGGCGCCCCCGGTACCAATCACTAAAGCAGGTTCCACTAAAGCCAGTTCGGCCAACGCCCGATTTTCGTTTTTCTATGGGTGTCGGCCTTCGGGGACCCGTTCTGGGGCCCGGGGCAATCAAGAACGGAGCCGGGGCGAAAACCCCTTCCTCGTGATCATTTTTTGTATTCGGTGTTTTGCCGATCCGCGCGGGCCCTCGCATCCCCCCCCCCCTCCCCCCCCCATGGAGTAGATCTTGGCCGTTTTGGGCGCCTGTTTCGAGCAGGCGGAGTCTCCCCGATAGAATGCACTGTTGCAAAGCGTGGCGCAGTCGGCCCGGATTAGCAGGTCGACCCTGCCAGCTCAAGGGTACCCCTGTGTCCTGTGCCTCGCGACACGTGCCTCCTTCCATTCCTACGGCGATGTGGCCCTCGGAAGGGTCTTGTGTCCTCTCGCGTGGCCTGTCCAATCAAGGCCGACTGTATGAAGCAGAGGTCCGGAGCCAGACCCCTCGCCCTCCCTCCCCGTTTCCGCCCGCTGTCGAAGCGCCGAACAAGGGAAAACGCTCACCCTCCCCTTCTGGGGAAGCGGGCGGGACCTCCCTGGGGCTGCGGACTGAACACGCATTTTTTGCAGGAGGGGAAAAAACACACGGACACAATTCATCGTCGATTCCCAAGAAAATATAAGAAAATATGGGAAGTGCGGGGGAAGACAAAAACCCAGAAAATATAAGAAAATATTGGGAATCCTGTTACTTGTGTGTATTTGGTTGTGTGTCCCAGCTCCCCTTCAGAACGGGGGGGGATAGGGAAAGGGGGGGGGGTACGAAACGTGCTGCTTGCATCTGCCTTCGGCGCCGCCGCCGGGCCCCCTCGGCGCCGGGAGGCGCTGGGAAACCCAGCCATGTGAGCCGACTTCTCTACCCTACCCTCCGCAATCCTCCCCTGTTCGTTCCCCCCGACCGGCTGCCTCCCACCGCGGCGTGGGTCCGCGCCGCTGCGGCCCCCCGACCATCGGGGGTGCTCCGGCCTCCTGCCCCGACACGTCGACGAGCGAGCTGGCCGCGTTTGGTTCGCGAGAGGGGGTCGGTCGCGGCCGCCGCTTCCGCGGGTCCAGGTGCGTCGGGTTCGGCCCTGGGCCGTTTTCACTGAAGAGGTTGGTTTACCAAAGTCGGGGGAGCGTAAGACCCGGGTTTGCCAGGACTCGGGTTCGCCATGGTTTTTTGACGACCGCGCCTCGGATTTTGACGAGGAGGAGTTTCGTGGGATGCCTGCAGCGGGAGGCCTCGTCAAAATGCAGGCTCGGCCTCGTCATTTTTTTGACGACCTCGTCGGGGATTTCCGAGTCCCCTGTACCCAGGTCTTACGTCTCCCCGACAAAGGGAGGCTTGTCCACCGCCGAACAAAAACAAAGTTCTGGCCCTCCAGCGTGGGGTGGTCCTCGCTCGGGATCGCTCTTTTTCTGGGGCCCTGGTCCTCGGGCGGGGTTCTCTGTTCTTGGCCCGTGCTCTCGTGGGCCGTCCTCTCTCGGGAGGGAAGGGAGCACACAGACAACAATCGATCGTCGATCCCCCAGGAAAGGTATGGGAGAATACGGGCCGCGGCGGGGAAGACGAAAGTCATAAGGATATAGGAGCATCTGGGCATCATCCTGGGATTTGTGTTTGTGTCTCTGTGTGTCACCCAGGGCCCCCCTGTATTCTCGTGGCGCGTCTTGACTGCACGCGCCATCCTGGGCGGGCCAGGTCTCGAGACCTTCCCCCTGGAAGGCAGGAGGGCGGGAGGCGGGCCAGCCCTCCTGCCTGGTCAGGGGAGAAGTGCGAGCTCGGGCTCGTGAAGAAGCTCGCGGGGCACAGTTTCACCATCAGCATCCCCATCGTCAGCATCATCATCATCATCCTCATCATCATCAACACCATCATCATCATCATCATCATCATCATCATCATCATCATCATTATCATCATCATCATCATCACCATCATCATCAGCGTCATCATCAGCATCAGCAACATCATCATCAGCATCAGCATCAGCATCATCATCATCATCAGCATCTCCAATATCATGATGAACGGAGGAAGAACCACCCCGACCCTGATAATATGCATACACTGAACGGCCCTTTGCGTTCACTAAACAGCTCTGCGATGTTCGATTCCTGTTTTGGGTGCGTTACTCAATTGCTGCACTTGTCGGGGTGCTGATTCTGGGGGGGTTCTGCTCACTACATGATCATCACGGCCGTCACCATCACATCCTTTCATCAACATCATAATCATCAGCAACCTCACCACCACCTATACCGTCGTCACCATCATCATCACCACAATCACCATCATCAGCAGCAATCTCATCATCTTCCCCATCCTCATCATTACTATCATCATACTCATCATCATCCTCATACTCATCATCATCAACAACAGCATCATCCTTATCATCATCATCATCATCATCATCATCATCATCATCATCATCATCATCATCATCATCATCATCATCATCATCATCACCACGATCATCATCATCATTATCATCATCATCATCATCATCATCCTTATCAGCATCATCATCAGCAGCATCAGCATCACCATCATCATCATCATCATCATCATCATCAAGAATCAAACCCATTACTGTCTCGAGATTTTTGGCCCAAAATTATCTTTGGCCATAGCGGCAGCAGTCCTTCCTCGTGCATCTCCCGATGGCTCGCAGCACCTCGCTCCTGTCTCCGGCGCTCGTGGCGGCTCTTGCCGTCGTGGCCTGCCGGCTCGTGCTCGGCGCGGTCTTCGTCGGCGCGCCCGCTGTGCGAGGCCTGCGGGGCCAGGCCATCACGCGCCGCGTTGGCACGGACTACCTGCTGCGCAACGGCCCGAGGGATGCCGACGGCCCGCCTGTGGACACGGCCGCGGCCCCAGCCGGCCAGTCGGTGGAGTACAAGAAGCGCCCTTTCGGCATCGCCCGCTACGCGCCCGGCGTCGGCGGCAACGGCGCGACGGTCATGGAGGTGACCCAGAAGTCCCGCTACCCGGGCGACCCGCAGGGTCAGGCCTTTGTTGCCGGCGTGCAGCCTGGCTGGTCCGTGAAGACGGTGAACGGTCAGGACGTCACTGGTCTCCCCTTTGGAGCCATCATGGAGATGCTGGACGACGAGGTGCTGGACCCGGTCGCGGCGCTCTCCTTGAATGTGAAGGGGGATGCCTCTCAGAGTAGCGGGTCTACAGGCATGGCTGGCGCAGGCATGACAGACTTCGGTGTTTCCAAGGCGGAGGTTCCGATCACGGTCTTGTACTCTTCTCGCTGAGCATTGAGCGAGTGGAGCACTCGTTGCAGCATCGTGTGAGTGCGGCCTTATGAAACATTTTTCGCTGCGCCAGTTGGACGCGGTCTCTGATTCGGCTGTTCGCTGACTGCTCGACTGATTGACAGTCGTCCATGCGTTTTGAGTGGACGATCGAGCAACACAGCACTCGTCCTTCCCCTCCTGCGTCGAGCGCGCAGGTCCATCGGACGGGAGGCCGAAGAGTCTCACCATGAGGGGCAACGTTTGGGTGGGACAGGCTCAGGTGGGTACATCTGCATCGGATCCTAATCGGCCATTCATCACCGACGGGGGCCCGATATCACTCCCCACCCAGCAGTGTGCGGTGTCGCTATCGGGGGCCTATCGCTGATCGCTCGGAGATGTATCGTGAATTGCAGCTCGATGCTTCCCCCTGAGATGGTTCCCCCTACCGTTCCCCCTCATAAGAGCAGGAGGAGGTGGTGGAGGTGGAGGTGGAGGTGGTGGAGGTGGAGGTGGAGGTGGAGGTGGAGGAGGAAGACTGTTTGGACTTCGAGGCTGGGGGGTGCGGGGCACAAATCAGAGGGGTGCCACAAAAGTGAGCGCACAGGAGGGCCTGCAGCTAGCCTGCGAGACCAGCGTTGCTGGCTTTCCCAACTCAGACTCACGATTTCACCCGAGGCAGATGAGGAGGAGGAGGAGGAGGAGGAGGAGGAGGAGGAGCAGGAGGAAGAGGAGGAGGAGGAGGAGGAGGAGGAGGGAGGAGGAGGAAGAGAGAGGTGACTCTTCGTTCGCTTCGTCGGTCTAGTGCTCGTCGTCGTTCCTCCTCCTCCCCCAGGAGACGGAGGAACGAGGACGAGCACGAGGCCGAGGCGGGGCAACGTGATGAGGGGGGATGCGCATTGAGGAGGATTAGGAGGAGGAGGAGGAGGAGGGGGAGGAAGAGGAGGAGGAGGAGGAGGAGGAGGAGGAGGGAGAGGAGGAGGATGAGGACCAGTGTAATCCCAAGTCTCATCAAAGATTGTGAAGTACACCCTCACTCCAAGATCCCTCTTCATTGGCCCCTACAAGGTGTCATTTCCATTGAGGGAAATGCCACGTGGGGGGACATCCGTATGAACATCCTGAAGCGTGCCAGAACACCATTTTCAGGATTTCAACGCCAACTTCAACGCTACCAGTTAACCTGACTGTTACGTCTTGGCGATCCTGAATCGTACCAGAACGCCGTTCCTGGGACTTCAACGCCGCGAATCAACACAACTGTTGCGCCCTGACAGTCCTGAATCGCTCCAGAACGCGATCTCTGGTACGCTCACCGTGAGAGCCAGTCAATCTCTTGCGAATTTCGGAAACGAATGTGCGCGGCGCAGAGGCGAGAGCCACAGGACCCGCCCTCAACTCATGAAACCCTTGCAAATTCATAGAACGAGTGTGCGCAGCGCTAAGGCGAGCGCCACATGTTAAAAAGCAGCCGCCCTCAATCAGTTAAATTCTTTTGTTTGTTGAGCGGATGTGTGCGACGCAAAGGCAAGAGCCACATTTTGAAAATGGCCCTCTCTTAATCCTTCAAGTTCTCACAAATCTTCAATACGAGTGTGCACGGCGCCTAGGCGAGAGCCACAGTTTGAAGACCACACGCCCTCCATCTGTGAAACCGTTGTAAATGTTTAGCATCGTGGTCATAACTTGTGAGGAAGTCTCGGGCGAAATGCCCGGCCCCCGTCCTTTCGACCGGCCTGGGGATGCGACAGGGAGGATGTGTACACAAGGAGAAGGACTGGAGGAGGAGGAGGAGGTTTGGAGGAGGAGGAGGAGGAGGCAGGAGTTGGGGGAGAAGGATGGGGGCGGAGGGGGAGGAGGGATGAGCAATCCGGTGGAGTGGGGAATGGTGCTAGGAGCGCCAGATCCGAAAGGAGGAACATCAGCAAATGGAGTTGGAGGGAGAGGAGTGAGAAAGGAAGCGAATTTACTGGGGGAGAGGCGGGACGAGGAGAGGGGGATGAGGAACGCAACCAGCCTGGCGAAGGACCCAAACCGATGCAGCTGCGAATAACGCAGGACACCCACATCCCTCCTCGAAATCAAGCGCAAGTGTTCCCCGCGACGCGACGGCGCCACAAGACCCCACACTCTCGAGATTCGCGCCGAAGCTAGTGACCGTGACCGCGAAAATGTGACCCCGCGGGCCGCGTTTCGCTCATCGATCAGCATCAAAAACGTGCACGTGATCTTCGAGGAAGGTTGTCTGACCTTCTCCTCAAAAAGGTACGACGCCGCGGGAGGGAGGGGCCCTGGGGCAGCGCGGAGGCACCCGCGCGGACCCTGCCGCTGGGGCCCTCGGCGAGGCCGTGCTGCCGCGCGGTCTTCCCCACGGGGGGCCTTCGGCGGAGCTCCCCATGTCGGGCCACGAGGCGTGCGAGGGGTGCGCCGAGACGGGCGCGGACGACGCCGTGCGGGCGCAGCAGCCTGCGGCCTGCGGCGCAGCTCCCCACGGGGCCACGAGGCGTGCGGGCGGTGTGCCGCGAAAGGGGCGCGGCGACGCCGCTCCCCACGGGGCCACGAAGCGTGCGAGGGGTGTGCCGAAGGGGGCGCGGCGGCGCCATGCGGGTTCAGCAAATCTGGGACCATCGGTGGAACTCCCTATGGTAGGGGGCCACATGCGAACCCTACCCCTACCCCCCACGATTTCTGAAGGGGAGGGTGGGGTCCACTTTGCTCGAGAGCTCCCGAACGAAGTGGACCCCACCCTCCCCCTCAGAAATCGTGGGGGGTAGGGGCAGGGTTTGCATGCGGCCCCCTATATGGGGCCACGAAGCGTGTGAGGGGTGTGCCCGAAGGAGCGCGAGGGTACGCGTGCAGCCTTTGCCCCCGGGGCCTTCACTTCGGTGGAGCTCTCCCTCACGGGGCCACGAAGCGTGCGATGGGCGTGCCGAGGTTGGCGCGAGCACGCATGCAGCCTTTGCCACAGCTGCAGTTCGTGGAACTCCCTGTGGGGAAGAGCTTGCTGAGGTCGCTTCAGGGATGAGGGGGGGCTCGGTTCAAACCGCTCCCCCCTCTCCACATCCCGGACGTCCAGACAACGCCCCCCCCCCGCCCCCCCCTCCCCCCCCAGAAGGAAAGGAGGGGGGATCCAAACGCAACCCCTCCCCCTTGCCTGAGGAGAGGGGGGCTTCGATCCCTTCCCCTGCGCGAGAGGGGGGGGGGTTCAGACCACCCCCCTCGCCCCCATGTGGCGCCAGACGACGACGACGACGACGACGACGACGACGACGACGACGACGACGACGACGACGACGACGACGACGACGAGAACGTCGACGACGACGAAAACGTCGACGACGACGACCCCCATGGCGCTGGCAAACGACGACGACGACGACGCCCCCACATCCCCACCCCTTTGCGCCGACCCCCCCTTCCCCCTTGGCGCCAGACGACGACAACGAGAGCCAGGACGAACGATGACGACGACGACGACGACGACGACGACGACGACGACGACGGGAGAAAGAGGAGAAGGAGGAGGAGGAGGAGGAGGAGGAGGAGGAGCGGAACAAGGAAGTTAGGAAGGAGAAGGTGCCGGATGAGGCATAGGAATGCGAGGAATGCGAGCATGAAAAGACATCAGGAGTCTTAACGAGGCTAGACAAAACTCTCGGAAGGCTGGAGGACTTCCGAGCCTTCTGAGAAGGCCTTCTCCCTCTCCCTTCCTACCCCCCCTCGCTCGCCGCCGGCAGAGGTGCCACATGCTGGGGGTCGATTTGGGGGCACCAAGTTCCAAAAGCGCCGCGGCAGGACCACCTGCTCAAGTATTTCCACCACATATCCTCGAACCGGATGCTCATCATAAAGGCCGCGCGCGCCCCTGCTCTCGTGTTCTCATTCTTCGCTTCGTCATCTCTTGCCCCCTCCTCGTTCGTTCTTTCAGGCTGCGTCTCGCTCGTGCAGTCTGGATGCGGACATGATGCGCTCGAGCGGCTCTCCAATACTGTTCGGACTACTGGGGGAGAGAGGCGTGCCTGACAGGGAGGAAGGAGTTAATCGGGGGAGGGGAGGGGAGGGGAGGGGAGGGGAGGGGAGGGGAGGAGGCGAGGGAGGAGAGGAGGGGAGGAATGAATGGGGGATGGGGGGAGAGAGGAGGAAAGGAGGGGATGGTGAGGGAGGGAGGATGGGGGAGGGAGGGGGGGGGGGGGGGGGGGGGGAGGGGGGGGAGAGGGGAGGGGAGGGGAGGGAGGGAGGAATTAATGGGGGATGGGGATGGGATGGGATGGGAGGGGAGGGAGTGGCGACTCAGGCGGTGTGTGAGCCTGCGTTCCCTCCGCGTGCATATTCCTCTGACCTCCCAGATGAATCATGGCGCTCCGCTGCTTGCCTGCGCACATGGCTCACCGCTCGCGGTTCTCCCGCCGAGGGAAAACATTTCGTTTGTTTTGTTGTTTTCGTTCCTCCCCGATTCCCTCCCTGCCAGCACCAGCGCGGACAGAGAAACCACAGTGGCCAACACAAGCGCCGGGACGACGAAGTCAATCCACATCTGCCTCAACGCAGACAACCCATCCGACCGACCGCCCACGACAACCCATCCGAAATGGTAGCCGAACGCCATCACATTGGTGCACACATCCCAAGACACCGCCACCTGGACGACACCCGGGCACCAGTGCACCGACTCCACGCGAGCAAGCAGCCAGGATCCACAGCGAGAAGTCGAGGCGCCAGGCGCGCCTGCACCGACCCCGAGGACGCCTCCTCCCCCTGCTCCTCCTCGAGGCCCACGGCCGCTCCTCCTCCTCCTCCTCCTCCTCCTCCTCCTCCTCCTCCTCCTCCTCCTCCTCCCCTTCCTCCTCCTCCTCCTCCTCTTCCTCTTCCTCCTCCTCCCCCTCCTCCTTCTCCTCCTCCTCCTCCTGCCGTATGCCTCGAGCTGCGCGCGCGCACGCACGCACGCACACTTTACAAACAACAGCAACAAACAGGCAAACAAACAAACAAACAAACAAACAAACAAACACTCAAGCAAGCAAGCAAGCGAGCCAGCAAGCAAGCAAACAAACACACGCACGCACAAACAAACACTACAAACAACCAAACGAGCCAACCAACCAACAAGCAAACAAACAACCAAGCAACCACACCAACAACCAAACAAACAAACAAACAAACAAGCAAACAGACAATCAAACACACACACACACAACTAATCGTCGACCTCCAGGAAAATATGGGTAAACATGGGAAGTGGCGGGGAAGACGAAACTCCAGAAATAAGGGACATATTGGGAATCCTTGGATTCCTGTCTATTCGTTTGTTTGTCCTTGGGCGCCTTCAATCGTGTCCCTCACACGCGTCATAATCATCGCGATCGGTTCGCGGTGGTCCATCGGACCCATGCAAATAGTAGAGCGCAAAGCTGTGTCCGACGTGCTTCAGGCAGCGCCCCGTTCGCTGCAGTGCAGACCCAGCACCGCCTCTCCCTCGCAAGCCGTGCGAGACGGTGCCGTGGCGAAGCATGCGTTTTCTCCGCTCCGCAGAGGCGGCGGCCTCTGGACCGACCCGGGCAATGACGCTGGGGACGCGTTGGCGCGGCGGCTGCGGGAGTCCGACGCCCGAGGGGTGCGGTGGAGGAGCGCCGCGGCACGGTTGCCCCCATCCTCGCGGGGGTTGTGCAGCCCCTGCTTCGATCACGACCTCGAGCAGGGCGCTGTGGGCCAGACTGCGGGACGGGAAGATGACCACAGCCACTGCTTCTTGTTTGCGCCGCCCTCCAGCCGGCCGAAAAAGAAGCAGTGGCTGTGGTCATTTCCCTGGTGCCAAGCCTAACGAAAATGACCACAACCACTGCTTTGTTTCTGCTGGCTGCAAGGCGGCAAGAAAAGCAAAGCAGTGGCTGTGGTCGTTTTCCCGTCCCGTACAGACGTTCTCTCTTTTGCAGGTCGCCCAGGTGAAGGCCGTCGGCCGTCGGACAGGCGCAGATGCTTCAGCGAGGTGGTGCCTCACCTCGCCATTGAGAGAACATACAGCAAGGACAGTTCAGGCAAGAGCTAGGAGTTGGAATTGGAGCCGTCTTCTTTCCGGTACTTTTCGGACGTGTCTAACCCCAGGCTCGTGCACTGGAGGGCGGTCTCAGCGGACTTCGATTTGAAAACGTGCATCCGTCCATATCGTAAGTGTTGAGCATCCTGTTCCAGTCGAAGTTCCAGGCTCTCCCTAGTGACACGCTTGGTGGTGCGGCGAAGATAAGTGAATCATTTGAAGATGGATGTTGGAGTGCTAGGAGAGGAGAAGACTGGAGAGGAGGAGAGGAGGAGGATCACAAGAGGGGATGAGGAGGAGTGTCAGGTCCTCTTGATCTTGGTGTTCTTCGTCATCTTCTTCGTTGTGTTCCTCGCGTGAGAGCAGGCTTGGCGCGAGAGGCGCGGGACGTCGGGGATGGCCGCCGCGTCCTGCCCGGCCAGTCTCCGCCTCTCGCACCGCCCCGCGGCAGGCATCCGCACCCCCACCGTGCCCTGCCAGGGCCATCCCCTGGAGGCCGCTCAGACGGGGCCCGAGCAGATTTGAGTCGGGCATGTCTCTCTACAGGAGGAAGGTGCAAGAACAGTCACAAGATAGTCCGGGGCCTTTTTTTGTCGTGTCCTTCGGACTATGTTTACATAATTATTTGTTTGACGATTTCTTATTTCAAGAAGTAGGCCTGTAGGAGGACATGCCCGACCTAAGAGTAGATGGGGCCAGAGGACTGAACCCCAACGCCAACGCAGCGTCGCTTCATCGCCGACATCGGGATGTGAAAGAACGGCGCTCCGAATGGCGACGCATCGGCGATGTTGCGCGCGATCCTCCAGCCCAGTCTACTCCGGCCCCATGTGGGCTGTTGGGCCCCAGGCAAGCGCATAGACCCATTAGGTCTCGGCCAGGAGGGCGTCGGGAGGGGGGAGGCGGGGAGAGTGGGCGGGGGGGAACGGGGGGGAGGGGGAACAGGTGCAGACCTCGAGCAGAAAGGTCGCCTCTGTCGCACCGCGCGCAGCTGCTGGCGAGCCGCGCACCAGGGGTCGCTGCTGCCTGCAGAGCTGCTCCTGCACGCGGCCGTGCCAGGCACGGTGGTGGTGCGCAGGTGCCTCCTGCGCATGCCAGGCCGGCTCTGCCCCGCCGCCCCCGCTCGGGGGCAGCCGCCGTGGGGCCTCGCGCCCCTCCGGGCGAAGCCTCTGCACCAGCAGCGCGCGCGCGCGTGCAGGGCGGCGGCTGCCAGACTGACAGAGGCGGCTTCCTCGTCCCGCGGCCGAAGAAATGCGCGACCGGCGGCGTGCCCGAAGCGGTATCCTTTGACAGAGTCTCTCGGGCACGGGCTTCGGCCACGCTCGGGCAGACTCTCCAGCACGGTCTCGGTCAGTACGGCTCTTGTGGAACAACCGGCAATGGCATAGGCATGGACTTTCGACGGTCCGCGCGGATTTCTTGGATCCGCGCTGAAACCCCTTTGCGGCGCCTCTGGCGCCGCCCCCAGCGCGCTCCGCGCGCCAGGGAGGGGGCTCTAGCGCAGGTCCGAGAAATCTGCGCGGACCGTCGACAGTTTCTGTTGATGCAGTTTTTATACTTCTGTCTTGACAGAGCCGAGGCTGCCTGGGCCGTTCGTGCTGGTCAGGGCAGCGGGAGAAAGCGGGGTCGACTGCGCAGGGCAATCCACGGGTGACGTGTGCCGGCGCAGGGCCGCGCTATAGGGGGGCGCCCTCGTCTCTCCGCCCGGGGGGGTGGGCGTCAGACAGCCGTGCCGTCGCGCGTAAGGCGAGGAAGCGACGGCGTCTCAGAGGAGGCAAGGGTACCCATACCTCTACCCTTTCCTCGTTTTACCTCCTTTTTGGGGGGCCTGGGCGGCCCTCGTCGCCACCGCTGGATTCGCTTCTAAATCCTGGTCAGAGCGCACCCCGGGAGAGGTCCGGTGAGCAGCGGATCGGTATTTTTTGGCTGCCCCAGGATTGGCGACGGGCCCCGCTTCCGTACAGTCGGGGCGCTGAAGAAGGAACCCCATTTCGTTGGGGAGGGGCTCGGTGTTCCTTGATTGTTTATAGTTTGCCCTGAGTGTTCCTTAGGTCTTCCATGGGAAATCGAAGTTCAATGTATGGGAAGAGTGGGCCTCGTTCCTTATTAGGGGGCCACATGCGAACCCTACCCCTACCCCCCACGATTTCTGAGGGGGAGGGTGGGGTTCACTTCGCTCGGGAGCTCCCCAGCGAAGTGAACCCCACCCTCCCCTTCAAAAATCGTGGGGGGTAGGGGTAGGGTTCGCATGTGGCCCCTTACTTATTTGAGGTTCCTTGGGTCAGCGCCACGATTGTACAGGATCGGCGCGATCCGTCCCCAAACCATGGGGCACTTAGGCGCCATGTGTCGGGGGTGTCTTCCCGGATCCGTGGATCTGACGTTCGTGATGGGCCCGTTTTTTCACCGCCGCTACCATAAGTTGGAGGGGGGAAGGAGGTGGAGGATGAGGAAGCGGAGGAAGAGGAGTAGGAGGAGGACCCCCTCCCCCTCTACTTCTGGTGGTGGTGGTGGTGGACAGCAAGCCCAGCATGACGCTCACGCGCCAGCTCCACGGATCTCCAATCCACATATATATATATATATAGGTGTATATACACATATACGTGCGCCCGAGTGAAGGCCACCTTTCCTTTCGCCGCACGCTTGCGTACGGGGGCAGGCACATTACCATGACACCACGTTCGCAACGCCAAGGCGCACAGCGCAGTGGACATTATTCGAGGTATATTCGCGCGCGAGATAATTGCCACAATGTCTCACTATGCTTCGGACGAAGGCCTGCCTACTTTAGTATGTATGTTAGCCAGCGTGGACCCCAAACAGTGCGTTCTAGAATACTAGGCGATGCAATCGCTGTGCTGCACGCTATGTGGTGCAACAGAAGACGGGCGGCAACGAGGTGGCGGCAATGCAAATCAATGGAGCAAAATGCAAAGTAACGCACAACAAGCAAAGTAACGCAGGCCCCGACGGCGACGGGGCGGCGACGGCCACCACATAGCCGCCAGACCGACGGGCAGGCCGGAGAGGCGAAAGGCTACGAGTGGAGTAGCAAAGGAGTGCGACGAAGGATGAGGAGTGAAGGACGTGGAGGTGGAGGAGGAAAAAGGGAGGACTTACTTCTATGTGGGACTTGCGCTATCAACGTGCAAATATTTCTGTTCATTTCAGCTCTGCTCCCACATCATCATACATGTATGTCGTAGCATTATTTGCAGTGGATCTCCGTGTTTTGGGCGCTGTGTCAGTACCGTACCCTTCCGCTGTTCATGCCTCCGTGCAGGTAGTACTCTTCCCTGAGCAGTACGCCTTGCCGCCAGCATGTCGTGTACCCAAGGTTTTCTTTGCACTCTGGTGGACGAGGCGGAGGGCAAGGGAGGCCAGGAGGAAGCGGAGGAGCATGCGGAGGAGGTGGAGGGAGACGAGGTGGACGAGGAGGGGGACGAGGGGAAAGGAGGACGACGAGGACGAAACGAGCAGTACCGAGATGAGGAGGAGCTGTAGGAGGAGAAGGAGGAGAAGGAGGAGGATGAGGAGGATAGGGCCTGGACGGAGGAGCTGTATGAGGCAGGGGACGCAGGGGAGGCAGAGGCGGACGAGGCGGAAGAGGAGGACGAACGCGGATGACAAGGATGAGGGGGGCGACGATGAGGAAATTGAGGATGAGGAGGAGGGAGGAGGACGGACGACAATAATGATGATGACGATGAGGAGGAGGAGGAGGATGGCCAATGTAGACCCAAGACGCATCAACGATGTTGCAATACACCTTTCTTCCAAGCTATCTCTCCATACGTCCCTCCAAGAATGTATATTTGTTGCTGGAAGTGCCCCGTTGGAAGGCAACCGCCTGTGAAGACTCGTTAGTGCCGAACGCTATTCCTGGGACTCATGGCGTTGCGAATCCACGCGACGGTTGCCTCCTTACAATCCTCAATCGTGCCAGCCTGGGGGCTACAACGCCGCGAATCAGCGTAATTTTTACGTCTTGGCAATCCTAAATCGTGCCAGGAAGTGATTCTGGGACATTAGCCCTGCGAATCCTTGACACCGTTGCAGACTTCCTTGCTGAAGGGGCAGTGTCCTCCATTCATGAACTTGCTGCAAACTGGTATGACGAATGTGCGCGGTGCTAGCGCGAGGGCCACGTTTTAATTCCTTTTGAGCAGGGCCCCCCCTTCATTAGCCATCGTACTGCAACCTCTCGAGGCGAATGTACGCGGCGCTAAGGCGAGATCCGCCTTCTGAAAAGAGCCGCCTTCAATCTGTGAAACTGATGCAACCAGTTTAGACGAATGCGCGCGGCGCTAAGGGGAAAGTCACGGCGTGAAAACGGCACGCCTTTCATCCGTCAAGTTTTGATTGCAGATTTCGCGGGCACACATGGTGAAGAAGTCTCTGGTGAAATGTCAGGCCCGCCTTGCCGACACGTCTGAAGGTGTGACAGGGACGATCTATTGATAGGGAATTGTGATGGAAGAGAAGAACGCGCCGCTCTGCACTGTCGTCGCGCCGCCGCACAAGCCCACTGTATTTTCGGAGGCGGAGGGCGTACCGCCTGTGCCAAGTAGGAGACGGACGGAGCTGACTTTCTGACAGAACTCCTTCGGAGGCGTGTTTGAGAATTGCCGCACAGCCTGGACGCATCCCCCTCGCCCTCCTCCCTCTCCCGACTCCTCCCTCCCTTCCTCCCTTTCCCCTCCTCTGCCCTCCCTCCCTCCCCCCTCCCTGCTCCGACGCCTCCCCATCCTCCTGGAAGCCACCGTGCCCCAGGCGGGCAGCCTATACATGGCCGCACTCGCGGTCGCTGGCACCCGCCAGCTAGCCGAAGTAAGCGAGCATCCCCGCCCTCCTGCCACCAACTACGCCCCCGCACTCGCCCCGCCCTGCATTCAGCGCCTGGGGCGCACGCGGCGAGGCCTGCGTCGGGGCCTGCGTCGGGCCGTCCGCCGCGTGGGGGACGGGGCACTCTCGGCTGTGCCTTGAACCCAGTGCGTTTGATGGGGATCTGTTCGGCTGCCAACACTGCTACAACTGCATACAGCAGGGGGCTGGTGCACAGCAGCCCTCGGATGCGTCTACATAACAGGGGCGTGCGCTGCGGTGTTGTTGCCTGTGTGGGCACCTCGGCAGTCAGTGTTTGAGAGGCCTTGGGCAACCGTGTCATGAGGCCACGAACCCCAATCGAGCCATACATCTTGCCAATATTTTTGCAGGTCACTGGCATGAGGTCCGCAGCCGAGCAGAGTTGGCTCGTCGGGCTTCGTAATCCACCGAACTCTTTTCGCGACGGTTGTCACTCACTCACACACCCTCGTTCTCCTGATCCTTCCCCCTCCTCGCCTTCCCTCCGCCCTCCCCCCCGTCCACTTCCTTGTCCTCCTGATCCCTTCCCCTCCGCCCTCCTCGTCCTCCTGGTCCATCCCCCTCCGCCCTCCTCCTCGTCCTTCTGATATCCTTCTGCCTCGTCCTCCGCCCTCCTCCTCCGTCCTCCTCCTCGTCCTCCTGATCCCTCCCCTCTTCCTCACAGCTTCCCCTGCCCCTCCTCGTCCCCCCTCCTCCACTGCCTTCTCACTCCTATTTTTTCCTTCGCCTCCTCCTTTCAGGTGAGCAGGAGATCAGGATGATGATGCTGGGCTTCCTAGATCTTCACATGTTCCACACGGGGTGCAGAAACAAGGGCCCGCTAGATGTTCTGTAAATCCTGAAGCATATCCTGAGCCAACCCTATGTACCATTACATATCGTTATCGTCCTGTCCTCCCTCTTTTTCCCCGCGTCCCGCGTCAAGTGCCTTGTGCAGCCTACCAGTTTGCGGTATAATGTCAGGTCGTGATTCGCCAATGCATGCCCCCCCCCTGGGGGCTGATGACTAGACCCCGCGTGGCGCGACATTTTTTGGTATAATCACGCGTGCCAGGGGGGGGAGGAGGAGAGAGGAGGGAGAGGGAGGAAAAGAAGGAGGAGGAGGAGGAGGACGAGGAGGAGGAGGACGACGAGGCGGAAGGGGAGGAGGAGGAGGAGGAGGAGGAGGAGGAGGAGGAGGAGGAGGAGGAGGAGGAGGAGGAGGAGGAGGAGGAGCAGGAGGAGGCGGAGGACGAGGACGAGGCCAGGAGGAGGAGGGAGGAGGAGGGAGGAAGGAGGAGGAGGAGGAGGAGGAGGAGGAGGAGGAGGAGGAGGAGAGGAGGAGGAGGAGGAGGAGGAGAGGTGAAGGAGGGGGGAGGAGGACGAGGGGCCGGGAGGGGGGGGGGGAGGGCCGGAGGACGGGCCCGCCCTGCCACGCCTCGCCGCGCCGTGCCGCGCCTCGCCTCGCCGCGCCTCGCCCTGGCGCCACTTTGGTGCACACGGCTCGACAGAGAATGCGGGCGCCTTGGCTCGCCCTTGCCTCCCGCCCCCCCCCACGTATCGACTAGACGTAAGTCAGAGCCCCGAATCATCAGGGGTAACTCGGGTCAGGGTTAACTCGGGTTCGTTATTCGGGAATCCGAACCTGAGTTACCCTGGGCCCGAGTTACCCCGGATAATTCGGGCGTCCGGAGCCCCACATCATCAGGGGTTACTCGGGTCAGGGCTAACTCGGGTTCCTTTTTCGGGAATCCAAACCCGAGTTACCCTGGACCCGAGTTACCCCGGATAACTCGGGCGCCCAAGTAAGAGTGACCTTTCGCCGGAGTGACCTTCGGTGCGGGCCAAGCGGGGCCCCCCGATGGCCGAACGCGAGGCGGCAGTGGCGCCTTGCGCGCTCGTGTTTGGCCCCCTCGCGGGCCCCCACAAGCCGCGCACCAAAGGTCACGCTTACCCAGGGTCACGCTTGCGTGTAGCCGAATGTATCAGCCGCCTTCCCGCTGGCGGCCGGGCGTCCGCGCTAATCCCCGGCGCCGCCGCCATGGATTTTCAATGCGGCGGGCGCCACCCCGCGATTCGCCCGAGCATGGAGACTTTTTTTCAACACGCGCCCCCCACGGATTTGTTTATCACAAGCTGATATTCGCCGCGGGACCAGCATCCCAGGCACTTTGCATCCTAACTCTGGGGTTGTGATTCGGCCTTCTCGATAGTCGAAGTGGACGAGCCAGGCCCCGACGGAGTGTTTGTTTTTCTTCCTCCCCTCGTCCTCCTCTTTCCCGTAACTGGGAAACCAAGGGGTACCGATACCGATCTTCCCCAGACCTCTCCCATGGTGCCTTTTGGCCAGGATTTCGATGCGACTCCAGCGGTGGCGACAACGGTCTCCCAGGAGGCCCCGAAAAGAGAGAAGCATGCGACGGAAGCGTGGCGGTATGGGTACACTTTTCCTCCTCTTCCTCCTTCGACAAATCCGCCCCTCCGCCTCTTTTTCTTCCTCCGCGATCGCGCCCCGCCTCGCGAGCCTTTTTCGACGCCGCCGCGGCCCACCGCCCCCCCCCAGCCCCCCGCCCGCACGGGACCCCCTGTGGCCTCTCCAGGCCCCGCGGCCCCCACCGGCCTCCTCTTCCCAGACACGGAACTTGTGTCGCAAGGATGGGAGAGGAAAGAGGAGGGGGGGGAGGAGGAGGAGGAGGATCAGCAGGAGGAGGAGGAGGAGGAGGAGGAGGAGGAGGAGGAGGAGGAGGAGGAGGAGGAAGACTAGACTCGGCTTTGCGCTGTGGGTCTGAAGATCCTCACCCCCTCGAGCAGTGACACCTTCACAGGGCGCTCGGGGCAACCTCTGACAGGGCGTGGCGAACGGCAGACGCTGCGAGCTCAGGGTAAAGCGCGCCGTACAGCCCTGAACTCCACCGAAGTGCAGGGACGGGTCGCAAAGAGCGAAGGCATGCGGGCGGGGGGCAAAAATAACCCTCGGGCCCCGCAGGGGCCGAAGCCTGCGGTGCCGGGTGCACCAGGCAGGCCCCCGGAGCGCCCGGAGACCCCGCATTCGGACCGAGCCTGCCACGGGGAAGCAGAGCAGCAGCGTTGGTGTCATGTCGGGCCTGTCCCCACACCAGGGGATTTTCGACGAAAAAGAAAAATACCACAACAATACACCCAACAAGTCAAACAATCCCCAAAAATAGTCCACAGGCTATGTTTGGACATTTTATTGATTATTTTTGGTGTATGTTTTATGTTTCATCGAAAACCCCCTGTAGGGGGACAGGCCCGACTTAACGTTGGTGACGGGGGAGCTGACGGAACGAGAGCAGGAGGAGGGGCCCCGACGGCAAGCCCTCAACCTGCGCGCAATACCGCCAGGACCCGAATAACCAGCGACGAGCGAGGGCGAGGGAGAAGGGGGGAGGGGCAGGACGCGGTCAGCGGACGGTGCCTGCCGCTCGAGGTGCTGAGTCTCGAGAGCACGACTCGCAGGAACAAAAGAGAGGCGTCAGTTCGGAAGGCCGAGCTCGGGGGCGAAGCGGCTCATGTCGCAGACGACTGTGACATGGGAGAATGACATGAAGTGATCGCCAAATCGAGCATCAGGCACTAGATCACGAAACAAAAAATCACCAGCACGTAGGCGTTCTTGCACCAAGGAACACCATAGGAAGATCTGGAGCGAACGGTCACCGAGGAATTCCGAGCCGTGCAGAGGTTACGTAGGCGCTCCTTGGCGGCAGTACGCAGTCGAAGTGATGCAAGACGCTGTTCCCACGACGCGGTCACCGCCTGCTCCCTGCACTGGTCCCCGTTTTCGTCCGAGCCGGTGGCTTCTGAGCCATCTGCTCGAGGTGGCCCACAGGTGCCGACCCGAGCTTCAGGCGGCCTCCCAGGTGCGTCGAGATCCTGATCGCGGCCTGCTCCAGGAGCAGCTTCGTCAGGTCTGATCCTTCGATCTGGAAGCCCTCCGCAGTACTGAACTGGAAAATCATAAACTTCTCGTTGTAGCACCGCCGACCACGAAAGTGACGAGTGACCAGGGCCTGGTCCTCCAGCGGTACTACGGAGAGGAACTTCGCGTAGAATGCTGTCACTGCCCCGTAGGGTTCCAGCAGCCCTTTGGCCTCCTCGTTGTCCACCATGGCCTTGAACGCGGCGCTCCCAATATTTATTTATTTATTTATGTATTTATTTATTTATTTATGTATTTATGTATTTATTTATTTATGTATTCATTTATTTATTTGTTATTCATTTATTTATGTATTTATTTATCTATTTATTTATTTATTTATTTATGTATTAATTTATTTATTTATTTATTTGTGTATATATATATATATGAGGGGGTCCGAGCTTCGCCTTGAGCTCCTGAACTGCGGCCGCCTCGGCGTAGGACTCGCCCGCCGCCTTCGCGGCGTTGACGATGCAGCAGTCGATTGGAAACACAACCGAGATCCACTCATACGCCGTCAAGTCCCGTAGAATCTGTGCGTGCTGGCACGCCATCTTGAGGAGCAAGGACAGAGCGCTTGACATGTCCGTGCCCCGAAGGGCTCCCTCGACCATGGCGAGATTGTCGTCGGCATCGTCTGCCATCTGCCCGGGCTTCTTCTTTTTGCTTGGCGCCTCTTCTCCCGAGGTGGCGGCTCCCTCCTTGCGTCCTTTTGCCCTGGCCAACAGCGATGTCAGGTCCACCTCCATCGGGCAGACGTGGGCGAAGGTGAGCACGAGACACCACTGGCGGTGGAAGGTTGCAATGAGATCGAATGTGTACTTGCAGTCCCAGGAGATCTTGAGCCTCGAAGGCGCAGACGGGGCAAATTAGCGTGGAGGGAACGATGACGTCGCAGGAGAGATAAGTACTTCTGCCCACCGAACAAACGCTCCCCCGATAAGATCTCACGACGCGTCGCTGTGCTGTCCCCCGAGGCCCCAGGACCTGCGAGCACCGAAAGCATTGGTTGGTCACTGTCATCAGGCCCGCTGCATTTCTAACGTGGTGGGCCCTGCCCGCGTGGAGTAGCAACTGTTTCAAGGGTGCGAACCTCTCCCCGCAGACGGAGCCGTCGATCGTCGTCAAGCGGCATATGTAGTCGTTCGCGTCGTCGCCCTCCTCCTCCTCACCACTTCGAAACTCCTGAACGAAACCTGGAGGAGGAACTGCGCGAGAAAAGGCCTGCGCCCTGACGACCGTGAAATCGAAATCGACCCAGCTCGCGAACTCGTCGTCGTAAAAGAGCCGAAGGAGTGGGCTTCCCGAGGGAACGAGTTCCTGGAATGCCTCTGAAGCCTCGCGAGCGTGACCGAGGTCCTCCAGCACCTGGCCGGCCCAAGGGTTCGCCTCCGAGGTCAGCTCCCAGGAGGGCGAGATCACGCGTTGCGGACCCAGACATCCCAAGAAACTCGTTCGCACCTGTCTGTGGGCCTCGGGATGCCGACGCCAGTCCTGATACCATTTGAGACGGCGTACTCGTAGTTCGGAGGCGCACGACAGCATCCTCCAGTGGGCAGCCAGGCGGGCCGAAGACCAGCGACGACAATCGCCATCGTCACGACGATCCAACCCCGGAGCCCCCAGACCTCGTCGCATAGCTTGCAAAAGTATTTAGTCGGCAGCCTCACAGAAATACTTATTGGGGACACGGGCTTCCATTCCAGATAGCAGGGCGGTTTGAACAAATGCAATATTAGACATACGTTTGACACTCAAAACAGCGGGATGCCAAAGAAAATGGGATATTAACCCCAGACCAGTCCGACCAGCTTGAAGTCGTTTCTGTTTCTCGACGTTGAGGGGCCCCGTCGCTGTTATCCAGCCGCCCGAGATTCGCATGATACGCCGTACCTTCCCAGGGGGCCTCCAGGGCCCCGCTGTGCAGGAGACGCTCCCGAGAAACCGAGCCAGGACCCACGAGGGCAACCAGGACCAACGAGGGCAACCGCCGAGACTCTTTCTTTAAGGGTTGAGCGAGGCACCGACCTCGCCCATCGCCTCTTGGAGCAGCCCGCTGCTCGCCCTCGCCTGCGCCGGCAGGGCACGAGCGTCGCAGCCTTCCCCAAGAAGGAGGGCGGGGTCCGGCCTGCGATGGCGGGCTTCGAGGTGTCATCGGCGAACAGCGGGACGCCCACGTCGGTGCTCGGCTCGTTTGGCTCCAGCACCGTTGCGCACGCCTGGGAAGGCGCGTGCTCCCTGGCCGCGCAGAAGGGCTCCAAGCCCTTCTGGCAGCAGAAACAAGGGCGCCCTCGAGGGCGCGAAGTTATTCGCGCTTCGCGCTTCGCGGTTCGGCTCCGATTCCTCCTCGTCCTCCTCTTCTCCCCTGGGAGGCGGCGCGAGAGGGCGAAGTTATTCGCACTTCGCGCTTCGCGCAGCGCGAAGCGCGAAGTTGGGAGCCCTTAAGAAAGGAAGACCACGCGCAGGTCCCCAGAAGCCGGTCGAAGCGTGGTCGTGGCGTTGTCCGTCGCAATCTGGACGGCGCTGATGGTAGTTCTTTGAATCCGAAAACGGGCGTCCTCAGGTAAATAAAGCAAAGGCAAAGTATCCAGAATCACGCCGCGAGACACACTCGAGAAAGCATTCGTCGCATCCTCGTTGATGACAACGTGGGAGAGGCCTAACTTCTGCAATCTCCAGGAGGTGCAGGCGTGAGTAGCGATGGCATCTTCCCGTCTGCGTGTCTTGGCAAAGCCGTGGCAAACATAAGGCAGAGCCTCACGATGAAAGCGAGCACGAACCCATAAACGAGAGTTCCATGCTTTTCCCAGCGGGCAGAAGACATCAATCCAACGGGAGCCCTCGGCGCCAGGCAGACCATTTCGCTTATCAAGTCCCACGCAAGAGGAGACGTCGAAGATCAGACGCGTCGTCTGCGTCCTGCGGAAAGCGGCCAGCACGTCCGCGAAGCGTTCAGTGAAAGCGGTGCCTGTCGAGGGTCGCAGGTCCGATCCGAGTCCACCGCCCTGAAAGTAGTTCCACTTCCCCTTGTCTCGGGGGTCCCCAAACGGGGTGGTGACCACACCGTGCGGTGAGTCGGTGGGGATTCGGGGTCACCGCACGGTTTTGGGACTCGGGTCGCTCTCCGAGGACGTCTCGGGCGACAGGGGCCTCCGAGGTCCCAAAACCGTGCGGTGACGGACCGTGCGGTGAGGTCTTGGGGGATTTCGAGGTCACCGCACGGTCCGTCACCGCACCGCTTCGGGACTCCAAATTGTCAAGTAGTAAAAGCCAAACCTCGGAAGGAACCGACCAGGCGGGGGTCGCACGCCTCTTTGGGGCGCGTCTGAGCTGTTTGAGAGTCCCAGAGAAGTCTGTGGTGGCGTCATCCAGGTGACAGTTCTGCATTGCGTTGTGCCGAATCTCAGAGTTGACATCCCAATCGTCGTTGTGCTCTCGTTCAAAACGCTCCGGTAATTTGGCGGAAAGACACAGGATACAGCACTGAGGCCGCCGTTGGCCGCGGGCCGAGGGGGAGGAGGAGGAGGAGGAGGAGGAGGAGGAGGAGGAGGAGGAGGAGGAGGAGGAGTAGGAGTAGGAGTTGGAGGAGGAGGAGGAGAAAGAGGAGGAAGAAGAAGAAAAATAATAATAATAATAATAATGATAATACTAATAATAATAATAGAAATAATAATAATAATAAGACGAATAAGAATAATAATAATAATAAGAATAATAATAAGAATAATAATACGAAGAAGACTAATACGAATAATAATAAGAAAAATAATAATAAGAAGAATAAGAAGAAGAGGAGGAGGAGGAGGAGAGGAGCAGGAGGAGGAGGAGGTGGAGGAGGAGGAGGAGAGAGGGAGGATGAGGATGAGGATGTAAAAGAGGAGGAGGAGGAGGAGGAGGAGGAGGAGGAGGAGTAGGAGTTGGAGGAGGAGGAGGAGGAGGAGGAGGAGGAGGAGGGGGAGGAGGAGGGGTTGGAGGAGGAGGTGGAGGAGGAGGAGGAAGTCTTTCGTCGTTTTCGGCCTCCGGGGGCCCGCGCCAGGCCCTGGGAGCTGTCAGCAAGGACGGCTCAGGACGACAGCAGCCGGTCCCGGGACGGTCGGCTTTGCCAGTGCGCAGTTCCAGAGGGACCGCCCGCATGCGCCAGCCACCACCCAGTATACACCTTAGGCGATGCTTAAGAAAACTTAAGTTTTCGGCCAGAGTCTTGATTATTCTTAACTTGTCAATGTAAATCCCAAGATTTTGATAGAAGTTCTGGGTTTTTATTCCAGTTCTGAGACTCTGAATTTCTTAACCCATGGTTTCTTAAGCATTTCGCAGGGTATAGCGTTTGTGGCCCCATAGGGAGCTCCACCGACGGCCCCAGTGGCACTGCCCGCATGCATCAGCCACCCAGTGTAGCCTTTCGTGGTCCCGTAGGGAATTCAACCGAAGGCCCCGATTCGGGACGCCCGACATGGGCACGGAAAGAATGGGCACGATGCCCAACAGCAGTTCTTGTTCATTTTGAACAGGATTCGCTGTCCACGCCGCCGCGGCCTGTGTGCATTTGAGACAGAAGGCCGCCTGCCCTTCAGCGGCCGCTGTTGGTTCGGGACAACATTTGCTGTTGGGCATTGCGCCCATTCTTTCCGTACCCATTTCGGGCGTCCAAATGAAACATCAGGACAGCGCATGGCTGGGACTGCATCCTCGAAGCTTCGAGATTTGAGGCTCGAGCTTGGACTCACGTCTGCCCTTAATCGGGCCTCCAGGGGGCTCCTCGTCGTCACGGCTGTATCCTCCTTGAGGTTCTGGCCACAGAGTACCCCTGGAACAGGGCTAGGATTTGACTACCCTTCCCCAAGGAGGCCCCGAACCCTTCGCATCGTGAAGAATCTTTCTGGGATCCCTCGCAGGGCCCCGGGACCGCCCAAAAGCGACTCGGGATGAAGAGCTGGTTCCAAGGAATGGTCGAGACATCAGGGGGGATTCGAGGACCGAGGGGACGGAAGGCATGATCGAGGGGCCGTCCAAAGGCGACTCGGGATGAAGAGCCGGTCCCAAGGAATGGGTCGAGACCTCAGCGGGGGAATCGAGGACCGAAGAGAAGGAAGGCATGATCGAGGGGCCGTCCAAAGGCGACTCGGGATGAAGGACCGTTCCCAGAGAATGGGTCGAAACCTCAGCGGGGAAATCGAGGACCCAAGGGACGGAAGGCATGATCAAGGGGCCGTCCAAAGGCGACTCGGGATGAAGAGCCGGTCCCAGAGAATTGGTCGAGATCTCAGCGGGGGAATCGAGGACCGAAGAGAAGGAAGGCTTGATCGGGGATTGAGGAAGCTTTGACCAGTTTTCGGGCGTCTGTGGGAGTCTCCGGGCCTCCCCGATGGTGTCCACTCACATCGGGTCGGAGGATCGCGCCGCATCGTCGATGCATCCTTGATGCAGCGGCGATGCTGCTCGATGTGGAGCCCGATTTTGTCCACGCGGACGCCGCCGATGCATCTCCGACGTCGGCGGTGCATCGCCGATGCATCGCTGATACATTGGCGATGCGGCGCGATCCTCCGACCCCACCTGCTCGGACCATATCTAGGAGGCCCCTGCAGTGGAAACCCATGCCAAGAAACGCCATGCTTGCCTCCAGGGTGCCCTGGGTTTCTTGGGTTTAGATGGCTTTGCCATGGAAGCCGCGACGTTCCCACACCAGAAATCAATGGACGTCCTGGTGTCTCAGGGCTGGGCTACTCGTTGGCGGTCTTCGGTGGTTGAGCTCCTGCTGCAGGAGGCCTCTGGCGTCCCAGGGCGATAGGTGGCGAGGCCGCGGCCCCCGCGGTGGTGGCTCGCTCTGGCAGTGCCTTGGCCGCGCCGCTCCCGGCCGGGCTCCCAGGGTTTCGACCTGTCCAGGATCTGAGGGGTGGTTGTCAGGAGGGGAAACACATGCACGCACGCACGCACGCACGCACGCACGCACGCACGCACGCACGCACGCACGGACACAGACACACGCACACGCACACGTACACGCACACGCACACGCACACGCACACGCACACGCACACGCACACGCACACGACACGCACACGCACAGACACGCCCACGCCCACGCACACGCACACGCACACGCACGCGCACGCGCACGCGCACGCGCACGCGCACGCGCACGCGCACGCACACGCACACGCACACGCACACGCACACGCACATGCACACGCACCCACCCACCCACCCACCCCCCCCACACACACATTCACGCACGCACGTACGCATACACATTCACGCACGCACGCACGCACGCACACACAGAGACGCATAATCGTCGATTCCCCAGAAAAGATGGGAACATACAGAAGCGGGGGGAAGACGAACATCAAGAAAAGATGCAAACATGTGGGGGGGTCATGGATTTGTGTGTATTTATGTGTGTGTGTCCCTGGCCCCCTTCAGGTTGGTTGACGTCTCCTGAGTCGGCCCCTTGCAGGTCAGGCTCGGTCTAGTCAGCTGCCAGGTCTCGCGCCCCGTGCTGGACGATGACGTGATGGTGACGGTGGCGGCGATGACGGTGCCGACGCCGATGCCGATGGCAGTCAGGATGAGGAGCGCCTTGTCCTTCCAGCTTTGCGTCCTGTCATTATTTGACTGCCTCCTATTACGTATTTCTCTTCCTGCTCTCGTGCTTCCTGTTCCTCCCTCTCCTCATTCTCCTCATTGCTGTCCCTCTTCTTTCTCTGGAGCCTCCTCGTCTTCCTTTTTCAGAACCTCCGCCGCTTAGCTGCTCTCGCAGGCACTTCCTTCATCCTCCCCCGATGAGGATGTTTTGGGGGGTGAGTCGACCATGGAACAGCCTTCGGGGCAACCCTTTCCATCCATCTATCAATTCTTCACGCTTCGCGTATCCCCACCAGCCCATCTCAAAACAGCAATTCTAGCGAAGCATGCCGACAGTCGTGTTTTTCAGGCGTGTTTCCGCCTGCCCCCCGCATATCTCCCCTGTTCCTCCTTCCTCCCGCCTCCTTGTACATCCTCCTTGTGGTGGGAGCGGGAGAAGGACGAGGCGGAGGAGGAGGGAGAGAAAGCGCTCCTCGTGGTTTGAGTCGTTTGGGGTTTCTCGTCCTGGTGTGAGTCGTTCGGGCCCTTCTTCCTGGTGTGAGTCGTTCGGGCTCTTCGTGGTGTGAGTCGTTCGGGCTCTTCGTCCTGGTGTGAGTCGTTCGGGCTTCTCGTGGTGTGAGTTGTTCGGGCCCCTCGTCCTGGTGTGAGTCGTTCGGGCCCCTCCTCCTGCCCGTCCAGAAACGACGCCCAGGCGAGTAGAGGGTCGTCCTGATGGGCTTTTCGGCGTCTTGGGTGCCTCGGGGGGGCCTCTTTGGGCCGTTTGGGATCCTCTTGGGGGCCTCCTGGGGGCCTCTTGGGGCCATCTTGGGGCCTCTTGGTGCCTCCTGGGCGCTTCTTGGGGCCATCTTGGAGGAAATCGATCAAAGAAGAGGGGAGCTTTAATTAGCGCTGCCCCCTCAGAAGGCCAAAATGGGGCCCAAACCTTTGTAAAATCAATGGTTTTGGCTTGAAAGAAGAGGGGAGCTTTAATTAGCGCTGCCCCCTCAGAAGGCCAACATGGGGCCAAAACCGTAGTAAAATCAATGATTTTGGCTTCAAAGAAGAGGGGAGCACTTTTCTCCTCCCCCCCCGTCGGGGCCAGAATCCTCGTGAGGGGTGTCGTTTTTTAGCCCGAAAAAGACCCCTCCAACGACCCGCGAAACCCCCTCTCCAGGCCCAGGAGGAGGGGGTAGGGGAGGGATAAACCCCTCCCCGAAGGGGAAGAAGGGGGGTTGAGAACAGAGAGAGGTCGCTAAACCACTCACGCCCAAAGGGCTGGTGGGATTTCTAAACCTGACGACCTAGCTCACAATCTATCGCGGTAACAAGATATGTCGATTTCGCTGTGTGTCCATCGATTCCATTATCCACGTATCGACCCCATCACCTACGTCCCGCCCTCACTGGCTATTCATCGATCTCATTATTCATGTATCTCTCTTCCGGTATGTCGAACATTTGTCTGGTTGTCCATACTTCGATTTCACTTACACCAATATATCTACTCGTATCGGGACAAGCATCGGGACAGCCTATATCGGTGCGCTGTTTGTGGTGATCTCTTTCTCTGTATGTGGAAGCATATATATGTATATGTCGGCCTCACCACTTATATACCCCCACATTCTATGCATGTGTCTAGGTGTCGATGCTGGCTTCTATCTCTGTAGATCGATCGCGCTCTCCCTCTCCACAGACTTCTGTCCATAATATGCCTACAAGTGTAGGTGTACGGTATAACAATATTGTCATGCATATGCAGTTTCATGCCATTACCAATGCCAATCGTTTTTTATTCCGATCGGCGTCATACCATATATGTGTGTAAGGCCATACAATTGAATACACATGTATGTGTACATATGTATGTATGGTTGTATATATGTATATGATATACATATATATATATATATAGCCAGCGTGGGCCCAAAACAGTAGGCTCTTGCAGTCTGCGCGGTGCAATATACATGATGCAATCCACCAGTGCTCAACTTGAAGTTGGCCACTCCACTGCTCGGGCAAATATCGCGCCCACCCGCCCGCAACTTGGTTTGCAAACCCCATGCGGCGGCGGTTGCGACGAGAGCTTGGCGCTGGCTGGTGGTGCATTTCTGCGGCCGCGACAGCCCGCGCATGCGCGCGCGCAGCGGCCTACCACTTTGGCGCGACTGACGCAGCTGCGGCGGCGCTGACCGCTGGGCACATCTCAGCGGGCACTTCAGTGCGAGTCTGCGACGTGGGCGGGCGCGGTATGATGGCCACGTCGACAACGGTAGACGCGGTGATGATCGTAGTGATGCTGGTGACAGTTCTGACAGCGACGACGGCGCGACCAGAGACGGCGCGGATGCTGATCACGCCGACGACGATGACGGCGTCTTCGCGCCGGCGACGAACATTTTGCAACGAGTTCGACACGCGCGCGCGGCCGACGCGCGAGAGTGGCCCGCATGATCTCATGCGACAGATAGCGCCCACCCCCCCACAGGGCGCGCGCGCAAGGGCGCGCGAATGACTTCGACGTGCGACGCCAGAGGCCAGCTAGGCAGAGTTCCATGCAATGTGAAAATAAACGCATGGCTTCCTTAAGAAAGCGCAGGGGCAAGAGAGCGCGCGCATCTCTCTCTCTCTCTCTGTTTCTTTTTTTGTTTATCTCCCTCTCTCTACTATTACTAGCATATATACGTACATCGAACATGTAAAAAGGGGCTGGCATGCACGCGCGACGAAAGCGCGCGCAGTTCGTCCAAAATATTTGCAATGAATTCTCGCGACGGCACGCGCGCCGGGGAGCCCGGGCGATTTCGACGCGTGCGCGCGATGCCCGTTTGGTTGCGCGTTCTGAGCATGTTGAACAGTTGATGGTTCTTTTGCGAATTCGCGAGAGCGCGCGCGCGAGTTTTTCCTGAAAGTCAGCGTTGCGAAGCTATGTTTTCATGTTTTTGGGCCGTCGGTTCTGCAATCCCCACGAACCGAAGGCCTCCTAGGATTTCGGCACGCGCGCGCGACGACGCGCGCGCGTGCATTCCATTTCATGTTTCAGTGGAGTCATGAGAACCTAACTTTTTTGATACATGAGCGCGCGCGCGTAAAATCCTTGTGCTGACGATGACGGCGGGGGCGATTCCGGCCCCCCTGGGATGGCGCGCGTTCATATTTAGGGTGGGCGACGGGGCAGAATCACATGTAAATCGCAATATGAAACATTTATTTGTTATTCTTACGTAGTGCAATATACGCGATGCAATATACGCGGCACGAGCTAGGTGGCGCAACCTTCGCGGTGCAATCTACGCAATGCAATCCACCAGAGCTTAACTTGACGTTGGCCATTCCAGTGCTCGCGCAAACATCCCGCCCGCCCACCCGCAACTTGGTCTGCAAACCCCATGCGGCGGCGATTGCGATGAGTGCTCGGCGCTGTCTGGTGCATTCCTGTTCCTTTTGTTTTTCGCGATGAGTGCAGCGCTGGCGCTGCTCGGCGCTGCCGCCCTTCCTCCTGTTCCTCTTGTTCGCGCTCGCATGTTCAGGGCTCTCCTGGAATGGGTTTCGATTGGGATTTCGAGGGAGTGGTACTATCGTCGCCGTCCTTCCCCCATTTCTGTGGGCCAAGGAGATCCTGGAACCTGCGCGATGTGCGGCTTCCAGCTCCCAGCGGCCATGCCCCCGCTAAAGCCTGGACCCAGGGGGGAGGAGTGGAAGGATAAGGAAACGATGGGGGAAATGAGGAGGAAGGGGAGCAGGAGGGGTCGCAGAGGAGCGGGAACGCGTGGGGTCAATTTTCAACTTATTGGTGCACCCTATCGGGGCTCTAGTCGCCACCGCCAGGTCCGCTTCGAGTTTCGCCGACCTGTAGTATCTTGTGCTGGGGCCCTGGCGCTGCATTTGCGGCCACAGTGTGCCCTCATGGCCGCGCTCCCGAACTGTAGACAACGGCCGAAACAGCGCGAACGCCCAGGAGAAGGATAGGGATGGGGGAGGATTGCTGTGGACAAGTGTTTTTTGTGGGGGGGTCCGCGGTGTCGCTTTCGTCGACACGGCCGATCCGTGTCGAGATCCTGGTCAGAACACGCTCCAGGAGAGGCATGGGGTCGACTTCAATGGGGAGGAGGAGGAGGTGGTGGAGGAAAAGGAGGAGGAGGAGGAGGAGGAGGAGGAAGATGAGGAGCAATTTGCTGGAATTCTCTGGACACTTTGGACGGGGGATTTGCTTTTGACGCGGACGGTGGGGGTGGTGGGCTTGGGAAAAGACAGGAGCGTTAGCGGGTTTCTTTAAAGTTTCGGCGCGGGATCGAATCTCGAGAAATTGAAGCAGATTGAAAACGAGACCATCGGATGGGAAATATTACATTGAAGAAATCAATCCCAGGAGTCCGGATTGAAGCTTGGAAAAAATGAGGCTGTTCAGTCTTGGAATCGGGGATGAAAAAGTGAGGCCCCGGAATTTCCTGGGGACCTCTTGGGGAGGCCCCGCAACTGCTGGAGAGCCCCCGGAGACCTTTGATCAGCCTCTGGAGCTCCTTGGGCAGCCCCCCCAGCCTCTGAGAGAAGCTTCAGGGCCCCCGTTGGAAACGTGATGGCCTTTCAGAGACGCCTCGAAGCTGAGCCAGGGGGCGTCATGGCCTCCTGAAGGAGGCTGGGTCGGAGAGAGGCGACTGGGCCTCCTGCAGGAGCCTGGGAGCGCTTGGGCCGGAACGCTCGAAGTGCTTTCGCGGGCTTCCCCGTCTGGGCATTCATGGGGCCGTCTTGGGGGCCTCCTTGGGCCGTCTTGGAGACTGTTTTTGTTTGGGGTCGGGCGATAACCCGGGTTATTGGGCTTGCCCCCCCCCTCCCCCCCCATGATAACCTAATCTTGCCGGTTGTGCAGGTCCGCGGGAGGGGGGGCGCGGGCACATGCAGGGCTGCCCACAGTGCGAGTGTTAGGTTATCGGCCGGCCCCCTCCTCCTCCTCCTCCTCCTCTCCCCCCCCGGGATAACCTGGGTTATCGCCGATAAAAAAAACAGCCTCTTGGAGGCTTCTTGGGCCGACTTGGGGCCCTCATGAGTCGTTGTGGGGCCCTCGTGGGGGCCACTTGGGGCCTCTTGGGGCGACTTCGGGGGTTCTTGTGCCGTCTTGGAGCGTTGGGAGGCCGAGGGAGCGAGAGCGCCAACATTTTTCCAGAACTCGAGGAACTCAATGATTTTTGCCTCAGTGGGCCCTCCTGCGGGTTCTCTTGGAAGTCTATTGGAGCGTCTTGGCGGTTTACAGCCGGGGGGATGGTTTCTGACTTAGGACCCCCTCGACACCCTTCTATGCCTCCCTCGAACCCCCCCAGCCCCCCCCCCCTCGCCGGGGAGATAAACAATAAGGCCTTTTTATTCGATCCAACGACGACGTTGCTCGAATTCGCTATGGCTGGTGCGCTTGAGGAGGATGGCCCAGGGAAGGGGTGGGGTGGCGGCGGCGACGGCGGCGGCGGCGGCGACGACGACAAATACGACGACGACGTCGACGACGACGACGAACGGAAAAGCGTCTTCCACACGCCGACAGGGTCGGCGGATTGTTCGGCACCGACATCCCTTGGGCGATAGTTTTGGGCGAAGATGAGGTGTATGTGTGGTCGAAGGTTCTTCTTCTGAGGGCCGTGTGCTCCTGGAGTCAGTCGGGTGTCGTGGGCGTGATAGGCCGACAGTGTCGCCTGCATCATGCCAGGATTTCCATGCCCAGGAAAACAGTTAATGCGGTACGCCATGACGTCTATTGGGTTCGATTCTCTCACACAAATTGTGAAGATGGAAGTTGATTATCATTTCTTGCGACAAGACGGCAGTTGTTTTTCGTTGGCCGCTGGGAGGTGTTCACAGAGGACAACAATAGATGCCCGGAGGGGTGCGCGTGCGGTCACTCGCCCCATGTCTCAATAAACGCGGGCGTATCTCAAGGGGTTGATGCAGGAGTGGGTCCAGCTCACGCTGGCTTCGCTAGGCTCGCGTGCCCGCTGGGCGCGAAAGGGCTCGAGTATCAGCAGTTCGACGTGCACCTCTCCACGCGCTTTGGCGTGTTCCTTACTTGCCAGAAACAATTTGCAGATCAGGTCCATTTTGTCAAATTGAACCCGTTCGTCCATTGCCTGGACCAGGTGGTTTGGAAACAGGCAATTGGAATTTGGGTTTTCATTGCCCTTTTAGAGTTTGGTTGCGAGGCGAGGAACGAGTGCCCCACGATCCAAGAGTTCTCTAGTGGTCTATGGCCCATCCCGCCACCGTGCCATCAAGGGTGTAAAAACGGCCCTACCCTGGTTTACGAATCGCTGTGCGCTGAACCTCTTGCGGACTGACAGGGTAAACCCAGCGCATCACCCGTGTCGCGCGACGTCCTGGCGGCTATCTGGCCTTTCAGGACTTCCCAGGAGGTTTACAGACCACGCAGTGTCAACCAATGGTGTGTGTTGAGAGTTTAGAGACCTCTTGGATGTTTGTTGGGATATCGTGGAAGGCCTCTTGTAGGCCACTTAGAAGCAGTTTTGAAACCTCTCAGGGGCCGCGTGGGACCTTCTTTGGGGCGTTTGTTTGTTTCTGAGTTGTTGAAAGTCTTGGGGCACCCTGGGAGCTTCTTGGACGCCTCGCGGGGCCTCTGGGTGGCGAAAGGCTCGAATTGTTGGGCTGCGCCTTCGTCTTCGGCCTTTTTTCTGGGGGCGTCTCGGGGCTATCTTGGGCCGTCATGGACGCCTCTAGGGCCGTTTTGGGTGCCTTTCTGGGCCGTCTTGGGGCCGCTTCGATGGCCTCCTCGGCGTCTTGGGGCCGCTCCGGATCCTCGGGGATCCGATGGTTTCTCGGATTCCAGACGGAGCCTGAGGAATGTATCGGAGTTTGGAGGAATCCCAATGGGTCTTGTGCCCCCCCCCAGGAATCGTGAGGACCCCCGAGGAATCGCAAGGAATTTATATGAACTTGGACAGAACCCCCAGAGAAACCTGAGGAACCCTTGGGACTTCAGAGGAACCGTACGGAATCATGGGGGATCCTCAGGAACCCCGAGGAATCTTGTCGAACCCTGACGACTCATGAGGGATTCACAGGAACCCTGGAGAAACTTCAGGAACCCGGGGGAATCCCCGATAACCTCATTTATGCTATGCACGCGTGTTGCGCACGTGTGCCTTACTTATATGCGTGTGATGTACGTTTTGTATGTGTGCCGTAGACGGTTTGTACATTTTGTCGTATGATTCGTGTAAGGGCGTTGTATACGTTGTGTATATTTGCGTATGCTTTACATATATAAATATGTCTGAATGTGCATGTGTATATACATATATGTGGTACACCTGAGAAACCCAATCAGAAGATGATTCTTAGGCTTACGCCACACCGCCGACCCCTTGTTTATGCCAATCTGGGGGTAGTAGAAGCTGCGAAGGGGTGAAAAGGCGAGTGATATTTGTTTGGTGTCTGTTCGCCGCCACCGCCAGAGGGTCTCGGGCAGTTCCGCGGGGAGGTCCGAGCGGACAGCGACACTGCGAGTTTTGGAGCCACTCGGGGGCCGTTTCGGAGCCTCTGGGGTGCTTCTTGGGGGTTCCTTGGGGCGTCTGGGCGGCCTCGTGAGGGCCTCTGGGGGCCTCTTGGGGCACTCTTGGGGCCCCCTGGGGCTCCTGGGGGCAGAAAGCTAGAGTTTCAACATGTTTGGTCGCCCTCTTGGGCCCGTGGTGCCGTCTTGGAGCCCTCTTGGGCCGTCTTGGGGACCTCTTGGGCCGTGTTGGGGCCGTCTTGGGCCGTCTGGAGGCCGTCTTGGGGGCCTCTTGGGCCATCTTGGGGCTGTCTTTGGGGCCTCTTTGGCCGTCTTGGAGCGTCGGGAAGCCGAAAAGGCGGAAAAGCAAAACACATCGAAAAACACTATGGAAAATCAACAATTTTAGACTCTTGGGGCCCTCTTGGGAGGCTTGTTTGGGACCTCGGGGGCCGTCTTGGAGACCTCTTGGCCCGTCTTGGGGCCATCTTGGGCGTCTTGGAGCGGTCGTTTGGCGTCTCGGGGCCTTCGTGAGCCTTGGGAGGCTCTTGGGGGCTTCGTGGCCCGTCTTGAAGCCCTCTTGGGCCAGGAAAAGCCCCGTGGAGCGCTCGTCCCGGACCCCCCCCCCCCTCCAAATCGACCGGACCGGGCTCCCGGGGGAGGGGTTTGGGGAGGGGGAAGCATCTCACACGCCGATGATCCCCAAGGGGTCGGCGGATTTGAACATTAGTCACATGGATCTTGAGATCGATAATGAGATCGATAGTGGAATCGATTGTTGACGATTATAAGGGCGATCGTGAGACCGAGAGTGAAATCGATTCAATGAGATCGATATGGAGATCGATCGCGAGATCGCTCGTGCGATCTCTAGTGAGATCGCTTGCGAGATAGATTGTGAGATCGATTGTGAGATCGATGGTGAGATCGATAGAGAGGTGTGAAATGAGGTCGATGCTGAGACCGATCGATAAGAATATCGACCAGGAACCCGGGAACCTGGGAATCTCGCCGCCCACCGAAATCGGCCAGGGAGCCAGGAACCTGGGAACCCGGAGCCGGAAACCCAGGAACCCGGAATGCCACCAAAAGCGGCGTGAAGCACTCGCTTTCTCTTTCAATATCCGCTAGGACCCCTTCAGTGCAAGCACTGATTGGGGATTATGGGTACACACGTCTGTATGTTTGGTCTTCGTGTTGTATACGTTTCGTGTACGTTTCGTACGCGTCCAGTGTCGTACACGTTCTTTTGTTTTAAGCACGTTCCGTATAGTCGTTGGACACGTGCTGTCTGTTGTTGGTACACGAAGTGTAGATTTTCCGTGTGCGTGCTATCTATGTTTCGCGTGCGTTCCGTAGGCGTGTCGTTTATGTTTCGCGCACGTTTCCCATACGAGTTGCAGGCGTTTCGAATACGCGTCGTGCATATTCTGCGTTTTCTCTATAGTTTTGCACACGGTACGGTTCAGTTCGTGTTGTATGGTTCCTTTGCTTGAGCTATGTGTCCGTTCCGTGTACGTTTCGGACACGTTGCACACGTTGTACTCTCGTTGTAGTGGTGCTTCGTATACGTCGCGTGTACGTGTTGTATACGTTCCGTATACGTGTTGTTCACGTTTCGTGCACGTCTCGTTTCACGATTTGTTTAAGTTACGCGTTGTGCTTTCACGCCGTACACGTGTTATTCGTTTTGCACGCACGTTTCGTATATGTTCTATGTACATTCCGTGGACGCTGTACAAGCGATCTGGCCATGCCACGCACAGATATCAATATATACATATATATATATATATGTATATATGTATGTGTATATGTTTATGTATACGCATGGGTTGTACTGCATACGCGTCGTATGCGTGACTGTGCATACCTGTACATGTGTGTTCATATACATGTATGTTTATATATATATATATATACATCCCCAGGCCGAAAGTTTTTTCCTCTTGGATTAAAATATGACAACATCAACGGATCCAATTGGATCCCTTTGCGGGTGTGGGAGAGTTTCGTGGATCCTATTTCTGTGTTGCGCGGATCCAATTTCCTGTGTGAAAAAACGATGGATCCATTTATTTCCCGGGAATAAATATGATCCAATTTCCTGTGTGTGAAAAAACGATGGATCCATTTATTTCCCGGGAATAACTAATAATAATTAACCTCCGGGACCCAGGGGAAATTGGATCCGCGGAGCACCGCAAGTGAAGCATCATGCTACATCCCCAGTATCCACGGAGCTGTGGATCTGCAGACCAATGTTATGATTCTACGGGGGAAAGGGGGTCTTCCCAGAATGAAGAGGGGAAGGATGAGGGAAAAAAGGCAAGAGGATGACATGTGGGCCTCAAGAGGAAAATCTTTCGGCCTGCGGAAGTGGGATTTCGAACTGCGTCTCCCCCGCCAGCACGTGGCACTCTTTCGCAAAGTTCTGGTGCACTCTTTCGTATATTTCTGGTTTACGTATGGTGAGTGCGTTCTGTCACCGCCGCCCCTGCGTGGAAGTGCGAGAAGGATGCACAATCTTGCAGTGGGATTTCGAACTGCGTCTCCCCCGTCAGCACGTGGCACTCTTTCGCAAATTTCTGGTGCACTGTTTCGTATATTTCTGGTTTACGTATGGTGAGTGCGTTCTGTCACCGCCGCCCCTGCGTGGAAGTGCGAGAGGGATGCAACATCCTGCATCCCCAGGCCGAAAGTTTTTTCCTCTTGGACTAAAAATATGACAACATCAACGGATCCAATTGGATCCCTTTGCGGGTGTGGGAGAGTTTCGTGGATCCTATTTCTGTGTTGCGCGGATCCAATTTCCTGTGTGTGAAAAAAACGATGGATCCATTTATTTCCCGGGAATAAATATGATCCAATTTCCTGTGTGTGAAAAAACGATGGATCCATTTATTTCCCGGGAATACATATATAATAGTAATTAACCTCCAGGACCCAGGGGAAATTGGATCCGCGGAGCACCGCAAGTGAAGCATCATGCTACATCCCCAGTATCCACGGAGCTGTGGATCTGCAGACCAATGCTACGATTCTACGGGGGAAAGGGGGTCTTCCCAGAATGGAGAGGGGAAGGATGAGGGAAAAAGGCAAGAGGATGACATGTGGGCCT
>CAUYUJ010001570.1:418776-446276 GCA_963575745.1 Prorocentrum cordatum | reverse complement strand
TTCTTTGAAGGCAGAGAAAACCGCCTGCCCAGCAGTGGCCGCTGTTGGTTTTGGACAACATTTGT
Organism: Prorocentrum cordatum; assembly: GCA_963575745.1. NCBI lineage: Eukaryota > Dinophyceae > Prorocentrales > Prorocentraceae > Prorocentrum > Prorocentrum cordatum. Next base: position 446,211 of record CAUYUJ010001570.1, on the reverse strand, counting down.
TGTTGTACATTGTGCCCATTTTTGTCCGTACCCTTTTCGGGCGTCCGGAGTGAGATGGGGGTCAATGCAAAGGGGGGTCAGTCAGAGCGCAGGAATTTGCAGGATCGTGCAAAGCCCGACTGATCCGGGTCTGGACTGACCCGGGTCAGTAGATCCCCGACGAGGTTTGGCGGCGACGTTGGGGGCGAATAGCCCAGTGGCGGGCATTACACGCATTCGCCTGGGAGCCTCGCCGAAGGCATGGGCCATCGGCACCTGTGGATACGTGTGTTGCCCTTCCCTTGGGTATTCGCCCTCATCGTCGAGGTTCGAGGGTCGCGGGCGGAGGATGCGAGGAGGAGGAGGAGGAGGAGGAGGTGGAGGAGAAGGAGGAGGAGGAGGAGGAGAAGGAGGAGGAGGAGGAAGAGGGGGAGGGGGAAGGGGAGGAGGAGCCGTAAATCGGGCCCAGTAGCTTTTCATCAGGGCCACCCCCGGCGGCGCGAAGGCAATCGCGCTCCGCGCACCAGGGCTCGGGTTGAAGAGCGCCCTCTTCCAACGCGGCGGCGCGAGGGCGCAAAAATAACCCTTGGCATCACTCGGACGTGTGCACTATTTCTCGGCGAAAACCATCGAGGACCATTGGACCATCGAGCAAACAAAAACACGCACGAAACCGAAACAGCACGGGAAATGGACGTCCGAGCGACGGCAAGTAACCGCGACTCGCGCATCGCGCCCCGCGATTCGAGAAGTTCGGTGACCTTCGGACGGGGCCAGGACGAGGATCAGTCCGTTCCAGAGCGCTCCAGAACCTTTTCTGAGCGTTCTGGGACGCTCTGAGAGGGCCGCGGCGTCCGATGCAACCTCCAGTGCCGCCAGATCTGAAAATGTTCGACTTCTCTTCGCCCGATGTCATCCTTGTCCTGGCATTGTCTTCGTTCGCGTTCTGGAGATTGGCCGTCCCGGGGCGCCCTCGTGGCCCCGGCTGGCTCCGCCTCGGAGTCCTGGACAGATGGCACTATGAGCAGTGTCACGCGCTGACCGGGTCGGCAGAGATTGGAGCAAGAGGGGACGAGGCTCCGGGGGGGGACGTATGGCCCAGTACAGGAGGGAACAAAAACACACAGACACAATTGATCGTCGATCCCCAAGAAAATATAGGAACATATGGGAATTGGGCAGGGAGACAAGAACCCGGAAAATATGGGAGAATCTGGGGAATAGTTTGATTTGTGTGTATTTATTTGTGTGTCCTTGGGCCCCTTGACCAGCACTGGATGTGTGCCCCTTGTCCACCGCGGCGGCGCGGACCACGGCCTCGACCAGAGGGGCCTGCACCGGCTGCGCGTGAGAGGTGCTCCTCCGCCGCAGTGGCCCTGGAGCGCGCTGCTTTTTCCGATGCGCGGGCGGCTCAACTGAAGTCGGGCGTGTCCCTCTACAGGAGGAGCCGAGTGAAACTGGAAAAAAATAATCCGGGGACGATTTGTTCATCATGTTTCAGTATTGTAGTGGCCCCCGGCCAGTGCCGCCGATCCGGGGCGCTCCTGATGCTATTGTTGTTGAAATGGACGATGACGACGACAACGGACGACCAACGGTCGACGAGCGGGATAATTACGACGACGACCGACGAAGGAGTTAATAATCGACGACGACGACGACGACGACGACGACGACGACGACGACGACGACGACGACGACGACGACGACGACGACGACGACGACGACGACGACGACGACGACGACGACGACTGACGGCGACGACGACGACGACGACGACGACGACGACTGACGGCGAACGGCTGCCGACGGCCGACGACCGACGACTGGTGACGGCGACGGGTGGAAGGTTCTTCGTTCATCGCTTTCGCTTCCGAGCAATACCAAGTCAGGCCGTGGCCTGGCAGCACACGAGTGAGCGCCTCTTGGGGCCTCTTGGTTCTTGGGGCTTCTTGGGGGCCTTTGGGGCCTCTTTTGGGCCTCTCGGGGTTCTCTTGGGGGCCTCTTGGGGACCTCTTGGGGGCCTCTGGGGGCCCCTTGGGGGCGCCTCGGGGGCATCTTGGGGGCTCTTGGGGTCATCTTTGGGTGGAGGACTAGAAGGGTCCGTTCGGATTCACCCTCTTGAGGCCATCTTGGGGGCCTCTCGGGGTCGTCTTGGGGGGCCTCCAGGGCTATATTGGGGCCCTCTTGGACCGTTTTGGCTCCTCTTGGGGGCCTCTTGGGCTGTCTTGGAGCGATCTTGGGGGCCTCATTGGACCGTCTTCGGCGCTTCTAAGACGGAAAAGGGGATAATGTTAAAATGCTTCAAAAACTATTGGCAACTTTATTATTGCACCCTCTTGGGGCCCTCTGGGGGGTCCTCTTGGGATCTCCTTGAGGCGTCTTGGAGGCCTCTTGGGCCGTCTTCAGGCCATCTTGGGCGTCCAGGAGCGCTCTTGGGCCGTTTCGGGCGCCTCCTGGACCGTTTTGGTGGCCTCCTGGGCCCCTTTTGGCCCGACTTGGGGAGGTTTGGGATTCCCGGGGTGGGGGGGAAAGAAAGGGTGGACCATGACCCCCCCCCCCCTCCCCCCCCCTACCCCGGCAGAGCCACCCCGGCCCCCCCCAGCAGAGCTGAAGCTCAGGTTGTAGCTTTCTTAAACTCACACGCCGGATCGGCGGATTGTAGTGGCCCCTGGCCAGTGCCGCCGATCCGGTACGCTGCCGTTGCTGCCGGAAGCGCACGATGGCGGTCATGACCGGCGACGACGGTGAGCGGTGAGGTCGGGAGCCTCGAGACGGGGGTCAATGCAAACGGGGGTCAGCCAGGGCACCAGATCCTGCAGGATCCTGCGAAGACCCCCTCTGGCTGACCTGGGTTTGCGAAGACCCGCGTTGCAGTTTTTGTTCTTGCATTGCAGTTTTGGGTTTCCTGCTGACCCGGGTCTGGATTGACCTGGGTCAGCAGGAAACCGGCGAGGATGATGATGGGGACTGGGATCGGATTTCGCCCAAAATCCGCCTGTAGGAGGACATGCCCGACCTTCTAGGCTAAACCCAAGCACGCAGGCCGCAACTTTCCAGCCGCCTCTGGGCAGGCCTTCCCCGGCGGCGGAGCCAGCGCATGTCCGGGCGAAGGAGGCCCTGCCATGGGGGGCTTCGGTGGAGTTCCCTGTGGGGCTACGAAGCGTGTGGTGTGTATGTGTGTGTGTGTGCGTGTGTGTGTGTGTGTGCGTGTGTGCGTGTGTGTGCGTGTGTGTGCGTGTGTGTAGGGCCTCCGAGACGGGGTCGGAGTTGATGGGGTCGGACGAGCGCGCCGCATCGCCGATGCATCAGCGATGCGGCCCGATGTGGAGCCCGATTTGTTCCACGTCGACGTTGCCGATGCGTCGCCCACGTCGACGATGCATCCCCGGCGCATCGCCGATGCATCGCCGATGCGTCGCATATGCATCGCCGGTGTATCGGCGATGTGGCGCGATCCTCCAACCCCATTTATTCGAACCCTATCGAGGAGGCATCTCGTGTGTGTGTGTATGTGTGTGCCGAGTAGGGGGAAACGCATGCGGACCCTGCCTGCCAATGGGCCCTTTGATGGCACTCCCCGTGGGGCCACGAAGCGTGTGAGGGGTGTGCGCCGACACGGGCGGAACCTCATGTGGACCCTGCCACACGGGCCGTCCTTAGAGTTCCCTATGGGGCGACGAAGCGTCTAAGTGGTGTGCGTCGAAATGGGGGGTGGCACCGCGTGCGGACCCTGCCACAAGGGCCGTCCTTTGAGCTCCTTGTGTGGCCACGAAGCGTGTAAGGGGTATGCGCCGAAATTTGGTGGTTGGAACCGCGTGCGGACCCTGCCACAGGGGTTGTCTTTGGAGCTCTCCTTGGGGCCACGAAGCGTGCGAGGGGTGTGCGCCGAAATTTGGTGGGTGGAACCGCGTGCGGACCCTGCCACAGGGGTTGTCTTTGGAGCTCTCCTTGGGGCCACGAAGCGTGCGAGGGGTGTGCGCCGAAATTTGGTGGGTGGAACCGCGTGCGGACCGTGCCACCAGGGCCGTCGGTGGAGTTCCTTGTGGGGCCACGAAGCGTGTATACCACTACTCGTCCGCTAACGTCGACGACGACGACGACGACGACGACGACGACGACGACGACGACGACGACGACGAGGAGCGACGACGACGACGATGAACGACGACGACGACGACGATGACGACGACGACGATGGACGACGACGACGACGACGATGATCGCTGCCTCCTGCGGACCGACGTGGCGCTGGCCCGGCCTGCCCCGCCACGCGCCCGCCAGGCGCTCCTCCCAGACGCTCCCGTGCCTGCCGGCGCTGTCGGAGAGGCCGGCGCCGAGGCCCGTACCTCCTCCGCGGGGCGCCGCCGCCGCTGTCGCGGCGGTCGCGGGTGCGGCCGCTTGCGCGGGCCAGCGTGTCGCTCACGCCGCCGCCGTTGCCGTCGCCGTCGCCGTCGTCGTCGTCGCCGTCGCCGCCGCCATCGTCGTCGTCGCCGTCGTCGCCATTGCCGTCGCCGTCGCCGTCGTCGGCGTGGTGGTCGGGGGGGTTCGGAGGGTGAGAATCTTGAAAGTTTTTGGGGTACCGATTGTGTCTCGGATACCCCTGGGCACTTCCGCTCGTCGTCGCCGTCGCCGTCGCCGTCGCCGTTGTCGTTGTTGTTGTCGTTGTTGTTGTCGTCGTCGTTGTATGTTGTTCCTCACATGTTAAGCGCCGTTCTGGTTTTCTTCCCTTTCGCGTCGCACCCGCGTCTCCCACACCCACCTCCCCCACACCCTCCCCCACGCGCACACACATCAGGCACATGCACACAACGCACCTTACCCACACGCACACACACACACCACACAACACAGACACATGTCACACACACACACACGCACACACACACACACACACCACGCACGGACACCATCCGATTACACACCTTACACACCTGACAACACAGGGGCTACAACGCATCATACCCACACGTGCACCCCGGACCACACAGGCTCACATCATACACGCACAAGCGTCACGCACAGACGCCACCACACGACAACACACCTGACAACACAAGGCCATCACCAGCGCCTACACCAGCACCAGCGCCAGCATCGACGCCAACGCCCGCGCCTACGCCGGCACCGACGCCAGAGCCTACGCCACCGTCGACGCAAACACCGACGACAGCACCAACGCCGGCGCCTACGGCGGCATGGGCGCAAACACCAACGCCGACGCCAACACCAGCACCGACGCCAACACCAGCACCGACGCCAGCAGCCGACCCCAGCACCGAAGCCGGCAGCACCAAGCACCAGCAGCGCCGTGCAGACCTGGCACCTGCAGCTGCAGCCGCAGCCGCCACGGCAGCCCGAGGACCTGTGTCGGAATCGTGCCAGACCACGTCGTGGCGCTGCGCCACGGGTACTTGCAACGCGGCGTGGAGCAGCACTGCCGGGTGCGGAAGAACGTGGCGGACCTCTGCGGGTGCGACGTGTCGATGTGAGTTTTGTGTGCGGTCCCAGCCCGCCTGGCGGCGACCGTTTAGGTCGCCACGGGGCGTTGCAGTCAGCACAGGGTGATGCAGTCAGCGTTCCTCGTCCTCGTCCTCTTCTCCTCCTCTCTCCGTCCTCCTCCTCCCCTGCTGGCTTGCGAGTGGCTTCGCGTCCTGGCCAGGCGGAGGAGCGGCCCTGCGGCTCCGCGGGCGCCGCCCCGCCGCCAGACGCCTCGAGATGGCGTTCGCCCGCCCCCCCTCCTTCCTCGTCCTTGTCCTCGTCCTCTTCCTCCTCTTCCTCCTCTTCCTCCATGTCTGAGGCCGTGCGCGCGTCTTTCGCACGCTGCTGGAGGCGATGCGGTTCACAAATCGTGCAGCTTCGCTGTTCCCCAGTTCTGGGGGGTGCCAGCCCGTCGATCTATTTTCCGCCAGCGCTTAGGAGAACAACCTGTGTTGGCTGACGGGTGCACCCAGAATGCGGTGACATCTACCTGGCCGGCACTGTCATGCATTTGTCCGCGATGCATTTGGTCCGTAACGGTTTGGGCAGTTTCGCTTGCTGGGGCAAGTGGGCGCTTTCGGATTCAAGGCGGACGTCGTGGGCTTTGCGCCGGGCCTCGCTTATGAATGCTCCGAGCTCCCTTCTCTTCTCTTCCTCCCGCTCTGCGCCTCCTCTGCCTGTCTCCTCCTCGCCCCCCCCGCGCGCGTCGTCTCGCTCGGCCCTGGGCGGTGGCCGCTTGGTTGGAGATAGGTTGCCCGACGCTCTGCAGGATCTCCTCCCCCCCCTTTTTTGTTTTTCTCTCTCTCTCTCTCTCTCTTTCTCTCTCTCTCTCTCTCTCTCTCTCTCTCTCACTTTTTTTTTTTTTTTTTCTCTCTCTCTCTCTCTCTCTCTCTCTTCCTGCTCCCCCCAATTGGTTGCTTTTCAGCGCGCCGCGTGCATGAGCACTGCGCGTGGACCTGTATGCGCCCGCTGCCGGTTGACCCTGGCCTCTGGCCATGCGCCAGGCTTGCCCTGACGCCGTCGCCGTCATGGTTACGCGCGGTGCGGGGCGTTTGTGCGCCCGTGTGCCCTCGTTCGAATGTTTAGTTTTAGTTGGCGAATGTCTGCGCCCAACCGCTTTCACCCTCGGGCGTTTCCCTTGCAGCTTGTAGAGCTCCGTCGCTTTCCCTCCTTGTTCCTTCCTCGCGCTCGTCCCCTTCCCGCCCCCGCCTCCGACGTGATAGGATTCCGGGGATGTTTCTTATCAGCCACGCCGCCGCAAAGGGCTTTGGCTGAGTACGCACTGTGCGTCGCCCATTATGGACTCGTTGTGTGAGGCCTCACACACGGCGCCGCTGTCCGCTCTCGATTCCTCCTCCTCGTCTTCCGCCCCTCCGCCGGGATCCCGAGTCCGGGGCCGCTTCAAGTTTTTGCTTCCGTCCTTGCCGGGGTATTGTAGCGATATCGTATTCAGCAGGCTTTGTCAGAACGCTTTTGAGTAGAGTACTGGTACCATAGTGTACATAAGGCGTTCGGCTGTCGCCGAAAGTCTGGGTGGCTTCTCGCCCCCGGGTCGCGTTTAAGGGGCCCTCAGCTGCTGTGTCTTTATCGGGGAATAACACTTGACAACACAGGGGTTGCGCGGGGGGTAGTTGATGTGTCCGTTGGAAGCTTGCTGGGAGGGCGTGGCAGGCATGGTACTTTTTAGACGCCTCAGGGGGTGATCTGTGGGTGCCTCCCGTATCCGTCCCAGGTTCGCAGGGCGTGGCAGGCAAGGCACTCTCTAGACGCCTCGGGGGGTGCGCTGGGGGTGCTGGCGCTATGTGGGCCATGGCGTGCTGGCCAGCAGGGGCGGCAACTTCTCGACACCAGAGAAGGTGCGGGGGGGGGGGAGGGGGGAGGGCGCGCTATGTGGGGGGCCAGGGCTCACAGGCCAGCATGCCCCACAGCTTCGGTTACGCGACACCGCTGGGGGTGCGGGGGGGGGGGGGCATGCAGGCCATGGTTCACAAGCCTGCAGGCGCGAGATTTTCTCGACGCCGCGAGGGATGCGCCGGGGGCGGGGGCGTTATGCGGGCCATGGCTCACATGCCAGCAGGCGTGGCATTTTCTTGAGGCAACAGGGGGTGCGCAGGGGTCGGCATTCGCAGGGTAGCAGGCATGGTATTTTCTCGAGGCCACAATGGGGTGCGCAGGGGCCGGTGAGTTATGCGGGCCATGACTCACAGGCTAGTAGGCCCGATAGTTCCTCGACGCCACACAAGGTGCGCGGGGAAACGTGGCGCTATGCGGGCCGTGGCTCACGAGCTGGCAGGCGTGGCAACTTCTCGACAGAACAAGAGGGCGGGGCGCTGTATGGGCCTGGGCTCGCAGACTTACAGGGGCGGCACTTTCTCAACACCACAGAGGGGGCGCGCGGGGGGTGGGTGCCGCGCGCTGTGCGGACCATGGCTCCTAGGCGTGCCTGCGTGCCACCTTTCATCAACACCACAGAGGGTGCGCGGGGGGTGGGGGCCTTGTGCGGGCCACGGCTTCCAGGCCAGCAGGCGCGACGGGCCATGGCTTCCAGGCCGGCAGGCGCGACAGTGTCTCGACCAGACGGGGTGCGCAGGGGGTGTAAGGGTGGTATCTTTTCCTTGGTGGTATCTTTGCCCAGTTGCCGCCAGCTGTGCGGGCGCGGGCTTGTGACGCCATCCCGCTCTTCCAATTTTGTCCCACTCCAATCCGGCCCCCCTCTCTCTCGACACCAGGCGGGGTGGGCACGGGGTGTTTCCTTGACCCCCCTGCGCAAGGCCATGACACCATCACCACGTCTGCAAATGTTGAAGTCTGTGGGGTTCCTCGGCTACGCGCATTGTTTGTGTGGTTCGTTTCAGGAGGCCGTATTGGGGTTGCCTTGTGGCTCTTCTGCAGGCCCTCCTGGGCCTTCTTGGACGCTCGCTCTTTTGGGCAGGCGCCCGGCCTCCTGCTGCCCTCGCAGCCGCCCTCGCCCCTCGCAGCGACGAGCGCCGAACCCGCCAGCAGCCCTGCCCTGCCTACTGCAGCGGGTGCCGGCCACGACGGCGGGGGCGGCGTGCACTGGCGGCGGCGGTGCAGGCCCACGACGCCGTCGGGCCGAACGCCGACCTGGTTCAGGCGATCGCAAACATGGACTGGCGTGGTTAAGGGCATTAGAACCCCCCCCCTAGTTAAGGGGGGCATCGAATTGGTCCCCCAGTTAAGGGCATTCAGAACCCCCCCGCTAGTTAAAGGGAGAAGCCCTTTGATTCTGGGCGTTCATGGATCTTGTTCGTAATCTTCGGGGGGTTAAGGGGGCGTGGATTAGCGACGGGTCCCGTTTCCATATGAAATCGCTGATTGCCGCCGCCGAGCGAAGCGGCACCGGCCGCACTTTGGGGAGGGCACCTCCCCCGATCCGTGGATTTGGCGGCCGCACGCCAGATCCATAGAGCGCCAATCCATGTTTGCGCTCCCCCGACTGGTGGCCTCCGACCAGCGCGACCAGGAGGCCATTTCCCGCGCGGTGGACAGCGCCGCGCTCGACGGGCTTCTCTGTAGGGGCGAGAAGAATGACACAGACACAAAAAAACGGCGCCGCGCTCGACGGGCTTCTCTGTAGGGGCGCGAAGGATGCCATAGACATAACAAAAGCTCGGAGGTCCGCGCGGACTTCTTGCAGGTCCGCGCTGGAGGCGCCGCCGGGGGGCCCCAGCGCCGAGCCGAGAAGTCCTCACGGACCTGCGAGCTCGTATCTTTATGGCATTCTTGGTCCCCCGATCGGGGAAACGTACGACGCGAGTGGGCCAGAGCTCGAGTGTGCCGACGCTGTGTTTGACGAGCGCGCGTCCCGGATTCCGTATTGGGCCAGATTTCAGATTGGGCCTCGTCCTTTTTATTCTGGCCCCGCCAGGCCCACCCGAGTCTCGGGTCGGGTCGGACGAAAGGGGGGGTTGGGAAATGGGGGGTTAGGTTTCGAAATCTGCTGCATGCAGCTGGTTCCGGCCCCACCGAGGAGCCCATTCCTCGATACGTAGCCGCCTCCGGCGCCGGGAGGCGCCGGGAAAATCAGCTACGCGAGCTGATTCTTCACGGGCGAAGAACGGTAAAAAATCAACTTTTTCGCCGTCGGGGACACCTGCCCCAGGGCGGCTCGAAAGCTTATACCCTTACGGTGGCACCGTAGGGGTAGAAACTCTCCAGCCGCCTAGGGGCAGGTGCCCCCGACGGCGAAAAAGTTTATCTTATGCCGTTCTCCGCTCGCTGAGATTCTCACCCCCCCCCTTTCCCTGACCTTCCAGAGAGCTATTTTTTAGCACGGGAAACCTAAAAACCTAAAAAACGAGACGAAACAGCCTAAAACCAAGACGTAAAATAGCTCTGGGATAGGTTTTTACGTCGGGTGCTATTTTCTAGCCCTCCTGGAAGGTCAGGGTTGCTATCCCCACCTGTCGCCCGGCCCGAGAGCCCCCCGGTGCCCGAGCCCTGCGTCTCCCCGGCCCTGCCCCTGGCAGGCGCGCCACCGCGCCCGGCAGGGCGCGCGCGGCTCCCCGGGGGTGCAGGCCCCGGGGCGCTGCGCCGCGGTGAAGCTCCCGGGCGCCGCCATAGGCGAGGCCGTCGGGAGCCTCGAGACGGGGGTCAACGCAAACGGGGGTCAGCCAGGGCACCAGATCCTGCAGGATCCTGCGAGGCCCCCCTCTGGCTGACCCGGGTTAGGGAGCCGCTCGTGGCCGCGAGTCGGCCGCACATATTGGCTGACCCGGGTTTGCGAAGACCTGCGTTGCAGTTTTTTTTTCCTGCACTGCAGTTTTTGGTTTCCTGCTGACCCGGGTCTGGATTGACCCGGGTCAGAAGATCCCCGAAGGCCGCTGGCGCCGCCGCCCCGCACGGACCTATTTCGGAGGTGGATAGACCTCCTACCCTGACACGTCGATTAATTCACGGGCGAAGAACGGTATAAGATAAACTTTTTCGCTGTCGGGGGCGCCTGTCCCAGGGCGGCTGGAGAGTTTGTACCCCTACAGTGCCACCGTAAGGGTATAAACTTTCCAGCCGCCCAGGGACAGGCGCCCCCGACAGCGAAAAAGTTTATTGTGAAGGCCTTGCGGCCAGTGCCGCCGACCCCGAAGGGGGACGACGACGGCGACGGCGACGGCGACGACGAAAAACATTCCGACATTGGGGCTCTCTTGCGCCTCGTGCGGGCCTCTCGGCGGCTTCTTGGGCGCCTCTTGGGGCCTCCTGGGGGCCTCTTGGAGCGGCAGGCTCCAAATGTCAATTGGGGTTCCCCCTCTCGGGAGCCTCTTGGGGCACTCTTGGGGCCCTGTTCGCCGTCTTGGGGGGGCCTCTTGAGCGATCTTAAGGCCGTCTTGGGCAATTTCGGGACCGTCTTGGGCCGTTTTCGGGCGCTTTCGGCAGCCTCTTCTCTTGGACCGTCTTGGGGCGGTGCTGCGGCTGCCTGGGCCGTGTTTGAGCGTCGGAAGCACGAAAAGGCGAGGACGCGAACAACACGGAACAACTCATTGAGAATCGCAGATTTTCTTTTCATGGGGCCCTTTTGGGACTCCGCTTGGAGCCCTCAGGGGGCGTCTTGGGGGCTTCTGAGGCTGTCTTGAGGTTGTCTTGGGCTGATATTGCGATGGCACCGACGAAACTCAAGCTCACGCGGTCCTCTTGCGCCGTTGTCGGGAAGCGGAGCGGGCCCCTTGTGGGAAGAGATTTCGGTGGAGGAGCGTAATTCGAGCGCACTGGAAGATGTGGGGGGTCGGCCAATTGAGAGGGCCTGGAGGCTGGCGGCGCCGACCCTGTTCGCCAGCAGGAGAGGCAGATTAGCGACGCAAAAACACGGAGTCGTGTGCTCAGAAATTGCCCGCGTAAGCTGCCCGCGTAAGGTCGCGCGTAAACGCCCTCGTTTCCAAGGTGGTGTGACGCACTGGCGGCCCGCGTAAGCCGCCGCGTAAGGTCGCTACGCCATCTCGCGTAAGACCCAGCTTTGATCGCCGGCCCAGACCTGCTCGAGGTCCGGGCCTCAGGTCCGGGCCCCAGGTCCAGACCCCAGGTCCGGACCAGGTCCGGACCTCAGGTCCTGGGGGCCGGCCCCAGGTCTGGACCGCAGGTCCAGACCCCAGGCCCGGGCCCCAGGTCCGGACCTCAGGTCTGGACCTCAGGTCCGCGGGCCCCTAAATCCAGACCTCAGGTCCGGACCTCAGGCCCGGACCTCAGGTCCGGGCCCCATGGTCCGGGCCTCAGGTCCGGGCCCCAGGTCCGGACCGGACCTGGCCTTCCTTCAAAAAGTCCCCCCCCTCCTCCTGCCCCGTTGCGCGCGCCGCCATGGAGCCTCCTGGAGCCTCCTGGGGGCCTCTTGGGGCGGAACACTCGGATTTTCGGTTCGTGTTCCTTCTCTTGGGCCACTTTGGGGGCCGTTATGGGGCCCTCTTGGGCCGTCTCGGGCGCCTCCTGGGCCGTCTTGGGCCGCTCGAGGGCTGTCTTGGGGCCTCTGGGAGGCCTCTTGGGCAGTCCTGGGGTAGTATTGGGGACCTCGGGCCGTCTGGGAGCGTCGGAAAGGAAACAAGGCGAGAACGCCAAAAGCTTTTAAACAACGAACGCAAATCAATAACTTGTGCCTCTCATGGTCCTCTTGGGAGGCATCTTCGAGGCCTCTTGGGGCATCTTGGAGGCCTCCTGGGCCATCTTGCGGCCATGTAAGGCGTCTTGGGGCGATCTTTGGGCGTCTCGGGGCGTTTGGGGCCGTCGTGGGCTGTTTGGGCCCTGTTTGGCTTGTTTTGGGGCTCCCATCGCTCCGAAACAGTCACGCGAGAAACCGCGAGAAGCCCCAGAAGAAGATTTCGCGATGTGGGGCGTGGGTTTCTGAGCGACTCTTCAGGGGTGAGGACTGAGGTTGCGAGGATGACGGTAAGAACCCGAGGGCACGCCCACTCCGTTCTCAGAGGCACGGTGACGGATCTACACAACCATGTTAATTCGATGATCATGGTTCCGACGGATCGCATCGCATCTCCGAGCTCCACTGGGGAAGCTGTCTGGGGGTATTTCAATAGGTTTTTTGGTTGGAATCGTGGGGGGTGGCAGTGACTCGGGCTAGCGGTCGGTAGATTGGGCGAGATGCCAAATATTTTCCAGGAGCAGCGATGACCCCATCCCCGAAGGGGAAAAATGGGGTTTGACAAGGAACCGCGATGGACCATCTCCTGCCCAGAAGGCGGGGGGGGGGATTTTGAGCTAGGAGACCCCATGCGAGAAGTTGTCCGGGTCGGTGTCGGCGAAGCCATCATCGTTATTGCGAAGGCCTTGCGGCCGGTGCCGCCGACCCCGAAGGGGGACGACGACGGCGACGGCGACGGCGACGACGAAAAACATTCCGACATTGGGGCTCTCTTGCGCCTCGTGCGGGCCTCTCGGGGGCTTCTTGGGCGCCTCTTGGGGCCTCCTGGGGGCCTCTTGGAGCGGCAGGCTCCAAATGTCAATTGGGGTTCCCCCTCTCGGGAGCCTCTTGGGGCACTCTTGGGGCCCTGTTCGCCGTCTTGGGGGGGCCTCTTGAGCGATCTTAAGGCCGTCTTGGGCAATTTCGGGACCGTCTTGGGCCGTTTTCGGGCGCTTTCGGCAGCCTCTTCTCTTGGACCGTCTTGGGGCGGTGCTGCGGCTACCTGGGCCGTGTTTGAGCGTCGGAAGCACGAAAAGGCGAGGACGCGAACAACACGGAACAACTCATTGAGAATCGCCGATTTTCTTTTCATGGGGCCCTTTTGGGACTCCGCTTGGAGCCCTCAGGGGGCGTCTTGGGGGCTTCTGAGGCTGTCTTGAGGTTGTCTTGGGCTGATATTGCGATGGCACCGACGAAACTCAAGCTCACGCGGTCCTCTTGCGCCGTTGTCGGGAAGCGGAGCGGGCCCCTTGTGGGAAGAGATTTCGGTGGAGGAGCGTAATTCGAGCGCACTGGAAGATGCGGGGGGTCGGCCAATTGAGAGGGCCTGGAGGCTGGCGGCGCCGACCCTGTTCGCCAGCAGGAGAGGCAGATTAGCGACGCAAAAACACGGAGTCGTGTGCTCAGAAATTGCCCGCGTAAGCTGCCCGCGTAAGGTCGCGCGTAAACGCCCTCGTTTCCAAGGTGGTGTGACGCACTGGCGGCCCGCGTAAGTCGCCGCGTAAGGCCGCTACGCCATCTCGCGTAAGACCCAGCTTTGATCGCCGGCCCAGACCTGCTCGAGGTCCGGGCCTCAGGTCCGGGCCCCAGGTCCAGACCCCAGGTCCGGACCAGGTCCGGACCTCAGGTCCTGGGGGCCGGCCCCAGGTCTGGACCGCAGGTCCAGACCCCAGGCCCGGGCCCCAGGTCCGGACCTCAGGTCTGGACCTCAGGTCCGCGGGCCCCTCAATCCAGACTTCAGGTCCGGACCTCCGGCCCGGACCTCAGGTCCGGGCCCCATGGTCCGGGCCTCAGGTCCGGGCCCCAGGTCCGGGCCCAAGTCCAGGCCCCAGGTCCGGGCCCCAGGTCCGGGCCCCAGGTCCGGGGGCCCGGTTTGGACCTGGCCTGCTTTCAAAACGTCCCCCCCCCTCCTCCTGCCCCGTTGCGCGCGCCGCCATGGAGGAGGAGGACGAGGAGGAGGAGGAGGAGGAGACGCTAGCCAGCGGCCGCGCTTGGGGGACCGGTGCCTTGCTGCGTGGTTTTGCGCTGGCACGCGGCCAACGAGCGCGCGGGCTCCTCTCACCCCGCCGCCAAAGGAGGGCGAGGGTAGGGTTAAGTCGGGCGTGTCCCTGTGCAGGATGGGCGCAACACTCCGAGATTCCCACTGTCCCTATCTACTATCTAGCGAAACCACAGCCAAGGGAACGGGTTTGGGATAAGCAGCGGGGAAAGAAGACCGTGTTGAGCTTGACTCTAGTCCGACTTTGTGAAATGACTTAGGAGGTGTAGAATAAGTGGGAGCTCTGGCAACCTTGGAATTCCACTACTCTTAATGCCATTCTAATTTCATCATGAAATGTTCTGATTTGCCCGTGGCACTTTTCAAGCTGGGCGGGGGGAGACGGCCATCCCCTGCGTCCTAGCACTTGCCTTGTGCATGCAGTGCTTTGCAATTCTTCGCGCGGACGGCGCGTGGTGTGTGTTGTTTTTGTTCCTGCCAATGGCGCACGGCCCGATGCGACTGGCCCTCAGGGCAGGCATCCGTGTGCATACCCCACATCTGGGGCGAGGCCTGCCACCGTCCTGGCGCTCTCTGCACCTGGGGTGGCAGGTCTCGTCGTCCTTGTGTGGGTGGTCGATTTTGGCATCCTTGTTTTCTTGGTGGCAGCTCCTGCCACTAGGCGCAGTGCGCCCCCCCCACACTCTCCCCGTACAGCAAGGCCTGTATGGTGTGGGCGGGGGTTGGAGTCGTGGTCTCCCGCGCCTCCCCGACCTCCTGCTTCCTAACGCGTTGCAGGTTTGGTCAAAAACAGAGGGGTGTCGCCTCCTTCCCTCTGTTTTCACAAACTCGATGAGGTTGGAAAAGGAAGAAAACAAAAAAAAAATCCTGGCGAAGGACCCAACCATATGCAGTTGTGAGTATCGCAATTGTGAGTATCTTCTTCGGTGGCGCTCCCTATGGGGCCACGAACCGCATGAGGGGTGTGCCGAAATGTGGCGGGGTACACAACGCAAAGGAATACGATAGATCTGATTACGAGAGAAAGAACGCGGGTGAGTCAGAGCGCGAGGGAATCTGAGTATGAATGGGTCTGCGCGCGAGTGAATATATTTGCATGAATGCGATCATGGAAACGCCTAGTGTAAGTGTATATGAATGTGAATGGTTCGAGCATGCCTGTCCGAACACACGTGACACTGGGCGTGGCCGCCGCAGGCAGCTTCCGCGGGAACCCCGACGGCAGCGTCCGCACGTCGCGACGCCCATGTCGGCACGCCTCTTGCGAGGATCGCGCCCGCTTTCGGCTCTTTTTTTCCTTCCTCTTTGCCCGCGCACTCCAAAATCCAAGGCTGCGGGCGCAGCGCAGCGCGGAGTCCCCGCGACGCGCGCTGGTCGCCCCGGGCGGGGTCCCAGCGACGCGCGCGGGTCGTCCGCTGCGCGAAGCAGAGAGAGCTGACTAGCTAACTGGCTGGCTGATAGCGGGCAAGTCTCTGACCGCTGGGCAGAGCGACGACGGGCGAACGAGGCGCCGGGCTCCCCGCAGCACGGAGTTCCCGCGACGCGCGCTGGTCGCCCCGAGAGGGCCCCAGCGACGCGCGCGGGTCGTCCGCGGCGCGAGGCCAAACAATTAGTCGGGCAGTCGAGAGAAGGCGCGGCTCGGGGGAGACGCTCCTCAGGTCAGGCCTCGCGGATGAACTCGGTGAAGCCGAGCTCCCTGGCGAGGGCCGTCGCTTCCCTCCTGCACCGCTTCGTGCGCGCCGCAAACTGCTCCAGCTGCTTCCGCAAGCCCTGCGGCGGCCCTGCCAGGAAGAACTCGATGCGCGGCGCCCGCATGAGCAGGAGGTCCTCGTGGCGCGTGGCGCGCGAGAGCAGCGCGTAGAGCTCCAGCCACCAGTCGTCGTCCTCCTTCTTGCCGTTCCCTACCTCGTGGCGGCCACAATCCAGGATCACGCCTGGGCGACGTCGACCGAGGGAGCAGCGCGCCGGGCAGCCGACGCTTAAAGGCTTCAAGATCTTAGGCGTACTTACGAGCTACCTATAGCTGGGTGTAAGTTACTTCTGTTCTGTGTTAAGTAACAGGATCTGTTGAGTATGTTCCCTAACTAAGGGCGTCTGTTTTTAAGTGCTCCTCTTGCGGAAATAACTTACTTGCGCTACTTCTAACTATTTTCCATCCATCGCCGAGCGGGGTAAGTTGCATATATGTACTTGTAAGTTACGTAACGCATTTTAGGCACCATCACTTAATATTACTTATAAGTTACTTATAAGTAACTTGTGAGTTACCTCCTTCCCTCCCTCCCCCCCCCTCCCTCCCTCCTCCGCGCCGCGCCGCGCGCCCGCGCCGCGCGCGCGCAAAAGGAGAGAATTGGGGGAGGTAGCGATGGCGATCGCTTGTGGAAGGAGGAGGAAGAGTTGGGGAGGTAGCGATGGCGATCGCTTGGGGAAGGAAGAGGAGGAGGAGGAGGAGGAGGAGGAGGGGGAGGAGGAGGAGGAGGAGGAAGAGGAGTGGGGGAGGCAGCGATGGCGATCGCTTGGGTAACGATGGACGCGGTGACGCGCATGGTGACGATAACGACGACGACGATGACGACTACTACGACGACGATGACTACGATACTGGCCATACTGACGACACTGACGACACTGACGATGATGATGATGACGACGATTGCCGACGATCCTGACGATGATGACGACGACTACGGCAATGATGATGATGCCGCTGATGATGACGATGACGACGTTGATGATGATGATGGCGACGACGATGGTGATGATGACAGGCGATGACGGTGATGGCGATGATGATGACGATCATGATGATGATGATGACGGCGATGATGACGGCGATGATGATGATGGCGATGAGGCTGCCTCAGACGACGGTGACGACGACGATGGCAGGAACTCGCCCAGGACTCCAGAACAAGGACTTCCTTGTGTTGGAGTTGAGGCTATCCACCCTATGGGTGAGAGGACGGCGCCCTCGTCGTCGTCGAGGTTGGTTTGAGGAGGTTTGGGGTTCTTGAGGTTTTGGGTTTAGGTTTTGGATTCTGGTGGTTTTGGGTACGTCGAAGTTGTTTTGGTGAGTTTTTGGTTTCTGGATGTTTTAGGTTTACGTATTGGGTTCTCTCTCCCCCGTCCCCCATCACCTCTCCAGTCCCCCATCATCTCTCCCGTCCCCCATCAACTCTCCCGTCCCCCATCGCCTCTCCCGTCCCCCATCGTCTCTCCCGTCCCCCCCTCGGGTGATACAGGAGGTTGGGGCCTCTCGGAGGCGCTTTCGGCCCGCTGGGCGGGCGTTCTTGGGAGCGATGGAGATCGCTGGGGCGAGCGGGGCGTGGCTTGGGAGGTAGCGATGGCGATCGCTTGGGCGAAGGGGCGAGGGGGGGTGGGGGCGGGGGCGCACGGGGAGGCAGCGATGGAGATCGCTTGGGCGAGGGGGGCGTGGATTGGGAGGTAGCGATGGCGATCGCTTGGGCGAAGGGGCGAGGGGGGGAGGTAGCGATGGAGATCGCTTGGGCGAGGGGGGCGTGGATTGGGGGGTAGCGATGGAGATCGCTTGGGCGAGGGGGGGCGTGGATTGGGAGGTAGCGATGGAGATCGCTTGGGCGAGGGGGCGAGGGGGCGGAGGTGATGGGGGGTGGTGGTGGGTGGGTGTGGGGTGGTGGTGGGGTGGTGGTGGTGGTGGTGGTGGTGGTGGTGGTGGTGGTGGTGGTGGTGGTGGTGGTGGTGGTGGTGGTGGTGGTGGTGGGTGGTGGTGGTGGTGTGGGGGTGGGTGGGGGCGCGGGGAAATAGCGATGGCGACCGCTTGGGCGAGGGGGAGTGTATGGGGAGGTAGTAGCGATGGCGATCGCTCGGGAGTGGGTAAGGAGGATGGTATAGAGGAGGGGGGTGATGAGGCGGAGGATGAGGCTTTATTCGACCAGAGAGCGGTGGAAGTGGTGGATTGGGCGAAGAGCATCAGGGGGAGGGGGTGGGGGAGGGGGGGGGGGGGGGAGGGGGGGGGGTGGAGGCGGTGGAGGGCAAAAGCGATCTCGATCGCTGTGCGGTCATATTAGCCGCTAGCTTAGCTTAGCCGTCCACTGGTTAGCCGTTGCTGGCTCTGGCGGGCGCGCGCGCCCCCGCTGCCGCCGCGCTAGCATCGTGGCGGCCAGCGCGCTGGCGGAGCAGCTGAAGGCCGCCGCGTCGTTCCTCACTCAGCTTGAGAAGGGGAGCAATGCATATAAGGAGGTCGCGACGGCGCAGTGCTGCATGGCGATGAGCGTTATGGAGCCGTGGACCTTCGTCTCCGCCGAGGACTCGGCCGCGCTGATCCTGCAGATCGGCAAGATGCCATTCGGCAAGAAGAAGATGGCCATGCTGCTCGGCCGCGTCACGGAGTTAGCCACAACGTCGGCGAATATGTTGGTTGCCAGCGCTGCCGCGGGCGCAGAGCTGACGTCGGTGACCAGGACGCCCATGCAGGACTTCACGTCGATCACATCATACCTGACGGCGGCGCAGTGGGCGGACATACTGGATACGGACAGCGATTTCATGGGCCGAGTTGCGGTCATGATGCAGGCGTGCAAAAACTCGGGCTGCGCACGTTGCATGAGCCGACGATCCAAATGGTGACGTGCACCGCCCTCGCGGTGGAGGGCTTCGGGCGGGCAATGCGCCAGCCCCCGTTGGCCCTGTTCGGCTATTTCAAGAGGGCGAAGTCGTGCGCCAAGAAGCTCCCCCCGTGGAAGGAGCGCAAGCGCCTCGCCGATGTGGAGCCGTCGTTCGTCGATAAGCTCCCCGCGGACACGGTTGCCATGCGGAGGGCGCACCGAGGCGTCTATTCTCGCGTGTACGCCGAAAGCGGCGATGCCCCAGTCAAGTGCCCGCTGGACGTCACCCAGCTGCTCGTGTTGAGCGACGCTGTCCCGATGCGGGAGAACAAAGCCCGCCTGAAGAGCTCTCCTGAGCAATCGAGTGTCGACATGCTCGCCGACTGGGCGATTGCGCTGAATCGCGGGCGCGAGGACAGCGGTGCGTTGCGCGACCGCGACGTTCCCTTCAGGCGATGCACGCCCAACCAGGCCGAGCCGCCGCCGCTCGCCGACGCGGCGCCCGCGCCCGCCGCGTCGGCCGATGCCAAGACGCCGTCGAAGCACAGCGTGGAGGAGGCAAGGGACACTATCTACGCGCAGCTGGGGGGCAAGACGCCGAGCGTGTCCCGCAAACCGCCGTCGCTGAGCGACAGCGAGTCGGATGACGACGGCAGCGACAACGACTCCGACTCCGAGAGCGAGGGCGGCGCCCCCGCGGCCAGCGCGGCTGGCGATAAGAAGAGGAAGGCCGATGAGGCGAAGGCGGAGGAGGCGAAAGGGAAGAATAAGAAGAAGAAGAATAACAATAATATCAAGAAGAACAAGAAGTCGACGAAGGAGACTGCCGCTGCGGCGAAGGCGGCGGACGATAAGAAGACTAAGCAGAAGAATAAGAAGGCGAATGTGGGCAAGAAGTCCCCGAAGCCATCGTACTCGGTGGAGTGGTCCCGCGACCAGGTCTTGTGCCGAACTGGCCTTACAGGCGCAGGCCAGTCGGTTGCGCGCAAGTTCGCCGACTACGGCGGCAGCAGCGACAAGGCGATCTCTGCGGCCAAGAAGTGGGTGGCCACGCAGACGAAGAAGTGCGTCGCGGGCTGATTCGCGCGCTACTGAACGGTGCGGGCGCGATGATGATGATGCTCTTTCGCATCTTGGGATCCTCCGACCCTGCGGCTCGCAGCAAGTCCATCCTCTTGGTGGCAACTGTGGCGGGCCAGCTGTTCGCCTTCGTCCAGCAGCTGGGGATGCTGGGCTGAGCCTGGTCGGCGATAATTCGCGCGCGGGCGCTGCAACGGCGCAGCATGCATGCGTTGTCGAAGACGCCTCGTCGACTACGCCGCCGAGGATGGGGACGGGGAACATATGGAGGAGGGTAGCGATGGCGATCGCTCGGGGAAGGATGAGGAAGAGTGGGCGAGGTAGCGATGGCGATCGCTCGGGGAAGGAGGAGGAGGAGGGGGAGGAGTGGGGGAGGTAGCGATGGCAATCGCTTGGGGAAGGATGAGGAAGAGTGGGCGAGGTAGCGATGGCGATCGCTCAGGGAAGGAGGAGGAGGAGGAGGAGGAGGAGTGGGGGGGTAGCGATGGCAATCGCTTGGGGAAGGAAGAGGAGGAGGAGGCGAAGATGGCGGCGAAGCGATGGTGGCAACTTGGATGGGGGACGGGGTGCTCTCAGGACGAGGGGCGAAGCGACTGCGATCGGATGGGAAGGGAAGGGGAGACGGGTCGGCAGTGGGAGGCAGATGGGGCGGGGGGAAGCGATTTCGATCGTTGGCATTGCGCGCGCATTGCACATAGCATTAATCGCACGCGTTGTCATAGCCATTTGTTGGCTCACACGCGGCCGCCCGCCGCGGCTGCGACTGCGGCACCTGCGGCCGAGCATGGCGTCGGACGCCGCGGCGAACGCCGCGGGCGCGCTCTTCCAGGCCGCCAGCGCGTTCGACGCGTTGTTGGGCCGCCACGAGGGCGAGGGGGCGGCCGACGCCGCAGAGGAGGCGGCCGCTGCGTCGCGCGCCGCCGCGGACGCGGCCGAGCGCGCGCACTGCGCAGCTGCCGCCGTCGAGGAGCAGGGGGCGGCTGCCGCTGACGGCGATGCGGAGGCCGCCGCTGAGGACGATGCGCAGGCTGCCGCTGCGGGCGCTGAGGAGGCGGAGGAGGCGGAGGAGGCCGCCCACGAGGAGGCGGCTGCCGCTGCGGGCGCTGCGGAGGCCGCCCACGAGGAGGCGGTGGAGGCGGAGGTGGTGCTGTCGATCAGCATCGACTCCGAGGACGAATGCGCCGACGCTGCCCTGGCGGCGGCGTCCGAGCCGCGGGGCGATAGCAGCGGCGCGGCCGTGTCCGAGGCCCCGATCTCGGGCGGCTCGGCCCAGAGCTCGAGGTCGGCCGACGGGGGCTCTCTGGGCGGCGCGCCGTTGACCATCGAGGTCGGCCGCCGCGTGCGGCCGAGGACAGCGGAGCCGCCGAAGAGTGCGCCACCCGCCTACGCTTCGGTGGAGGTGTCTGCCGCGTCGCGCGCGGCGTGCGCGGGGGCGCCGCCGTCCTCGAGCGCAGGCAGCGCGCGCGGCCTGGCTCCAGCGCACGCTGGCGTCCCTACCCCGCGGCCCAACACACACTGGGGTCCCGGGTGCTGCAGCCTCCTCACGGCGCCAGAGGTGGCATGGGCTTACGTCCTGTCGGTGGCCGAATCCATCAAGAATGGGGCCACCGACCCGGAGTTGGCGCCTTGGTACACTGGCTTGCTGGCTGCCCCGATGAAGTTTTGTAGGATCGAGAACGAGCAGGAGCGGTACTGGGCCCACTTGCAGTCTCGCGAGGACCTGGTCCAAATGGCGGAGTCTGCCAAGCGCTCCCCAATCGAGAGAGGCTTTGACGTGATGGAAGCCAGGGTGTTGCTGGACTCGGGGAAGGAGCTGGGAGCCAAATAGTGCGCTGGCCACTGGGCGAAGAACGTCAGGCTCGCCAAATCGTCCGAGCCGATCTCCGTGAACTTCGTGGACGCCGTGTTCACCATCTGGAAGAGGGTGATGGGCGTCCCGCACTTGAAAGCGCTGGTGATGCGTTTCGAGACGGAGCTGAGCAGGTCCCCGTGGGACAGCATCTACAAGCTCGAGGCTGCGCTAGAACACATCCTCCTGCCTCCCTCCTCTCCCCCTCCCCCTCCCTCCTCCCTCCCCCTCCTGCCCCCCCCACGTCCTCCTCTTCCTCCTCCTCCTCTTCCTCCTGATTATCCTCATCCTCCCCGCCCCCTCCCCCCTCCTTCTTTGAGATGCTCTCGGGGTTCGACACTCTCGGGGGTCGCGTGATCAGTTTTCTTGGGCGCATCGAACGCTTGCCCGCGTTGGGGCGCGCGATTCGGAAATTTGATCGCGCTGGGGCGCATAATCTGAGTCGCGAACGCGGTCGTTCGTCGGCTTGCGCGTTCTAGCGGCGCTTGCGCCCGCTTCGAACTGGCCCGAACAGTGGGCCCGAGCAGACAGCGGCCCCGAACGGAAAGGTGGAAACCCCAGCGGTTCCGAATGGAACGGTAGTGGAGAGGAGCGCCGTGGTGGCCGCGCTTGCTGCGGTGCGCGCGGGGATTGAGTGTGCTCAGGCGTTGTGGTGCGCGCGGGCAGCTGGTGTATACAAGGGCTGGTGCACGCGGGTGTTTCTGCGTGCGCGGGCGGCGTGGTGCTCGCGGCCGCTGTGCTTCGTGCTCGCAAGCTGTTGTTGCGCCTGCAGGGTCTGGCGTGCTTTTGCGCGCGCGTGGGATATCCTGGACCTATGGCCCATGGGGCTTCTCTTGTTTCGGGAGTCTCAGCAGTAACGGGCGTGACCGCCCTCCCCCCAAAACAAAAATCACGTTGCGGCGGCCGCTCTCTGGCGACCGAAAGCCACCTGCAGCGCTCGCAACGCTTCTGAAGCTGAATGACCCCATGTTGGCGCCCAGAACTGAACATGTACATTTGGGTTTTCCCGTCGATGCTGGGGGTGACACGCGCGCGGCCGCCGTGATTCGTGCCCGCAGCCTTTTGTTGCACCTGCAGGGTCTGGCGTGCTCTTGCGCGCGCGATAGGGAATCTGCTATGGATATCCAAGCGCCCGCTAACAATAGAAGCTTAGGTCCGCCCCCTTCTGTTTTCCTCGCAGGCCATTGTTGTTCCCGCAGGCGATTGTTCTGCTTGCACGCCGCGGTGCTCGCAGGCCACTGTTGCGTTCACACCTGAAACAAAACATGGGGGAGCAGCGTCGAGGAGGGAGGGGCGGAACAATGCAGCGACTTCGGGGGGAAACGGGGGCGAGAGAGGGCTCTTACAGGACGTGCAGGAGGCCTACCAGACAACAGTTTTGCATTCTTCCACGCCTCGACGTGCCAGGAGGCGCGGTGGTGGATCAAGCGGCTGCCGGCGTTGCTATCGGAGGTCCCGCGCGGATATTTTGGTTCGGCGCTGCTCCGCGCGCGCGCCAGGGGCGGCGCTGGTGGCGTCGCCAGGGGGGGGCACCGCTGATCCAAGAAAACCGCGCGGATTTCAGAGCGTTTATGTTTATGTCGCTTGCGATGATGGGGCCCCGAATGATGGGCTGGGCGCGGAAGAGGGGCAGCCCCCGCTAGCAGTGGGCGAATCATGTGTACAAGTTGTGTCAGCACGTATAGCAACGGTGCCAGTGCCCTTCCTTCCCCTTTTCCTCTTCCTCCTCCTCCTCCTCCTTCTCCTCCTCCTCCTCCTCCTCTCCCCCCTTTCTGAATTCCATTGTCGTGATGCGCTTTGTTTTTTGCGTCGCAGTCGCGATGCGCCCTGTCGTTCCACGTCGCAGTCGTGAGGCGAGTCTCTGCGCGCGCGCAGTCGCTCCACAATGTCTTTTTCGCCATATTTCCTTGAGCAGTTATATACCAATCGCGCACTCTTCTGCCCGCGCGCCCCTCCAGGCACTCGGCTCAGTGATTGGGATTTTCTTCAAGAGGCCCCACCAAGGAGGCCAGTATCTTTTTGTCTCGTTTCATTTGTACGCTAATTGTTGCATCCTTACTCTTCCCTTGTTCGGTTGTAATTCGGCGCGCCGCTCGCTGCGTTCAGCTAGTTGCACAAGTTATTATGGGCAGCTTTGCCCGCTTCGCAGTGACGCGAATCCTGGCGTGTATTGTGTTGTTGCAATCCGCTCCCGCTTCGCCTCGTTTCCCTCCGCCCCCCTTTTTTGTCTCGCGGACTGGCCGGTCGACACACCTGGCGGTGTTGACTCCCTCGTTGCCCTTTCTTTCTCCTCCCCTGTTTCCCTCGCGCCCTGTGGGCTGGGCGCGGCCAGGGAAATCGCCGTCCGTCGCCCGCTCTCCTGCATTGGCCTCGGCCCACTGCGCGGGCGTGCCAATCGCAGGTCGGTTTGCGACATTTCGTTTCGCACAGCAGGCGCATCCGCTTGGGTCAGGTTCGTTTCCCTTCCTCGCTCCTCGCTCCTCCTCGTCGTCCTTCTTCTCCTCGTCGTCGTCAGTTGTTCAAGGAGTTGCTGTTTCAGGCATCCGCGTTGCGACGGTTGCTGTTCGAGCATGTTGTCCGTTCCAACTTCCCCCTTGGGAGAAAAACTCTTCCTCTTGGTGCTCTTCCTGCTCCTCGGGGATCCTGCTCGCCGCCGTCGCCGTCGCCGCGGGGCCAGACGGGGGGGATGAGGGCGGGGGCGAGGGGGGGGGGGGGGGGCAGAAAGAGGACGAGGAAGACAATGAGGAAAACGAAGAGGGGGATGACGACGACGACCCCGATGACAACAATTGCGACGACGACGACGCCGACGACCCCGACGACGGCGATTGCGACGGCGCCTCCGACGCCAACGACGACGACCCCGACGATTCTGGCGACGATTCCGACGGTGACGCCGATAATTCAGACCACGATTTCGATGAGGACGGCTGCCACGACGATTTTGGCGACGCCGACGATGCCGAGGTTCGGAGTGCGACGACAAAATCAAGGGCGACGACGGCGACGGAGACTCCGACAACAACGCCGGCTCCGACGATGACGACGACTCCGAGGACGATGACGGTTCGACGACAATCGAAGACCCCGCTGGGGGGGGGGGGGGGGGGCACGGGGGCGATGGGGGGGGGAGGCGTCGGGGATTCTCGTCATTCTCCTCAGGAGTCCGCCTTCTCCTGATCGTCCCCTCTTCGTTCTTGTGATCATTATTCCCCCTCTGCTCCTCATGATCCTCCTCCTCCTCCTGATCCTCCTCCTGATCCTCCTTTTCTTCCTCCTCGCCCTCCCCCTCCTCCGGATCCTCCGCCCGCTGGGCAGGGCAGGAAAAAACCCTGGGAGAGCGAGGGGGAGGAGGAGGAGGAGGAGGAGGAGGAGGACGAGGACGAGGACGGGGACGAGGACGAGGAGGACGAGGAGGACGAGGGGGACGAGGAGGACGAGGAGGAGGAGGAGGAGGAGGAGGGGGGGGGGGAGGAGGAGAGGAGGAGGAGGAGGAGGAGAAGGAGGAGGAGGAGGAGGAGGAGAAGGATGATGATCGATGATGAGGAGGAGGAGGAGGAGGAGGAGGAGGAGGAGGAGGAGGCAGTGAGGATGACGGAGGACGGGGGACGAGGACAGGAGAGGAGGAGAGGAGGAGGAGGAGGGGGGGGGGCAGGAAGGAGGAGGAGGAGGAGGAGGAGGAGGGGGTGGAGGAGGAGGAGGAGGAGGCGAAGAGGAGGCGGAAGAGGAGGAGGAGGAAGAGGAGGGAGAGGAAGAGGCCACATGGACCCCTGGAGAGCGGATTCCATACCAGGAGGTATTGCATAGCATGTTTTTGCCATTCGTAGCCAAGATCCAGATGCTAGGGCACAGTAGTTGCAAACACATCACAGGCACTTGGACATTGACAGTAACTTGGTAGCCTGGAGTGCCGAGTGTCAGCTTCAATTGTGAGGGCCGCCTGATAGCAGCTGCCCCGTCGGCGCGTTGCGTTTGGTTTCGGCGCTGGCCGCTTGCTGGGCGTGGCTCGTTTTTTCTGGCTCCTGGCCCGCGGCCTGGCCCTTGGGGGCCTCTTGTCCTGGGGTGTCGCGGTGGTCCAGTGCCTATGCCCCCCCCTTGCGGCCCTCCTTTCTCCCTGTCTTCTTTCTTCCTCCCTTGCGTCTCCCCTCTTGGGGGGGTGCTCTGGCGCTGGGCCCTTGCTCTTTTGGTTTCGGGGGCTCCGGGGGCCCTCGTCGCCACGTGCATGTAACTGCATGCGTGAAGACACAGAGACCCTGGTCGCCCCTATGAGCGTGCGCAGCAGCAGGAGAAGGGGAGGAGGAAGAGGAGGAGGAGGAGGAGGAGGAGGGGGAGGAGGAGTGAGTGGTGGTGGTGGCACGGCGTCATCAGCGGGGTCGCTGCGATCGAATCGGCCTCGGAGATGCCTACCTCTCCATTACTGTAGGAAGGGGGGAGGGGCGCGCGGAGAGGGCCCCGGACTCAAAGAGGCCCTCGAAGGTGAGGGGCTCGCCAGGCGCTCGCCCGTGGAGTCGGCGGCGCCTTCGGCTCCCCGGCGGGCCTGTCCTCCTCCCTTTTGCAGCTACCGAGGCTCAGCTTGCTCGGAAGTGAGGGTGGGGGTGGGGGGGCGGGGGGGGCGGGGGAGGGGGGGGGGGGGTGAAAAGAGAGGAGGGGCGAGGAACCAAAAGGCCAAGCCTCCACATCCAGGTCCATTGGGGGAGGCTGGGAGGGGAGGCACTCAGAAGCAGGAGTCGGGCCGCACCCATAAGGCGCGTCACACCCATGCTGCGCAGCCATGCCCCCAATCTGCACGACGGCACGCGCACGCTGCACATGCACATCAGGGCCCAGAGGAGGAGGAGGAGGAGGAGGAGCAGCAGGAGGAGGAGGGGGGAGGAGGAGGCGGATGAGGAAGGAGGACGAGGAAGACGAGGAGACGAGGAGGAGGAGGAGGAGGACGACGACGATCGACGAGGAACGCCGACGAGGACGACGACGAGGTACGAGGAGGAGGAGGAGGGGGGGGAGGAGGAGGAGAGGAGGAGGAGAAGGAGAGGAGGAGGAGGAGGAGGAGGGAGGAGGAGGAGAGGGGGAGGAGGAGCAGGAGGAGGCGAAGAGGAGGAGGAAGGGAGGAGGAGGAGGAGGAGGAGGAAGAGGAGGGAGAGGAGGAGGAGGAAGAGGAGGAGGAGGAGGAGGAGGAGGAGGAGGAGGAGGAAGAGGGGGACCACGAAATCCTCGGGCCCAAGGGTAAACTAGCGCGCGAAGGGTGCAGACGGACGCGGCCATGGCCGGACGCGGCCAGCCTGCCTGGCAGCCGTGGCCGTCGCAGCCAGGCTGGCAGGCCGCCCCGGCGGGCCTGGCAGGGCCGTGGTCGCCACAGCCGTGGCCGCCACAGCCGTGGCCGCCACAGCCGTCCCCCGAGACGGTCGAGGCTGGCCCCCTCTCTCCATCCCCCATCTCTTCCTCTCATCCCACAGTGGGCCTGGTTGCCCTCATCATCCGCGCCTGGCGGGGCGTATATTTCATCGGCTCCGCAGGGGCAAGAGAGGGGCCGACCTATGCCATGCCGCCCCGTTCTCCTCTCTTCCATCCAGTCCCTCCGCTGTTCCCGTCCTCCGCGCTACATTCACGCTGATCTGCAAAGGCTGAGGCCGTCGCGAGCTCCAGCAGCTCCGAGGACAAGGGCAAGAAAAAAGAAGAAGAGCAAGGGGCACCACCAGAAACGCAAGGGCAGGATGCAGGGTAAACCGAAAGGCAAGCGGAAAAAGGGCAGCTCCTCGAGCGGCGCGACGGGGAGCGACAGCAGCAACTACGAGGACGCGGGGCCTCGTACGCGATCCTGATTCGGGGG
>CAUYUJ010001570.1:411645-418676 GCA_963575745.1 Prorocentrum cordatum | reverse complement strand
ACCCGAGTTACCCCGGATAACTCGGGCGTCCAGAGCCCCGAATCATCAGGGGTAACTCGGGTCAGGGATAACTCGGGTTCCTTTTTTCGGGAATCCAAACCCGAGTTACCCCGGACCCGAGTTACCCCGGATAACTCGGGCGTCCAGAGCCCCGAATCATCAGGGGCAATTCGGGTCAGGGATAACTCGGGTTCCTTTTTCGGGAAATCCAACCCGAGTTACCCCGGCCCGAGTTACCCTGGATAACTCGGGCGTCCAGAGCCCCGAATCATCAGGGGTAACTCGGGTCAGGGGTAACTCGGGTTCCTTTTTCGGGAATCCAAACCCGAGTTACCCCGGACCCGAGTTACCCCGGATAACTCGGGCGTCCAGAGCCCCGAATCATCAGGGGTAACTCGGGTCAGGGCTAACTCGGGTTCCTTTTTCGGGAATCCAAACCCGAGTTACCCCGGACCCGAGTTACCCCGGATAATTCGGGCGCCCAAGCGCCTCCTGTCGCGGCGGGCTGGCGCCGCCCACAGGATGATCGTGCTCTCCATGATCGACAGCGCGGACGTCTGGCGCTCCGCCCAGCCCCGGCGGCCCGTGGTCTGCGCGAGGCGGATCATCCGCAGGCGAAGAGCGGCATAAGTTGTTCCTCCATGGCGGACGCCGGTCCCACGGCGGCTGGGGAGTTTGTGTTTCCGCGGTGGCACGTGGGGGTATCACTTTGATCTCCCCAACCTCCCTGGGACAGGCGTCCCCGATGTAGGAGCAGTTCATCTTCTACCCTTCTTCGCCCGTTGAGATCAGCACCAGGGCGTCGTTATCGGCGCGCTAGGGAGTGCCACTCGTTCGCGCGTGACCTGTGTCGCCGGCGAGAACACAGGAAGGTTGTGATTATCCTTGCTCTCTGCGTTTGGGCTTTTTCTTTTTGCTTCTGATTGTCTGCCCTTTCGCCATTCGCCAAATCTTTAGAGAATGCTTGCAACCGAGGACCCCGACCCCGCCATCCAGGAGGCACGATGGATATGAATTGCCCTCCAGATTTGGCGGCACACTCGCAGGAATCCTGGAGTCTGGGAGATTGGACCGCTTACCAAAATTTGCTACATTTGTTTGCCAACTCCCTCCAATCTCTTGAGCCAGGGAGCCTGGCCGCATACAGCAAAGACGCAGAAGTAAGGAGCAGCTCGGGTTCGGAAAGGGCTCGCTTATCCTTGATCAGGTCCTTCCATGGTTGCCCCTCCAACGCTGCTCGTGCACCCAGGCGCATTTGGGGCCACAACGGGGCCTCGTTCCCTCTTCAGCGCTCCTCGCGGCAGCACGATGACTGCAGCGAACGTAGCCACACTTTTCCGCCAAAGTCTTGCAACATCCGTTACGTTGTAGATTCGGGGGACCTCGCTTGTCCCCAAAGTTGTTGTCTTTCCGTGTGCCCGACGCGGGCCCCATGCGGACTCGACGCGGATTCGGCGTGGACGCGACGCGGATCCGACACGGATTCGACACGTGTCCGACGAGTCCGGCATGGATTCGACACGGATTCGACGCGGAGAGGGCCGCGACGGGACAGCCTTTCCTCCTCCTCCTCCTCCTCCTCCTCCTCCTCCTCCTCCTCCTCCTCCTCCTCCTCCTCGACATGGATTCGACACGGATTCGACGCGGATAGGGTCCCCCGAGGATGCAATACAACATCCGCGAGGACCCTCTCAGTGCCAGCGCCGACCTGCGGACGCCTGCGGACGCCTGCGGACGGCTTCGCTGCTCTGAGGGCACGCTGCTGGGGGTCCCCCCGCACACGTGAGTGTGTTACGCCGTCGCGGTTCGCCGCACCCCGGAGGTGACGCACCAGGAGGGGAAAAAAAAAACACGCAGACACAAGTAGTTCGCATCGCGGCAATCCTCCTCCTCCTCCTCCTCCTCCTCCTCCTCCTCCTCCTCCTCCTCCTCCCCTCCTCCTCCTCTCCCTACTCCCTCCTCCCTCCTCCCTCCTCCCTCCTCCCTCCTCCTCCCTCCTCCCTACTCCCTCGGGCTCTTCGGTTTTGAGCATCGTGGCAAGAGTCAGGAGGGAAAGAAACACACAGACACAATGAGTCGTCGATTCCCAGGGAACTATGGGAAAATATGGGAAGTGGGGGGGGGAGACAGAAGCCCAGAACATATGAGAAAATATGGGGAATCTTTTTATTTGTGCGTATTTGTTTGTGTGTCCCAGGGCCCCTTCAATGCAGTCCCCCGCAAAGGCTCGGCGACTGCAAGGGTGGGGTGATGCCAGGGTGCGGTTTGCGATCGGCACCGTTGGGGCCTGGGGAGCACGGCGCTGTCCTCGTCGGGCCGCCTCGGGGCGCGGAGGGGAGCTCTGTCGACGTCCTCGCCCACCCCCCAGGGTGCCCCCCAGGAGGGCCCCAGGGTGCCGGTTGCAAACCACGCCCTCGGCAAGCCACACACTTTCGGAGTCGCCGAGAGGCGGGGAAGAGTGGGGTGGCGTCCATGGCGTCAGTGAGTGGGTCAGATGTGGAAGAAGGCCCCCATACCGCTGCCGATCCCTTCGTCGCCACGGTCGGATTTGCCCCGAAATTCTCGTCAGAACGCGCCCCCGGAGAGGTTCGGGGAGGAACGGTGTCCGTTCAGTTTGTCCCCAGGGGTGCCCTTTCGCTCTGACATGCGCCCTGGGCCTCCGCCACGAGGGTCTGCACATCCGTCCAAGGATCAGGACGGACCTGCCCACAGCTGCCAGTGTACGAGTGTCGACATCTTGATCTCCGTCGTCCTGATCTTCGTCGTCCTCCTGATCCTCGTCGTCGTCGTCGTCGTCCTCCTCCTCCTCGTCCTCCTCGTCGTCCTCGTGTTGAGAAGATTTGGGGTCGTTCTGCCAGGCGTATTTTCACCACAAGCCTCCTTTCGGAGGCTACGTACGGTGCCAAGGTGCACGGCACCTCCGACTACGAGCTGCGATGCTTTCGCCAGTCCACGCGGGCTGCTTTGAAGCCTTCGGCTGGAGGCCGATCTCTCCCCTTTGTTTTTACCCCTGAGCCAGGACCCCACTTGGTATGCGGCCACGGCGCCGATTCTTCGTTACAGCAAAGAAGTGCGGGCCAACCAGGTTCGTACGTTAAGGTGCGTACCCTGTTTCTGTTCGGGAGCACAAGGACCCTTGGGAGCAGGCGTTCCAAGGTGAGGCCCTTCTGTGGCGCCCTTTTCAGGCTCTTATATGAGGGCTCTCAGGCTTGCCTTGGATAGGATCGGGTGGAAGATGAATTCCTTGCATGCTTTCACCGATGACCTGGGTAGGGACATTTGTTTAACGATCTCTTCAGTCCTGGGGCCGTGAAAGCTATGCTGCACGAAGCCGTGCATCGTTCCCACGAGCCCTCCCTCGGCAAGAAGTTCAGGATCGGGAGAGTCTGATTCGATGTCGTGGCCTCAGAGCTGAGATCGTCACGTCACTCGCCGCTCGGTAAGGGATCGATCAAGGCTGCGTCGTGCGACGCAATGTGGCCGAATGATCGCGCTATCTTGCACGGGTATTCGTTGGACGATCCGCTGTACGCCTTCTGCTAGACTGAGGCTGACTTTCTCGTCCACAGGCTTTGGCGAAGCCCTGTTCGCTAGAAGGAGCGCGACTCCATCGTATCACGTAGAGTTTGTCAGGGCCTTCAGGAAGCTAACCTGGAGGATAAACTGCAGCACTCTGTTTTCCCAACCATCCTGTGGTGTTGGGTCCTCGTTTTGAAGAGATGATCCCCGCGTCTACTCCTCCCGTGCCCCCCCCCCCAGTGGGGGTACCACATGCGTCCGCCACACCCAGTACAGCGTTTCGTGGCCCCATAGGGAGCTCCACCGAAGGCCCCAGTGGGGGTGGCCACATGCGTCCGCCACACCCAGTACAGCGTTTCGTTGCCCCATAGGGAGCCCCACCCAAGGCCGCAGTAGGGGTGGCCACATGCGTCCGCCACACCCAGTACAGCGTTTCGTGGCCCCATTAGGAGCTCCACGTAAGGCCCCAGTGGAGGTGGCCACATGCGTCCGCCACACCCAGTACAGCGTTTCGTGGCCCCATAGGGAGCTCCACCGAGGGCCCCAGTAGGGGTGGCCACATGCGTCCGCCACGCCCAGTACAGCGCTTCGTGGCCCCGTAGGGAACTCCACGTAGGGCCCCAGTGGGGGTGGCCACATGTGTCCGCCACACCTAGTATGACATTTTCACCCACCCAGTACAGCGTTTCGTGGCCCCATTAGGAGCTCCACCGAAGCCCCCAGTGGGACCGTCCGCATGCGCCCCGCACACCCAATTTGGCATCTTCACCCACCCAATGTAGCGCTTCGAGGCCCCATAGAGAGCTCCACAGAAGCCACCAGTGGGACCGTCTGCATGCGTCCTGGAAGCCCAATTTGGCATCGTTTCGTGGCCCCATTAGGAGCTCCACTGAAGCCCCCAGTGGGACCGTCCACATGCGTCCCAGAAGTCCACTTTCTGGCATTTCCACCACCCAGTACACCGTTTCGTGGCCCCATATGGGAGCTCCACCGAAGCCCCCAGTGGGACCGTCCGCGTGCGTCCCACACACCCAATTTGGCATGTTCACCCACCCAGTATAGCGCTTCGTGGCCCCATAGGGAGCTCCACCGACGGCCCCAGTGTTACCGCCCGCATGCGTCCCCCCCTTCCCAGTAGAGTTGGTCGGGGTTTTGTTGTCTTGGGCGATACTGGAGTAGTCTTTGTTACTGCCTCGGGAATTGTGCTGAGCCCTTTACCCCCGAACGTCTCAAGCTGGGGAGTATGCGGTTTTCTCTGCCTCTGGCCTTAGCCTCGGTGGGGTCGCTACACGCCGGTCGTGGAAAGTAGGTCTTGTTGGATTCCCAGGTCCCAATCTGCTTTGGCCGCCTTCCTACTTCAACGATCGAGTGGTTTCCCCTCTTCCGTCCTCCTCAGTTCTGTTGCATCTTCGGGGGACATCGCCTGTCCCCCAAATCGGTGTCTTTTTGGGGGCCCGACGCGTGCTCGATGCGGACTCGACGCGGATTTGGCGTGGATTCGACGCGGATTCGACACGGATTCGACACGGATCCGACGCGTCCGACATGGATTCGACACGGATTCGACGCGGACAAGGCCGCGACGGGACAGACAAGGTCCCCCGAGGATGCAATATAACTTCAGGGGGCTGACGGAAGCCCAATCTGCTCTCACCGCCTCCCCACATTGCATGCTTCGGGCGGAGAGGACTATGCACAGGCACCGATCCTGGCAAGGCCCATCCTGGACCCAGGGTCGGTGCATATGCCCTCCTGGCCAGGATAGGAGGGCGCACGCACCGATTCTGGGCTCAGGATGGGCCCGGCCAGAATCGGCGTCTGTGCTTCAGACCAACGCGTGATGTGCATAGTTCTTTCTCCTCTTATCGCAGGCCTAGAGGTTGACACCAACACTTAGATCGGCGGCGTTCCTCCACCGAGGGAAGAAAATCCCGATCTCGGTGATGGTGGTAATTCATATTCTGGCTTCCAAGGTGACCGAAATATTTCCACCAACACAGAATTCTAGGATCGTCCCCACCCTGTGGAGGCAGCCTCGTGTCTTGGTGTTGGTGCCCATTTCCAGGCCTCCAATCTCAGTGCTGCGGACCAGCGCGTGATGTCCTCAGGGCGGCCGCCGCTCCGCGCTCTCCCGCCGCTTCTCTCGCCCGCGCCCGTGCGCGGGCAGGGTCCTCCCCGGGCCGAGCCCCGCGCGGGCGTCCGCCGAGAGAGCCCGTCCTCCTCCTCCTCCTCCTTTTCTTCCCTCCCTCCTCCTCCTCCTCCTCCTCCTCCTCCTCCTCCTCCTCCTCCCCCTCCTCCTCCCCCTATCCTCCCCCTCTCCTCCTCCCGCCTTGCCTGGCACTCCTCCTCCTCCTTGCCCCGCGTGGGCACCGTGCCGACGACGGGCTCCTCTCGGCAGACCTCCTCGAGAGAGCGGGGAGTGATATCACGAGAGGAAAAACACACACAGACACAAGCAATCCTCGATGCCCCGGAGATGTTGGGAAACCGTGGGAAGTGGGGGGGAAGACAGAGACCCAGAAGATATGAGAAAATATGGGGAATATGTCTACGGGTGCGTATTTATTTGTGTGTTATGATAGGGGAACCAAAAATGGCATAAGCATAGAAGCTCGGAGGTCCGCGGGGATTTCTATTCTCGGATCGGCGCTGGACCCCCCTCCCTGGCGCGCGGAGCGCGCCAGGGGCGGCGCCGGAGGCGCCGCCAGGGGGGTCCAGCGCGGATCCGAGAAATCCGCGCGGACCTCCGAGTTTTCATGTTTATGTCGTTTTTTGTTCCCCTACGTGACCTCGCGGACGCCGCAGCGAAGGTTGGCGCCGCGATGCATCTTCGCCCCAGCAGCAGCGAACTCGGGGCCGTCGGTTTCCTGATTGAGATCTCGCGCACCGTCTGTCGCCCCTTGGCCGCATGTCGACCTCAACGATACAGTGGAGGCCCATGTCAAGAGACAACCTGCTTGCCTCCAGGGTGCCCTGGTTCTCTTGGGCTTCGATGGCATTGCTATGTAAAGCGTGACGTTCCCACGCCGCAAATCAATGGACGTCCTGGGGTCTCAGGGTTGGGTTTCTTGTGGAATGTTTCTTGTGGACTGGCCTCCACTGTATTCCTCACGCTGTCGTCCCACCCAGACCGACGCCGCCGTCCACCCCTGGTGTCGCCCACGAGTGGGCCCGCTTTCTGGGCGTCTGGCGGTGCACTGCCTGGCCAGGGTCGCCCCAGGGTCGCCGCCTGTCGTCCCTGGCACGTTCCGATGGTTCCAGCCCTTTCGTTTGTGTCCGCCGCAAACATTTCACCGTTCTTGCGAATCTCGGCGGCACCAGCCTTCTGCAGACCTGCCAGCCGACTGACAGGACATCGACTGCAGGTCGCAATGCTGTAGATAAGTGGAGGCGGATGGAGAAAGGCCTCCCCCTCAAGCACGGTGGACCTTGCTGTTGAGTTGCTGCCACCGTTGGGCCACGGCGAGGATGATCCTCCCGACGAGGCCCCGGTCGACCATCCGTCCATGCCC
>CAUYUJ010001570.1:394145-406645 GCA_963575745.1 Prorocentrum cordatum | reverse complement strand
TTCGACTTCCCAGAACTCCATTCCGGGCCACATTTTGATGCCTGGAGCCAACTGTAGGCCACTTCGTGTTCTTCGAGTTCCCAGAACTCCATTCCCGGGCCACATTTTGAATGCTGAGGCAGGCTGATGCTGAGGCTGAGGCAGGCTGAGGCTGAGGCAGGCTGAGGCTGAGGCCGAGGCTGAAGGCAGACTGAGGCTGAGGCTGAAGCAGGCTGAGGCTGAGGCTGAGGCAGGCTGAGGCTGAGGCTGAGGGCTGATGCTGAGGCAGGCTGAGGCTGAGGCTGAGGCTGATGCAGGCTGAGGCTGAGGCTGAGGAAAAGGTTGAGGCTGAGGCTAAGGTTGAGGCTGAAGCTGAAGCAGGCTGAGGCTGAGGCTGAGGCAGGCTGAGGCTGAGGCTTAGGCAAGCTGATACTGAGCAGACTGAGGCTGAGGCTGAGGCAGGCTGAGGCTGAGGCAGGCTGAGGCTGAGGCAGGCTGAGGCAGGCTGAGGCTGAGGCTGAGGCTGAGGCTGAGGCTGAGGATGAGGCAGGCTGAGGCAGACGCTGAGGCAGGCTGAGGCTGAGGCTGAGGCAGGCTGTGGCTGAGGCTGAGGCTGAGGCAGGCTGAGGCTGAGGCTGATGCAGGCTGAGCCTGAGGCAGGCTGAGGCTGAGGCTGAGGCTGAGGCTGTGGCTGTGGCTGAGGCTGAGGCTGAGGCAGGCTGAGGCAGACGCTGAGGCAGGCTGAGGCTGAGGCAGGCTGAGGCTGAGGCTGAGGCTGATGCAGGCTGAGGCTGAGGCTGAGGCTGAGGCTGAGGCCGAGGCTGAAGGCAGACTGAGGCTGAGGCTGAAGCAGGCTGAGGCTGAGGCCGAGGCAGGCTGATGCTGAGGCTGAGGCAGGCTGATGCTGAGGAAAAGGTTGAGGCTGAGGCTGAGGCAGGCTGAGGCTGAGGCTGAGGCAGGCTGAGGCTGAGGCTGAGGCAGGCTGATGCGGAGGCAGGCTGAGGCTGAGGCTGAGGCTGAGGCTGAGGCTGATGCAGGCTGAGGCTGAGGCAGGCTGAGGCTGAGGCCGAGGCTGAAGGCAGGCTGTGGCTGAGGCTGAGGCTGAAGCAGGCTGAGGCTGAGGCTGAGGCAGGCTGAGGCTGAGGCTGAGGCAGGCTGATACTGAGGCAGGCTGAGGCTGAGGCTGTGACTGTGACTGCCGTTGCCACTGCGACTGTCATCGCGAATGCGACTGCGACTGCGAGAACAGGAGAATTCTACAACTGGATTCTCATCTGGATTTTAAGGGGAATGTTTCCATATATGCTTCTACACATCGCTGTTAGGTTGCTTTGCCGGGATAATTTTTAAAGTTCGCAGGTTTGCGTAGAAGTGTTATTATGTTCTCCAGTTATTTGCTCATCCAGAAAGATAGTATTTAGAGGTTATTTTATGTGTTGTTCGTCGCTTGAGCAGGGTAGTTAACGTCGAAATGCGACTTTGTTTGTCGTTGATCGAGAACGGTGGGTATGTTTCTTGATGTCGCGTTGTTTGTCGATCACAAAGGGACTTCAGTATTCAGGAAAATCCGTTCGTTTGTCGTTTTTTCCCCAGTATGTAGTTCAACATATAGAGACCCCCCTCATAGCCGACAGCGGCAAGAAGGGTGTGCCAACCGATCCCCCCTCCCCAGCTTCGGCCCGCGGGCCCTGCGTGTGTGCGTGTGTGTGTGTGTGTGTGTGCGTGTGTGTGTGTGTGTGTGTGTGTGTGTGTGTGTGTGTGTGTGTGTGTGTGTGTGCGTGCGCGTGTGCGTGTGCGTGTGCGTGTGTGTGGGCGTGTGTGTGTGTGGGTGTGCGTGTGTGTGTGTGTGTGCGTGCGCGTGTGTGTGTGTGTGTGTGTGTGTGTGTGTGTGTGTGTGTCCATTCTCCCCCCGCCCCCGAGGATCGGAGGAGCTATTTGCGGAGCGTGCAGGCGCCGCAGGCGCGGTCCGCCGCCGCCGCCGCCGCCACCGCGCCACTCGGCGGCCGCCAGGCGGCCTGCCGCCTCGCATCGGGTTGCCGAGGGGGCCAGTCGACGAGGAATCTGTGATATATTTATGTATGCGCACTGTTTAGTTGTACACACTGCAGGTGTGAGAGTGCCTCGTCGGTTCGCGCCGCGCACCTTGGTCCGTCAAGTTTCGCGTGCACGCGGAAGGAAAGAAAGAGAGAGAGAGGGTGAGAACAAAGAGAGAGAGAGAGAGAGAGAGAAAGGGAGAGAGAAAGTCAACAACAAGCTGTACTACACCGAACAACTTATGGTTCCCGTTTTCGTTCTCCCCCCCTCCATCTGCCGCTGCCCCTCCTCGAGCCTGTGGCCGCGACGAGCGCTCCTCGAAGCGGCGCGCGCTGGCGGCGCGCGCGCGCGCGCCGGGCCTGGTCCCGATGCCGTCGCTCGGCGAGGGCGCCCCCAGCGGTGCCGGCGGCCACCGCCGCGGCGCCGCCGCCGGCGCGCGGCGGGGGGCCGTGCGCCGGGGCGCGCGCCACTGCTGGCGAGCCCTGGCAGTGCTGGCGGGCTGCGCGTGTCGGCGGCCACAACGGGGGCGGCCAGGGTAACCCCGGGGGGGGGGCACTGCCCGTATCCAGGGGGCCCAGTCGTCCACGTATTCGACGGGGCTCCCAGAGGGATGCGTGCCACTGGGGAGGGCAGGAGGGGCACACACACACAAGCAGAGCCTGTTCTTCACGAGGATGGGGAAATTGTGGGAGATGGAGGGTCAGAGGAAAAGCCTGGAAGTACGGAAACTGTTGGGAGTCCTGGAACTTGTGTTTCGATCTGCTTGTGTCTCCCTGGGCCCCTTGGGCAGTGCCCGCCCCTGGGCTGCAGTCAAGCCGCATAGTGTCAGGAGAGGAAAAAACACACAGACACAATTAATCGTCGATTTCCCAGAAAATATGGGAAAATATGGGAAGTGGGGGGGAAGACAAAAACCCAGAAAATATACGAAAATATGGGGAGTCTTTTTATTTGTGTGTATTTATTTGTGTGTCCCAGGGCCCCTTCATAGTGAGGATGCACGGCTCGCCAAGACTGCGCCTGCATCCCTCCCCCTCGGCTCGTCCTCGGCCACTTGAGCTGGCCGCGCCCCTCTCGAAAGGTGTCCCGGCATCGCTCGGGCGTGTGCATTTTTCCTTCGGCGAGGACCATCGAGGAGCATCCTTGATCATTTGGCGAAAAAACCACGCACGAAACCGAAAAAAACACAGGAAATGGACGTCTGAGCGATGGCCAGGTGTCGACGTGGCCTTCCATCAAGGCCTCCCAGATGGGGCCGGAGTAGACGGGGTCGGAGGATCGCGCCGCATCGCCGATGTGCCGATGCGGCTCGACGTGTAGCCCGTGTTTCTCCACGCCGACGTTGCCAGTGCATCGCCGATGCGTCGCCGATGCGTCGCCGATGCGTCGCCGATGCATCGGCGATGCATTGGCGATGCATTGGCGATGCGGCGCGATCCTCCGCCCCCATCTTCTCGGACCCTATCCGGGAGGCCTCTATTCGAGGGCCCTGGCACCCTTACCTCGCATCCTTCCTCTGCGACTTTCGCCGAGCGCGTTCCACTACTCGCAAAGTGCCTGCTCGCAAACGTCCGAAAAACACCTGTCTGCTTTGATGTGGTTCATCGCAGATCCCCCGCGGCGGATCCAGGCCATTTGCGAGTAGTTACTTTGCGAGTGGTTGAACGCGCCCTGGCATCGCTCGGACGTGTGCATTTTTCCTTCGGCGAGGACCATCGAGGAGCATCCCTGATCATTTTACGAAAAAAAAAACGCGCACGAAGCCGAAGAAAACACAGGGAATGGACGTCCGAGCGATGGCCGGGCGCTCGTCCAGACTTGGCCGCATCCGCCCCTCTTGCCCGCCGCCGGGCGTGGGGCGCGGCGGCGCGGGCGGCGTGCCTGGCGCTGCCCTCCGCGCAGGGGCCGCCGCCGCCCCGGGCGGCGCCCGCGGCGGGGGCCGCCGCGCGCGGCGCGGCGCCCGCGGCGCGGCGCGCCGCCGCCGCTCGCCGGCGGGCCTCGGGAGCGGGTGGGCCCGAGGGTCAGATCCCAGGCCTCCTGCATCCCAGATAGGAACTCGGAGCGTATAAATTACAGTCGGGGCCCTGAAGAAGGAGCCCTTTTCGTGTGGGAGGGGCGCCGTGTTCCTCAGTTGTTTTGCAGCGTGGTTCCCAGGTTTCCCATGGAACATCGGAGTTTAACTTATGAAAAAAAAAGGCCTCGCTCCTTATTTATCGTTCCTTAGGTCAACGCCCCGACTGTACCAGTGGCGGGCTAGTTTTCAATCCCAGGATTCTGTGAGGGTCGGGCACGACGTCGGGGTGGTGCGGTGTATACTCGTTTCCCCCCGTCTTCCAGGGGAAACAACGCAAAATGTGTACACCAGGGTCCCGTATACACCAAGATCCACTTCCCTGTGCGAATGTCAATGCGGGGCCAGAAAAAGCGTCGGTGTATAGAGTTTGCCTCTTCAAGATGGGGTCGGAGCATCGTGCCGCATCGCCCATGCATCGGCGATGCGGCTCGACGCGGAGCCCCATTTGTTTCACGTCGACGTCGCCGATGCACCGCCGACGTCGACGCTGCATCTCCGATGCGTCGGCGGTGCATCGGCGATGCGGCGCGATCCCCCGACCTCATCTACTTCCTCCGACCCGAGGAGGGAGAGATATCGATGCAGTAGAGGGGCGCGCATCAATATCTCTCCCTCCTCGGGTCGGGTGGGTTTCGTCAAGGTGATTACGAGGTGGGTTTCGGCTCGGGATCAACGAACCAGGTGCGCTTCGTCGAGGTAATTTTACCCAGGGGTTTCCTTCGCTCCGCGCCCCTGCGCGGCGGCTCCCGGCGGCCGTGGGAGGAGCTGATGCGTTCAGGGTGCTCCGGGTCCTCCTCCTCCTCCTCCTCCTCCTCCTCCTCCTCCTCCTCCTCCTCCTCCTCCTCCCCTCCTCCCCCTCCTCCTCCTTCTCCTCCTTCTCCTCCTCCTCCCCGCTCCTCGCCGCAGAGGTACAGGAGCCACAGGCAGGATTCTCAGGGTTGAGTTGCCTCTAAGGGTTTCTTGCGACCGCGCCCGCACTGCAGGCCCCAGGGGTAGGCCCAGGGCAGGCCCAGGGGGAGGCCCAAGGGGTAGGCCCCAGGGCAGGCTCAGGGGCAGTCTGTGGGAGTCCCAGGGTCGGCCACGCGCAGAGGGGGGTGGGGGGAGGGGCGAGGGCTTCTTAGAAACACGCCTGCCTCTCAGAAGGCGCGGGCCTCATCTATAGATGGTAAGGCTGGCGCCTTCTAAGAATCAGCTTCCTTCTAAGAAGCCTCTGACGTCAGAGCCGTCGATACGGTAGGTTCATGCGGAGACGCCGACGAAGGCGTTCAAGGTTGAATTCCGCATGACAGAACGACGCGGAAGCACTGAGTGGCACGGTAACGGCACAGAACCCGACGGAATCCTACTTTGAACGATCGGGGGCGCGATCGGTTCAAGGTTCCACGATCGATGCGGTGTCAAAAGCACTTGTTCGCGCCGACGCCGCACGAACATACCGTACCCTCCCCTTGTCTAGGACCCCCAGGGGCGCAGAAGAGACTCGCGCTTCGCGCATCGCGGCCTGGGTTGGAGAGACGCCCTTCTCCCGGGCGGCGGCGCGATGGCGCGAAGATGGCCGCGCATCGCGCGATGCGCGATGCGCGAGGTTAGGCGACCTATGACGAGGAAGAGATACCGATGCCGCTACCCTTCCCTTGTCGCCACAGTTGGGTTGCCTCGGGATTCTGGTCAGAACGCACCCCTGGAGAGGTCTGGGGAGCAGCGGCATCGGTACCGTTCTATGCCCTCGGAGGGGGGATCATTCGCCGAGGTTGGGATTGATATCAGAAGTACTCCAGGCACTCGGGTCTTTGATTTGGCAATTTCCGAAGATGACTTCGTGGACTTCATGGCTTCACTGTAGCTTGTGGGTAACTTCTTTCTTCGAGGGGCGTGTGCACCTGCAAAATTTATCCAATGCCGCCTCCACACTTGTGGGGCTTGGGCGCCCGCGGTCCCCGCGCGCGATCTGACCTTGCTCGCTTGCTTGCCTGCTCGCTTGGGCTTCTGCATCGGCACCGCCCCGGGAGGCCGATGCAGTCAGAAACCCTAATGAGGACGCGCGACTTTGCTCGGGGTACCTTTGCGTCCTTGCTCTTCATTGCTCTTGCGTCCTTGGGGTTTTCGTCGCCCGCCGCCCCAGAAATCCCAACCTCGGCTTCCAAGGGTCTTGCGTCCTTGCCGCGCGTCCTTACTAGGGTTTTTTACTGTACTCCTGGACGTGGTGGACCTGTCCACATGCACCACCCCGTGGCGTCCCGGATCTGGACAGATCCACGCATCGCAAATCTGCCGATCGCCGATACCTAGGCCACCCCCAGGGGCGCGAAGATGGTCGCGCTGCGCGCGCCGCGTCCTCGGCCGCAGAGCTGCGATTCTCCGTGGCGGCGGCGGGAAGGGGCGAAGAGCATCGCCCGTCTCGCATCGCGGGGCTCGATGCGCGAAGTCGGGGCGTGTGGCAGGAGACCGCTGCCTACCGCTCGACTGGATATCGCCTCGAAGTCATGGTCGGAGCGCGCCTCCAGAGGAGTCCCGGGAGCGGCGTTGCAGGCATCTTCGTGTTCCCCCAGGTGGGTCCGAGGAGGGCCAGGTCACCAACCCTGCGGATGCCCTCTTCGACGGCGTCGAGCGCCCTCCCAACAAGAAGGAGTACCAGGAGGAGAACCTGTTGGTGTTCCTGTTCGTCGGCGCGCTGCTGGTGGCGGTGGCCGGCATCTATTTCAGACAGGTGGCTCTGCAAGGCAAGTGGGTTCCAACCTTCCCCCCTCCATCCTTCTCCTCCCCCTATCCTCCTCGTCCCTCCCGCCCTCCTCGTCCCTCCCCTCCCTCTTTTCCTCCTCCGCCTCCCTCCCCTCCCTGTGCCTGGGTGTGCGTGCGGGCGTCTTCTTTGGGGAGCCCCCGCGGTCTACCCCAACTCGGCCAAGGACTGAGCCTTGTCAGGGGCAGCCGCGCGGCGGAGGAGGAGGAGGAGGAGGAGGAGGAGGAGGAGCAGGAGGAGGAGGAGGAGGAGGAGGAGGAGGAGGAGGAGGGGGAGGAAGACCACAGTAAGCCCGTGCATCCTGGTCCTCCTCCTCCGCCCTCATCGCCCTCATCGCCCCCCCCTCCACAGGAGGAATATGAATAGGAGGAGGAGGAGGATGAGGAGGAGGAGGAAGAGGAGGAGGAGGAGGAGGACCAGCGTGAACCCAAGATGCATCAGCGATGCTTGACCCAGCGTGAACCAGCAGGACCCCCCCTCGTCCCAAGTCTCCTCATAACACCCACTTTGATGCTTCACTGCAGGAAGCGCCCACCCCCTTGCAAGTTGAAATAGCAGCACCCTAGTGGTGTGCCATTCAGACGAGGCTCCTCTTTGGAAAGGTAGCTGCGTTGCATCCTTCGACCGCGTAATCAAGACTGCGACAAGGTACACGCATCATGCAGTTCCACGAGGTGTGCAGAGAGAGATCCCCGGTTGTGAAAAACAACCGCCTCCCGCCCATGCATCTGCTGCGCAACTTTACATGTCTGGGCATGAACTTCGAGAGGGCCTCAAGCGAACACTTCATTTTGAAAAGGAACGTCTGAAACCAGATCCCAATTTTGAGAAGGAACCGTTCTCCATTCTTGTAGGGCTACAGCGGTTTAAGCCTGATGTGCGCGGCGCTCGGGCGAGAGCCCCGTCTTGAAGAAGAGCCGCCCTTCGTCCTTGTGGCGGCTGCAAGCTTGTTTCATGATGGTGCGCGGCGTTACGGCGAGAACCCTATTTTGACAACGATGTCCTCCATCCCTGTACCTGTGGCACATTTTTACCTAACAGCTTTTGCTGATAGGTTTCTAGTGGTCTCAAAAGAGAGCAGCAGATGACTCCACAGGGGGGTCGGGGCGGGACCCGGGGCCTGCCGCCGAAGCCGAAATCGCTTGGGACATCCTCGCAAAATCGCTCTTGGTGCTCCCAGAACTCCATTCCCGGGCCACATTTTGGATGCCCGGAGCCAACTGTAGGCCACTTCGTGCTCTTCGACTTCCCAGAACTCCATTCCCGGGCCACATTTTGGATGCCCGGAGCCAACTGTAGGCCACTTCGTGCTCTTCGATTTCCCAGAACTCCATTCCCGGGCCACATTTTGGATGCCCGGAGCCAACTGTAGGCCACTTCGTGCTCTTCAAGTTCCCAGAACTCCATTCCTGGGCATGATTTTGAATGCCCGGAGCCAACTGTAGGCCACTTCGTGTTCTTCGAGTTCCCAGAACTCCATTCCTGGGCCACATTTTGAATGCTGAGGCAGGCTGATGCTGCGGCCGAGGCAGGCTGAGGCTGAGGCAGGCTGAGGCTGAGGCCGAGGCTGAAGGCAGACTGAGGCTGAGGCTGAAGCAGAGAGGCAGACTGAAGGCTGAGGCTGAAGCAGGCTGATGCTGAGGCAGGCTGAGGCTGAGGCTGGCTGAGGCTGATGCAGGCTGAGGCTGAGGCAGGCTGAGGCTGAGGCCGAGGCTGAAGGCAGACTGAGGCTGAGGCTGAAGGCTGAGGCTGAGGCTGAGGCTGAGGCAGGCTGAGGCGGAGGCTGAGGAGGCTGAGGCGAGGCTGAGGCTGAGGCTGTGACTGCGACTGCCGTTGCCGCTGCGACTGTCATCGCGAATGCGACTACGACTGCGAGAACAGCAGAATTCTACAACTGGATTTTCATCTGAATCTTAAGGGGAATGCTTTCAGATATGCTTCTACATATCGCTGTTAGGTTGCTTTGCCGGGATAATTGAGATGAGTGCGCGCGGCGCTGAGGAAAGAATCACGTGTTGAAAACGACTTGTGTTCGGTCCTTCTGATTGTAGCGAAATCGAAGCTTCGGGGTGATCCGTGGTGATGATAGCTTATCTCGTGCGAAACGCCCGGCCCGCCTCACCGACACTTCTGGGGTCGCGGCATGGAGAAGTTGTCTAAAGGGACAGCAGTTGTTTCAGGAGGAAGAGGTTCGTTTGGTATTGGTTTGTCTCCCGTTTTCGGATTCGGCGCGCTCAGTTATTCTGGGCCTTTGCGGGCTAACCGCCTCCTGTCATTATCGTTATGTGTCTGTTTTGCCTCACTGGTCTGCGCCGTTGCGTGTGTACATGGCCTTGGTGCCGAAATCGGCTGTCGTATTATCTTGTCAGACGCTACGATGATGATGAATATTTCGAGTTCGTGGAGGAGGAGGAGAAGGACCAGGAGAAGAACCAGAATGAGGACCAGGAGGGACGATCGGCGGCTCCAGTCGATCGACAGACCAGCCCGAGGTTGACCCCCTCCTCCTCCTCCTCCTCCTTCTCCTCCTTCT
This sequence comes from Prorocentrum cordatum, assembly GCA_963575745.1. NCBI lineage: Eukaryota > Dinophyceae > Prorocentrales > Prorocentraceae > Prorocentrum > Prorocentrum cordatum. The sequence goes on along the minus strand of CAUYUJ010001570.1, from coordinate 397,288 downwards.
CCTCCTCCTTCTCCTTCTCCTTCTCCTCCTTCTCCTCCCGTCTCGCTTCTCCGCCCTCATCGGGCCCCCCCTCCACAGGAGCGTTAGTAGGAGGAAGGAGGAGTAGGAGGAGGAGGAGGAGGGAGGAGGAGGAGGAGGAGGAGGAGGAGGAGGAGGAGGAGGAGGAGGGGAGAGGAGGAGGGGAGGAGGAGGAGGAGGAGGAGGAGGAGGAGAGGAGGAGGAGGAGGAGGAGGAGGAGGAAGAGGAGGAGGAGGAGGAGGAGGAGGAGGAGGAGGAGGAGGCGGAGGAGCAATAAGAGGGGGGGAGGAGGAGGAAGAGGAGGCAGAGAGGGAGCAGAGACGGAGGGAGGAGTCTCCCCTTCGCGACGAGCCGGGGCGAGCGCGCCACAGCGCGGCGCCGCGCCGCGAGCCGCAGCGGGCGCCGCCGCCGAGGCCTCCCGGCCTCCTCGCGGAGCTCGCCGCTCGGGCGGGCGCCCGGGCCGCGCGGCAAAGGGGCCACCCGCGGGCGGGCCCCGACACCGGTCTCGGGCCCCCCGCGGGCGGGCCCGTGGGAGGGTGCCGAGGGCCCTCCTCCTCCTCCTCCTCCTCCTCCTCCTCCTCCTCCTCCTCCTCCTCCTCCTTCCCTCCTCCTCCTCCTCCTCCTCCTCCTCCTCCTCCTCTCCTCCTCCTCCTCCTCCTCCTCCTCCTCCTCCTCCTCTCGCGTCAGCCAGGCCACCCCCAGGGGCGCGATGCCGCCCTGGGAGGCCGAGGCTCCTGTCTGGACGCCCGAAATGGGTACGTAAAGAGTGGGCACAATGCCCAACAACAAATGTTGTCCCGAACCAACAGCGGCCGCTGTTGGGCAGGCGGCCTTCTGTCTCACATGAACACAGGCCGCGGCGGCGTGGACAGCGAATCCTGTTCAGAATGAAAATGAACTGCTGTTGGGCATTGTACCCACTCTTTCCGTGCCCATGTCGGGCGTCCAAATCCTGGACCGCGGGAGGCGGCGGGCATGTTCCCCAGGCGGCGGAGATGGACAAGTCCCCGCCTCGCAGATGCAGTGGGGGCCCATGCCAAGGAGCACCCTGCTTGCCTCCAGGGTGCCCTGGGTTTCCTGGGTTTCGATGGTCTTGCGATGGAAGGCGTGACGTCCTGGGGTCTCAGGGTGGGGCTTCTTGGGGGAGGGTTCTTGTGGACTGGCCTCCAGTGTGTGCCGATCACAGCGACACCCAGGTCACCCGCGGGGGCGCAAAGGCGGTCGCGCTTCGCGCGTCGCGGCTGCAGCTGGAGCGGCGCCCTTCTCCAGGGCGGCGCCGGGGCGCGAAGAGAGCCGTGCGTCGCGCGGGGCGCGGTGCGCGGAGTCAGGCGACGCGGGTCGTGACGACGCTCGACGGGAGGTTTTGGTTTTGCTTACCGTCGGCCTCTGGGGACAACCGCTGGGCCCTGGGGCCATCACGAAACGAGTAGTTACGGTCGGGCGTTGCGTAACGGGGGGGGGGGGGGGGGCGAATGGGGGAGCGAAGGGATGTACGATTGTTGTGCCCTCAAGGTATCCTCTGGGGCCCAAAAGGAGCACGAGAGTTATGTTGTTCCCATCGCACTTGAGGACCACATCCCAGAAATAATTTCGAGAACCCAGGAGAGTATCGAATGTGTGCCCGACACGCTAGCGACATGTCGAACGAGTATAGCCTCCCAGGTCCTAACACGTGAAAATCATCCAGTTCGGGTAATGTCTTGGTGCTCGAAATTCTTTCTGTTGATCGAGGCTAAAATCGGTCGGGGCATCACCTACCTTAGCCTTGACCACCAAAAATAATTGCTGGGTTTTCACGTGTAGGGCCCCGGGAGGCGATACTCGTTCGACACTTCGCCAGCGCGTCGGGCAGGCACAGTTTCGATATACGTTTCCGAGTGCTCGAAATGATGTCTGGCGCCCCCCCCCACTAAGCAGCGCCCACTCTGAGGGTCCTTGTTGTGAGCAGATCGACGTCGGAGGTCTGGGGCCGCTGGGGTCCATCTCCACCTCCTCGTCCAGGGGGATCGTCCTGCGAGGGTGGCGCCTGTGAGCGTCGGGTGCTCAGGCCCACAAAGACGGCGTCGGCTCCGACGCCGTCGCGGACGCGGCATGGCAGGAGGCGCGGGCGCCTCCTGCGCCCCCAAACTCGGGGGGGCCACCGGCGACGAGGGGCGGGGCAGAGCTGGCGATCGCCCGCCGAGACTGCTCCGCCAGGTCGACGGCGAGGCCGCGCGGCCGGCTGCGCCGACGCCGCCGCACCGCCTGCCCACGCCGCCGGGCCTTGGGCTCCAGCTGGCCGCACCGCGCGCACAGCCGCGGCTCTTCGGCCACGTCCTGCGTGCCGCGTCGAGGCTCGCACCCCTTCGGCCAGAGACTTCGCCGCGCGGGACACCGGCAGCGGCGCGCCCCGCGCGAGGGCCGCGGCGCCCGCCTCAGTTGGGGGGCCCCGCGGCCTGCGCAGGGCGGTCCGCCCGTCGCTGGCCCCCGCGCAGCACCGGCCCCACGCAGCACGGGGGGCGCGCTGGCCCGGAGGCGAAGCGCCAGTTCGTCCAGGGTGCCGTCGAGGACGATCGCGGGCCCGAGGGCGTCGGCAGACGACCGACAGAGGCGGCCGCCACCGCAACCTGCCGCGGCTCTCCGCGCCCCGCCGCCCTCCGCAGCCGCCCCGCGCACCACTGGCGCGGAGCGCCCTGGCCACGAGGGTGCACTCCGCGCAGGGCAAGCCAGGCACAGCCGAGGCAGCTGTGGTCCTCGGTCAAGAGGCTTGCTCACGCTATTCCGCCGATCCCCAGAAGAGGCAGGGAGTCCACGCACCACAGGCACTGAGCGCCGTGGCCAGAAGGGCGCACTCCGCGCTGGGCAGGCCGGGCACAGCCGAGGCAGCTGTGGTCCTCGCCCACTCCCCCCTGGGGAGCCCATCGGCTTCGGCGCCCCCCTCGAATGATGGGAGTTTCCCCAGCGGGGTCAGGTTGTGGCCTGTCGGTAGGGGAGGCGCGGGTTTCGCAGCAGTGCGCATCGCCGCTGACCGTGCCGTCCGATCGGGTGCCGTTCAGGATTCCCAGGAGGAGTAGGAGGAGGAGGAGGAGGAGGAGGAGGAGGAGGAGGAGGAGGAGGAGGAGGAGGAGGAGGAGGAGGAGGAGGAG
>CAUYUJ010001570.1:360000-390000 GCA_963575745.1 Prorocentrum cordatum | reverse complement strand
GCACATTTGTGTTTTGAACATTCGCAAGAGTTCCACGGATTTCCAAGATCAACGTATCAGAAATAATTCATGTGTTGGAAGGATTTGGGATTATGAGGGTGCAGCCGTTACGTTGATTCGCGATGTTGAAGTGTTGAAGTCCTAGGAATGGCGTCCTGGCACGGTTCGGTATCCTCAAGACGCAACAGTCTGGTTGATCCGTGGCGTGTGAATCCCGAGGCAGCTCCATTAGTGGAACTGAACCGCTGTAGGGGCCTACCAAGAGGGAGTTTGGAGGGAGGGTTTATTCCAACGTCGTTGATGATTATTGGGTTTACACTGGTCCTCCTCCTCCTCCTCCATTTTCTCCCTCGTCTCCCTCATCTTCGCTCCGCGAACTCCCCCTCCTCCCCCTCCTCACCCTCGTTCTTTCCCCTCGTCCCCAGTCCCTGCCCCTACCCCGAGCAGGAACAGGAGGAGGAGGAGGAGGAGGAGGAGGAGGAGGAGGACGCCCCCCTGGCCCCCGCTTCCCTCCCCCCACCGCCCTGGCGCAGAGCGCGCGCGGGAGGCGCGGCCCGCGCGCAGCGTGGCCGAGGCCCCCGCCGGGGGGGGGGGGAGGGGGGCGCGGGAGGCGGAGGAGGAGGAGGAGGAGGAGGAGGAGGAGGAGGCGGAGGAGGAGGAGGCGGAGGAGGAGGAGGCGGAGGCGGAGGCGGAGGCGGAGGCGGAGGCGGAGGCGGAGGGAGGAGGAGGAGGAGGAGGAGGCGGAGGCGGAGGCGGAGGCGGAGGAGGAGGAGGCGGCGGCGGCGGAGGAGGAGGCGGAGGCGGAGGCGGAGGCGGAGGCGGAGGCGGAGGCGGAGGCGGAGGAGCAGAAGCAGAAGCAGAAGCAGAAGCAGACGCAGAAGAAGAAGACGGATAATGAGAAGGAGACGGAGAATGAGAATATGAGCAATATGAGAAATCATACGATAAGAAGAATAAGTGACAATAGTGTGGGTAATAGCAACCTTAGTAATACGATCAACCACACACATAATACTTATAATTCCCGTAGTAGTAATCACCAGTCTACTAATACAAACACTACTACTACTACTGCTACTACTACTGCTGCTACTACAACTATTACTTACTAGTACTAGTACGAGTACGAGTACGAGTACTAGCACTACTACCACCACTACTACTACTACTACTACTACTACTACTACTACTACTACTACTACTACTACTACTACTAGTACTACTACTACTACTACTACTACTACTACTACTTAACTACTTACTACTTACTTCCTACTACGATACTAATACTACTACTACTACTACTACTACTTACTACGGCTACTACTACGGCTACTACTACTACTACTACTCTACTCCTGCTACTCGACTACTACGAACTACGACTACGACTACGGACTACGACTACCACTACGACTACCTACTACTACTACTACTACTACTACTACTACTACTACTACTACTACTACTGCTACTACTACTTACTACTACTACTACTACTACTACTACTACTAGTAAACATAATACTACTCATCATAATAACAATAACAAATCGTAATAGTATTTCTGATACTAGTACACTACTAGTAATGATGATATTAATAATCACACTATCCACCACCATACTGATAAAAAGAATAAGGAGAAGAAGACGACACATATTAATGTGAAGACGAAGCATAATAATAATAAGAGAAGAAGGAGGAGAAGGAGGAGGAGGAGGAGGGAGGAGGGAGGAGGAGGGAGGAGGGTGGAGCAGGGAGGAGGGAGGAGGGAGGAGAGGATGGAGGGAGGAGAGCATGGAGGAGGGAGCCCCCGCGGAGCGCCAGGGCGCACGCGCCTGGCCCGCGGGGTGCCTTGGCCGCCGTCGCAGCCGACGCCGCCCGCCCTTGCGGCACCCAGGCTGCGCGCGAGAGGGGGGCCGGCCTCCGCAGGCTGCTGCTGCTGCCGCCTGTCTTGCGGGTGCATCCCGCTTCTCGGCGGGCGGGCGGGCCTCTTCCTCCTCCTCCTCCTCCTCCTCCTCCTCCTCCTCCTCCTCCTCCTCCTCCTCCTCCATCCTCCTAGCCGTTCTGGCTCAGGTGTTCTTCCTGAGCTTGCAGCAGCATGCCTCTTCAGAGCGGCCACGTGCTGCTGCGAGCCTATCTTTCTTCACGGTGAGCTCCTGCTGGAGCAGTCTTCACGCCCCCTCGGGGGCAGATGAGCAATGAGGGGCCCGTGCTCCCAGGCCCGAAGCAACCGTTCTGGGCCTGTGGGGGCTGCGGCCTCAACACCAACTGGGCCTCGCGGGTCCAGTGCAGGTGCGGCAAGACGGCTCCCCCGAAGGTCGTGGCAGCCGCAAAGCAGTATGCGAAGAAAAATGATGGCAACGGACGTGCTCCTCCTGCTGCTGGGCGTCGCAACCCTGCTGGCGGAGGCGGCAACAACGACAAGTTACAGAGACAGCTTGATGCGCTTCAGAAGAAGTACGACAAGCTGGCGTCCTCTACTACTTCCACAGCAGGCCATGCAGGAGGCGCTGGAGATGAATCCAAGGAGGACGCCAAAGAGAAGCATATTCGTGACAGTATCAAGGACCTCGAGACCGCCATCAAGGCTGTGGGCAAACTCAGCGACGGTGGCGGCTCGGCCAAGGCCTCCTTGGAGACGCAGCTTCAGGAGGCCAGAAAGGCACTGTCAGAATGCAAGCCAGCGCTCACTCAGCACACCAACACGGGCCACAAGCTGGCACGTATGGTCGCGAAGCGCAAGCAGCTTGGACAGGATGAGACTGCGCAGCTTCAGATATTGCAGCAGGCTCAAGAGAAGCTCGACTCGATACGTGCACAGCAGACAGTATGTGACAAGGAGATCAAGGAGCTCAATCGCCAGCTGGTGCTCAACCTTCCTGGTCATCTGGGGCATGCTCCACTCAACCTCGAAGAAGTACAACCAGGTGCTGACAAGGATGCGGTTTCGGCCATGCTCCAGTCAGATGTGTTTCAGAAGTACAAGCAGTTCCTCGCGGAGCAGCAGGTCAGAGCAGCGGCAGCGACGACCACGGCATCGCCCTCCCCTTTTGATGTTGCTGGCGACACTGACATGCCTCAGGCTCAGCAGCCAGAAGAATCGACGCCAACCCCAGTACGATCGCCCAGCGCGTGGGCGGACGCAGCTGATGAGCCCGTGCCAGTCGATGTCGATGAGGACGACCCTGACGTGCAGGAGCTGTTCTTCAGCGCCCAGCGCATCGAGAAGCGTGAGTGGGGCATCGAGCTGCAGGAGATCCTGGCCAAGCGCCAGCGACGTTCCTAGCAGTAGTAGCGAAGTGATGCCCCTGTGCTGCGGCCTGCCTCTGTCTAGGTTTGGCCTTCCAGTGCCTCCCCCCCCTCCTCCTGTGGATTCCTCCCTGGGCACGATGGGCGGTGAGTTTTTCGAGACGTACAACGGAAACTCTTGGCCCACACTACGAGAACGGTTGACTACCACTTCCGCTCTTATTTTGTTGGCTCTGGAGATCGGGTTCACCCTCGACGACGAGGGTGACAAGTGCGACGCAGTAGGTAAGCTGGGCTGGCGTATGCTCGCAGCTCCTGCTGTTCCAGGATTGTCTGGGAAACCCAAATGGGGGGCGGCCGTCTTGGTCCGACAGCACCTGGGCCTCAGGTGGCCCTCGGATGGCCCTGGCATCGTCGAGCACGGTCGGATTCTGAAGGCTATCGTTGGCATCCCTTCCTGGCCCCCCCTCGTTGTTATGTCGGTTTACTTGAAATCAGGCACTGGGCTTTGCGAGCTCAACCTGAGGTTGCTTAAGAAAATCGGTCAGGCTTTGCAGCGCGAGCACCTCTTTTTGGCGGGCGGGGGCTGGAATCTGGCCCCCAGCCTCATTGAGTCAGTTGGCCTGCCCCGCCGCCTCGAGGCTATCTTGTTCGTGCCTAAGGAACGCACGTGTGTCAGTCCCTCCTCCCTCACCACCCTTGATTTCTTCCTGGCCTCCAATAGTTTTTCGAGGGCGGTTGAGGGTGTGAAGGCCGATTTGACGTGGACGGGGCGGCCCCACAGGCCAGTTCAGTTGCAACTTCGTGATCGTGCTGTGTCGTTGTACCAGTTAACTTACAGGTCGCACCAACGACTTCCGTGCGAGCTGCCTGTGGGACCGCCCCCTTGCCCGCAGAATTGGAGCATGGCTCGCGACATCGCCGAATGCGCGGCCGATGCGGCTATTTCTGCTCCCGTCGGCGAGGCGTGGGAACTTTTGAGCCGAGCGTGGGTGTACTTCTCCAATACCCTCGAGCTCGAGCTCGAGTCCTTTACGGGCGTCCCAGTTACCAGCAAGGGCCACGAGGGTTCTAGGTTGAAGGCGCGTTGGATTCCCATTTTTTCTCGTCCCAAAGGTAATGCCACGAACCTGGTTTTTGTTGGTTGGGAATGGTTGGCCCAGCAGCTTCGTGAAACCCTCGGGGCCTGCCGTCGTTTCCAGGAGGCGGAGCAAGGGATTGACCAGGACCCTAACAAGCTCGATCAATTGTGTCAGGACGTGAATCAGCAGATGCAGCTTGTTGTTGCCCAGCCATGCCCTGGAGAGGGACTCAGCGCGCGCCTGGACAGCACGATTGCACAGTCTCGTGAGCTCATGCGCCGTGGGTCCGCTTCTTCAGCCACGTGGCTGACTGACCTTGACGAGTTCCTCCAGTCTTGGGAGGACGGCTACGACGAGGCTGTCAAGGCCATCAAGAAGGGGAGGCAGGACTCATGGGATGAATGACAGGAGAAAGCGTTACGGGGAGGGGCTAGGGCTATGCACCGCCTTACCAAACTGAAACGTCGGTGGACCCCTACCACGATCGAAACTCACCCTGGCATTTTTTCGGCCAACCCGCGGGACCTGCTTGAGGCCGAGAGCGAAGCTTTGGCTAGCTTTTGGCATGCCAGCACGGCGCCGTCTAGTGTGTGGGTTCCGAACAGGAATCATCTTCCGAGGCCAACTGCAGGAAAGATCCGCAGCGCCAGCGCCAGCTTCTCGGCGCTCACCTCCCAGTCGCTCGACGGGCTGCACCCGCTGCAGCTCTCTTTGGTCTCAGATGCGGCCCTCGACACCTTCGGCGCCCTCGTTCAGGCTATCGAGTCTTTGGGGCTGTTCCCCAACCAGTTGTTCTGGTTGCTGTTCCCTTTGTTGGAGGAACCCAAGGGCGGACTCCGACCCATCCTGTTATGCGCTGGGCCCGTCCGTGTCTGGGAACGCCTCCGCAGACCTTGGCTCACCGATTTTAGCGACCGTTTCCCCCGACGTTTTTGGGCCTTCGGCCCTGGCCGCAGCCCCGAGGATACTGTGCGGCATCAGGCGGCGGCCAGCGAAGTGGCGGCTCAGACGGGCCAAGTGTCTCTTGGGGTGATCTGGGACGGCACCAAGTACTACGAAAGCTTCGATTTGGTTTTGCTCAGGGATCGTGCTCTCAAGTTTGGGTTCCAGGAAGTCATTGTTAAAGCCGCCTTTAACTTCTGGCGAGGGCCCCGAATCGTTAGGCTTGGCAGCATGTATGGCACGACCCCCTACTTCGCCACGTCGGGCCTACCCGCGGGTGACGGATTTAACGACCTGTTTGTCCGTGCGTACAGCCTCGAGGCCTTCGACGGCTACACGATGGCCAACCCACTCGTCCCTCTCTCCTCCTATGTCGATGATGATGCTCTGACGACGCAGGCGGATACGGAACAAGAGGCTCTCAGTCGTATGGTCCAGGCGTGTGCGCACATGTACGTTATTTTCCGCGACAGTTTGAAGGTCGGCCTCCAGGCGGGTAACTTAACCACGTTTGGGAGCTCTCTTTCTTTGGCTAGAAAGCTTGGCGCTTTGCTCGGCCACAAGGCTGGCCTTGTCACGAACAGCACCGTTTCTCTTGGCACTGATTTCGCCCCTGGCCAGGTGAGGTCGGCTCGCAATGCCCTTTGGAAACGCCGATCCCGTTTCGATTCTATGTTTAAGCGTCATAAGAAGTTGCAGAAGATGAGGAGCCGACTCCCTCGGCAGAAGGGCCGAATCGGGAAGATCTATGTGGCTGGCGTTACTCCTGCTGCCACTTTCGGATCGGCCGTCGTTGGTTTGAGCGACTGGGAGTTGTCCCAGGCCAGGCGTGTCCTCCTCTCCTACAAACCCCCTTTCCACCGCGGTTGTTCCCTTACGGCCAAACTTGCTTTGCATGGGGACCCCGTCGACCGTGCCAGCGTGGCCCCCGCGGTTCATTGGGCCTCGATGGTCTGGACGGCCATCACTTCCCCCGCGACTTCCTATTACACGGTTAAGGAAGTGCGTCAGATGTGGTGCCGAGTGCCGTTCGACCAAGATGTGAGTTGGAAGAGCTCGAGGGGGCCCATCCAGAGAATGCATATGTGTCTCTCTCGCGTGGGCTGGTGTGCCACGTCTGCTCTCACTTGGGAGGACGACTACGGTCGCGAAGTTCACCTCGGTTTCAATTCTCCCAGTATGGTGAGTCATTTACTTAGGCTGGCCACCCAGCGCAGTTTTGAACGGAAGCTGGCTTCGGACATCGTGAATTTTCCTGGTCACCGTGTGACTCTTGACCCCTTGCAAAAACTCCTGGGGCCCAAGTCTAAGGTTTTGACCGATCGGGAAAAATACCTCGCCAGCTCCGTTTTCTGTAATGGAGTTTGGACCCGCACGCGAGCTCGCGCGGCAGGTTACCAGAGCGACGGCAGATGCCCCTTGCGCGGTGAGGTCGACAGCATCCGCCACCGCGGGTGGTTGTGTCAGCATCAGACTGCACGGGCTGTCCGAGCCGAAGTTGCGGGAGAACAGCTTGAGCTTTTTCAGGAGGCCCTGGAAAGTGAAGACCGGTTTTTATGGGACGAACTCAAACTCGAACATCCCGAAACCCTCCACCCCCCTCCGTCCAACCACCCTGCCCCCACCCTCTACTCGGCCGAGGGGGCCGAAATCGAGTGGGGATCCGTGGACTTGCGAGGGTGCGAAGTGTGCATGGACGGATCCTGTCTCCGTCATGCGGTGCGCGAACTTAGCCGTGCTGCGTATGCGTGGGTTTTTCTGGGCCCAGGTGAAACCATTTTGGCCTACGCTAAAGGAACTGCATGGGACGTTCTTCCCCAGACGCCGCAGGCGGCCGAGCACCAAGCCATGGCCTGCCTGCCCATCTATGTAGAGTACACGGGTACTCGCATCAGTGACTGTATGACAGTGGTCAAGCTCTGCCTCACCAGCCCGACGAACCAGACGTCGGCCAAGCACCGTTATGCAGGCATGCGACGTGGGGCACTGCTTCATGAAAAACGTGATCATGACATTGTCGTGCAGCACACACCAGCGCATCGGTCGCAAGAGGTTATCGATTCGCTCTCGCCCGTGGACAAGAGGATCGCCGTTGGCAACAGTCTCGCTGACTCGCTCGCCAAACATGCCCTCTCCCTCCACCCCCGTCCCTCGAACCTGAATTCGGACATTATCGAGTCGAATTTAGTCAAGTTGAAATTCGCGGTCAGAGTCCTGGCCAAAGTTTTGTGTGTTTTCGAGGTTGAACGGTTTGAACGCTCCCCTGCGGGGCCCCGCGCACGCTTCCTCAAGTCAGGGGGTTGGCACGCGTGGGAACCCCTTGAGCAAGGCCGAGCGCGGTGTCTGAGATGCCTAACTTTTTGGAAGGACCCGTCCACCAGACCAATGATCGGCTGCCCTGGGCCCAGCAAGACCTGGCGGGGGGTCCTCGATTTCAACAGAGGCCACACGCTAGCGCATACGCGTGTGACCAAGAACGATGTCGAGGCCACTATGTTTTTTTCTGCACGACGTGCGGGGCCTACACGGCCAAGAGGTGTTACCTGCTTGGCCGCGACTGCCCGCTGCGCAGGCTGTCAGGGGCCCCCACGACTCTCCGCCGCATCTTTGACGGACAGCACCCTCATTACAGGGAGGAGGGGGCGCGTCTCAGCGTGTCGAGTCGCCGTGGAGCGGCCTACATGCAGTACGCTGCGGCTCTGCCGCCGCCGCCTGACGTTCGCCAGCCTCTGCGTGGGATGGAGTCCCTGCCTCAGACGCCAGGCATGCGCGCTCTCGTGGCACGTATTCAGGCTCGGGGGGCTGCTGCGAAGGCAGCAACCCCCCGAAATGTTTCTCGAAGCCGCAGTCGCGGCCGCTAAGCCTTTAGCATCGGTCCTGCCCTCTGGGATTGCAGAGGAAAAATCCTCCATCCTCCTCCCCCTCCTCCCCCTCCTCCTCCTCCTCCTCCTCCTCCTCCTCCTCCTCCTCCTCCTCCTCCTCCTCCTCCTCCTCCTCCTCCTCCTCCTCCTCCTCCTCCTCCTCCCCCCCCTCCTCCTCCTCCTCCTCCTCCTCCTCCTCCTCCTCCTCCTTCTAATCCTCCTCCCCCCTCAGGTGGCTGAGCAGCGGGGAAGCCCTTTTCACGGAGGCCGCCCGCGCACCTCAGCCCCCAGCCCCATTTGGGGCGGCCTCGCGACGAGCGCGCAGCCGCGATCGCGCTCGCCCGCGTGGCATCGGCGTGCCAGGCGGCTGCGAGCCACTGCCCGAGACGTGCTGCGCCGGGAGGCACACGTCTTTCGACTGCTGCGACATCACGGCAGCGAGCCGTACACCAAATGTGGCGTATGTGGCACGAGTGAATGGAACTCGCTGTTGGCATTGCGAGACAGGCATTGTCGATGCGGAGTGCAGCTCGTGCTGCGCAAGAAGAACTCCAAGGGCAAGGGCGGCTCGGCCATGGAGCAGGGCACCCTCGCCCTGAGGCTGCCGCAGGGCCGCAAGGGCACTCCCGATGCGACGGCGGTCTTGAAGCGGGCTGCCGGGCTCGCCAAGGACCCCGCTCTCAAGAAGGCGCTCGAGGCGGAGTTGGCGCAGCTGGCGGAGTCGCCCCCCCAAGGCCGCAGTCTCGGCGGGGGAGGCTCACAGACGGGCGGAGGCGGCCTGGAGGGACGCCAACGCGCAGTACGACGCGGCGGTCAAGGCCGTGGAGAGGGCGGCGGAGCAGCTTGCCCAAGCACGGCTACGTGAGGAGACGGTGCGTACCTTGGCACAGGCTGAGCTCGCCAAGAGGACGGCCGTGAAGGCCCTCGCGGCGGAGGTAGGCCTGCCTCACGTCACAGGCGCCTGAGGCGGGGTCATCTCCCGAGAAGACTGGGAGAGACATCAGCTTCGACGTTGTCTGGGATGAGACCTTCTTCGCGTCGCTCCATGACGGCACCATGGGGTGCGAGGAGGCCGAGAAGAAAGAGCTGCTCCAGCTCGAGAAGGATCTGGTCTCGGCGAAGTCCTACCTCGGCGAGAAGGGTGACAAGGTGCGTGAGTGGTATGCACGCATGGAGGTCCTCAGGAATGAGTTGGCCTCGAGGATGGCCAAGAAACGCCAGGGCGCGGACGGCGCCGCGCAGGCCACCATGAAGACGGACGAGCCAGCGGCTGCCACACCTGGCGCAGCGCCCGAGGAGCCCGCGCCCACGGCGACGGAGACGGAGGGCGACTCCCAGGCGCGCATCGACGCGGAGGTGGAGCGCATCCGCAGCGCCAAGGCAGCGGCGGCGCAGGCTGCGGCTGCCACAGCAGCCCAGGCCGCCCAGGCGGCGCAGCGCGCCGCGGCCAAGGGCGGCGGGCGCCGCGCTGGCGCGGCGGCTTGAGGTGCCGCGGCCCCTGCAGCACCTCCGCATCCGAGCGTCGAGGTGGCAGGGGCCGAGGCCGCGAGAGCATCGGCAGCCCCCGCTGCTGGTGCTGGCATCGGCGCCGCTGGCGCCTGGGGAACTTCAGCGTCGCCGAGAGCTTCGGCATCTTCGGGCGTGCTGGACCCCCCCACGCCCGCGGCAGCCCCTGCTCTTGCCGTGGGCCCTCCAAGGGAGGTTCAGGGGGGGGGCAAGTCCAGGGCATCGTGCACGTCGTCCAATGGGTCGTCGCGGGGGGGTTCGACCGCGGGAGCGGCGGCGGGCGCCCAGGGGCAGCGAGCAGGGCCAGGAGCTGAGCAGCCTCAGCTTGGCCAGGGCGCTGCCCTTGGGGACGCTGGCGGCGCAGCATCTGCAGCTACGGAGCAGCCTGGGGGCCGCGAAGTGGGGCAGATATTTTTATCGAATATCACGACTTTGGGTCGCAAGTCTGGGGACTATGTGATGCACCTTGCAGGGGGTCAAGCTTTCCATCATTTCGCATTGTGTAAGACTCATGCAGGGCCAGCATCAACGAACACATGGACCAAGTTGGCTCGTCAGCACAAACTTAGACTTCTCGCCAATCCAGCCAGAGCGACAGGGACTCAGCGCCGCACTGAGTCAGGAAAGCTCTGGACGGGTTCTTGCCAGTTGTCCTCCACCAGCAGGGGTTCAGTATATTGATCGTTGTCTTCTACGGCAGGTGTAGCCTTGGCACGCGCGCAGAACACCTTGCTAGATTTGCTCGACTCGGCACGCTTTTGCAGCCCTTCAACTCCCGTGGGTTGTGTTGGGCGATTTCAATTTGGCCTCGTCGGAGCTCCAGCGTACGGGCTTCCTTGCCAAGATCGGGGCGTCTGCGCTGCATGCCCCTGTCGAGCGCGCACGTGCCGGAGCTAGCGGTTCGTCTCACATCGATTTCGCCTTCGTTTCTAGAGCTGCGGCCCCGTATGTCCTGGAGCTACACGCTATTCAGGATGCCCCATGGAAGCCACATTGTGGGCTAGTTTTGCAGTTGAGAGGGGCGGGGGAGCAATTAATCACGCGATCGCTCGTCCTGCCCCAGCGTCTTGCCCAGGTCTCTCGTCCACAGCAGCAAGAGACCCCAGGCTCTAAGTCCTCCCGGGCGCGTAGGTCACAGGCGTTGCGTCAGAGTCTTGCTCGCGAAAAACAATTGGAACGTTCGGGCCAGTTGTTTGGGGATTTGCTTGCCGACTCAGCGTAGGTCGCCCCTCCTTTCGTCGCCCCCCACCCAGTCTGGTCAGCGCCCCGGCGTGGAGAGTGGGCCGACTGGCGAGCCTGAGATGTGGGAAGGATGTTTCGTTGGTTTTGCGGACGAGGAGGTGGGCCCCTGGGCCGAGGGGCCCAATTTTGTCGAGCCCCCCCGTCCCGCCCCTGCTCCTTCCTCCTCCCCTTTTCCCCTTCCTCACGAAGAGGCGGTGAATGTTATACTACTGCCGCTCCTGGGCAGGTCTCGGCTGCTGGGAGGGATGGTCCGATGAATTCTTCCGCCCCAGTTCCTGTTGCGAGCGAAGTCGCGAATGAACCTGTTGAGACCCCCCCCCCAGCGAGAGCGACCCCAGGGTTGAAGCAGTATATCAATCCGACTCCCACGGTGGCACTCCCACCGTTCCGCCCCCCTGCGCTGCTTGTGCCGTTGCGCTCTCGCCCGGCCGCTGGCGTTTGGCTCGAGCCCGTTCGGGCTTCCACATGCGCGCCCCCGATCGAGTCTGGGAACCCATCCGCGACTCGCTTTCATATGAAGTCGGCCGCGCATATGTCCTCAGCGTGAGTGGTGCTTTCTCTGCCTGGATTGCAGCGGTCGGGGCGGTGCATCACGAGCGCGCAGGCACAGTGGATGGAGGTGCGCCTTCCAGGGCAGACGGCCCAATTATGAGGATCGAGAGAGCGCATCATTCTCAACATCATCGCGACATGCCCTTCAGGGACGTAATCGCAAACTGGTGGGAGAGGGTTCACGTTATAATGAGTAAGATGAGTAGACATGGGCGAAGAGGGAATGGAGCTGCTCAGATTCGTGAGTTGGCTCAGGCGGGGAGTGGGCTAGGATCGCAGGCCCCTGATGGTGTTCAGAAGCTGGTGGGGGCAGGTCCCGAGGCTACTTCCTGGTCTCTATGGCAGCAGCTCCTGCAGGGTCTCGCCAGCGCGCCGCGCCAGCAGATGGAGTCTTTCAGTGCGGAGGCGAGGGTCTTTGCAGGCAGGGCGCGCAGCCGCGCCATCTCTTCGCCCATGGCAGATTTCAAGACATGGATTACCGACAATTCTACGACAGGTGTTATTTTTAGGGCCTCCAAGGAGGTCCCTCAGTCCGCAGATCAGATGGAGGTCAGCGGCGCTATGTTGTTTCATCCCCATCATTTGGTGGACCACCGTGCTGCTCACTGGCACAAGTTGTGGACTTCCGCCGAGGTTAAGGAACGCAGTGAGGTTCGGAACCTGTTTGGCACCGTTCAGGAGCGCGCGCGGCTGGAGCCACTTCCACCGTTGGACATCGACGTCGTGAGGCGAGCTCTGCGCGCCATGAAGGCGCGGGCGGGGCAGGGCATCGACCGCCTGTCCCCGCTCGACCTGGAGCTCCTCCCAGACGAAGCTCTTGCAGAGCTGGCAGAACTGTTCAACATGTTCGAAGAGTTCCAGACGTGGCCGTGGCAGTTGATGGGCGTCTTGGGCAGGCTCCTGCCCAAGAAGGCTGAAGGTCAATTTCGCGTCATAGGCCTCATTTGTGTTCTGTGTAGGGTGCGGCCCCTTGCCCGTGAGCCCGTCGCGCAGACGTGGGCGCAGGTAGACCAACCTTCATGGGGCGCTGCTGTACGTGGGAACTCGTCGCTCAAGGGAGCGTCCATGAGAGCGCTCGACGACGAGTTGTACACCAGGCTCAAGATGGCGAACGGTCAAGCGCTGGCAGACATCCAGAGTGTCTAGGATATGATGGAATGGAGCACCCTGGTCAAGGGTGCTTTCAGATACGGGCTCCCAGCTGTAATGTTGCGGTTAGCATTGCAGATATGCGCGGCCCCGCGGATGCTCGACCAGGGCGACGCGGTGTCGCTGCCTTTTCAGGCCACGAGGAGCATCATCCAGGGGCAACGTTCAGGCACGCGCTTCGCGCGATGTCACCAGCCTGGTGATGGAGCGCTTGACGGTGGCGCATCCAGCGTTATCGGAACGGCTGTGGATCGACGATTCGTCGCAGACGGCAGTGGGCTCCAGTCAGTCTGTACGGGAATCCCTCATTGAAGGGGTCACAGCTGTTCACGATATGCTTGAGGATGTCGGTCTCCAGCTAGCCCCCAAGAGCGCCATCATGTGCTCCTCCATGCAGGACGCCAAGGCCATCGTGCGTGAGCTGTCCAGACGAGGAGTGAAGGTGCAATGTGTTCAGAGGCTGACGTAGCTTGGCGTCGACTTGAGCTGCGGGAAAAGGCTTGCACGTTCGACGCGGAACCTGCGCATGGCCAACACCAAGAAGCAGCATGGTCGTCTTCGGAAATATGCTGGAGCGTCTAGGCGCTTCAAGGTGCTCAAGAAGATAGAGCTGGCGGGCCCTCAAGCGGGGGCGCGTTACGGCCATCAAGTTCTTGGATTGCTTGATGCCGTCTTGTTGGAGCTACGGCGCCGACATGGGGCGGTGTCGGGGCACCGTCGAGGACGGTGCTTGGCGGCGCTACTCGACCTGAGGGCCCCAGGGGCTGACCCTGGATACGCGTTGCCTCGCCTGTGCTTGGAGCAGTGGATCCAGCGTTGGCTGCAGTTTCCTAGGGTTCGTGCCTCAGTCGGCCGTGTTTGGGAAGATGCAGTACGTCAGGTGAGTGCTCTCGAACCTCGACATCGCTGGCGCCATGTACGGGGGCCATTCACTGCCGTGATCACCTACCTTGTCAATGCAGGTTGGGAGGTGCCGCAGGCTACTACGCGGTTCCTACTTACTGGCGAAGGATGCGACGAGGAAGGATGGATGTTCTCCTCGGGTGAGTTCAAGGCTGTCGATCAGGCGCGAGATTTGATTGACCGTTTCGCCCAGTCGCTCCGGGATAAGCTGTGGAGGGAAGCCGCAGCCAAGTCTCATTGTGGAGGTGGCATGGAAAACGGCGTCGACAATTTCAGCTTGCGCAGGTATCTGCGCCATTCCGAACGCATCCCAGGTCATGGCCGTCAACTGAGCGAGTTGATGTTGACTATTGCAGTTGGCGGCTCTTGGACGGACGACAGGAAGAAGGGCGCAGGCTTGCAGGCGCCCGAACTTTGTAGGAGGTGCGGCCAGGCTTTGGAGACCCCGCTCCATCGCGCGTGGGAGTGCGAGTGTAACCGCGACTCGCCTGTTTTCGTTGCCTCGGACAGGCAGGTTCCCAAAGCCTTGGCCCAAGCTAGTAGCGGTGAATGTTTTTGGCTCAGGGGTCTTATCCCCAGAGACATGATTAATTTAGACCCCCCCTCCAACGACGAGTGCTGGGTCTACAGCCACCCGAACGATGATGATCTTGACCCGTATATTGGGGTCGGGTCTCACCTCCACCCCCTCCTCCTCTTCGGGGACGCGTCGGGGGCTAAGGACACCCACGGCCCTCGACTGCGTAGAGTAGGGATTGCAGTACCCAGCAGCCCCGAGCAGCCAGAGGGCACTGAAGTTCGTTTCTTGTATGGCCCACTGCCTGGTCGGCACCAGTCCGTTCCCAGGGGAGAGTTGTACTGCCTGGTTTCAGCAGTGGCCTACTCTAGAGGGCCACTAGCACTTGTCACCGACAATGATGAGGTTTGTCGGGGTTTCTGGGCGAATAATTTTCTGGTTCCGCCGGGGCCGAATGCCGATTTGTGGAGGAAACTTGGAGAAGTCATTCAGGCGACGGACCGTCATCCTGGTGACCTTGCAGTGCTCCAGATCCCGTCCCACTTAGAGGCTCAGGAAGTTGTCGCGCGTGGCCTGTCAGGGCCCCTCGTTGCTGGGAACTTCTTCGTGGACCACCTTGCTGGCATAGCTGCTAAGCTTTTTGGGGTCCCCTGTGCACAAAGGTTTCAGTTGCTCCAGGTCGAAGCTGATGCTCGTTTGATTCGCGAACGTTTGCTCAGGACTAATCTGGAGGCTATCAAAGCCGAGGGGTCAAAACAACGGCGCCCTGCTGCTGCTGCTGTTGCTCCTCTCCCCCCTCCTGTGGCTGTGGCGTTGTTCTCTTCTAGGCACAGCTTGAATGAGAGTGGGAAAAAGTGCTCCAGGTGTCAGAGCTCCACCAGCGAGGCGAATAGGACTCGTTGGCTTAATCAAGATTGCTTCGATATGTTGCACGTTTCAGCCACGCTCTCGAAACTTCCCCTGGGTCGGATATTACATTTCGCTGGGGGTGAGGTTCACAGTTCGCATGTTATGTTGTACCATTTCTCCTTGGACCTGTGGTTTTGTATGGCGTGTGACTATTATTCTCAGCAGCAAATTTGTGGCCTTGCGGACTTGCGTCCTGCTCGTAGGTCCCCTCCTGTCCCGATCACTAAGTCTCGGAAGGAGTATTTGAGTCGAATCTCTCGGGACTTATGGCCTAAAGTTATCAGCTATGCTGAGAAGCGGTCCCGAAGGTTGTAATTTCTTTGACTCGCTTCGCGAGTGGTCTCATATCATATCATCCTCCTCCCCCCTCCTCCTCCTCCTCCTCGTCCTCCTCCTCGTCCTCATCCTCCTCCTCCTCTTCCTCCTCCTCCTCCATCATCCTCCCCCTCCTTCTCCTCCTCCGGACGCTTGCGCTTCCTTCGGCGTCAGTCCAGCATACTTCTACTATATGTGCGTCGCCCCCCACAGGGGCGACGCGCGCACCGAGAAATCTTATAGTGTATGCGTCGTGGTGGGCGCTCTCTGGCCACGCCGCTCGGGAAACGATGTACTACAAGATGGGTATACTATGTGTTCGGGTCGGACGCGCCCCTCCAAGGAGGACATATCGTATTAGTATGTCTCTGTGCGTCCCATTTCTCCTCCTCCGCAACCGCCCTCTCCTTCTCCAGTCGTCTTTCAGTATTGTTTAACCGATCCCCATCCCCATGGTCATCCCTTTCGATACCCCCACCAAATTACACTCCCTGTTGGGGATACACCCCTCGAAACCCGAAGGTTACGGCCTACATCCCCATCTAGGGGGGTAAATCGGCCAGTGGGGCCCAGCCTGCGCTTGTGGGGATGGGGATCGGCTGAACGATGCTCAGCCTTCACGCCCCGCGTCCGGCGCGCCCCGCCGTTGCCGACCCCCGCGCCTGCGGCGGCCGGCGCTGCCGACTGCACGGGCTTGTCCTGCCGGTGCGGGTCCTCGTGCTGGCACCACCGCGCGATTGCCGCTGCTGCTGCTGCCGCCACAGAAGACCATCGCCGCCACTGCCCCTGCCTTCCCACGCACGGCATGCCGCAGACTCCGTGCGACGTGCTAGCCTCCATACTACACGCTACATACTACACGCTCTTCTCCAAGGCTTCTCCTCCTCTTACTCGACACTTCTCGTCGTCCTCCTCCTTCTTTTTCTCGATCCTCCTTCTCTTCCTAGATTCTTCTCCATGCCCCCCTCACCACTCCTCCGACCTCCATCTTCCCCTCCCCCCCTGAATCGCTGGGGCGCCCGTTTGCGGCGACCCCGAGGCCGTCCTGAGACCGACGGGGTGCAACTGCAGGCCGCCCTCATTGACAAGGTAACGGGATAACGGTTTCAGAGCACGTGTGTTTGTTATCACCCTTCTCTTCGGCACCGCCTGCACCCCTGGCCCCGCCCACTCCGGCCGCCTGAGGCCCGCGCCTGCCTGTGCCCTGTTTCCCTAATTAAAGCTGTGCGTAGCCCGCCTAGCTTTTAGCCGAAGAGGTTCGCTCTCGCCCCGCCAACCAGAAAAGTGTTTGTTCTCACCGCGCAGGCAGTGTTTGCAGTGAAAGGTTCTCCTCCAGGGGCCGTTTCCTTCATGCTACAGTCTCTCGCCCACTCCTTGGTTGGCCTTCGCTCTTCGCTCTTCACTGATAAGCGCTCCCCCCTCCCTGCACCCAGGTCGGTCGCCAACCTGATGTTCTCCCCAACGCAGCCTCAGTTCGACTGACTGGTGGCACCCCCTCGAGTCTCAGGAGTCGCCTACGCATCGCCGGCGACCAGGAGCGCGCCGTAAAAACAGCCCACTGCACTCGCTGTGCCTTGAGCGCGGCACCAAGGACAGAGCTCAGCCACGCGCAGAGGGGGGTGGGGGGAGGGGGGAGGGCTTCTTAGAAGCACCCCTGCTTCTTACAAGGCGCGGGCCTTGTCTATAGATGTAAGGCTGGCGCCTTCTAAGAAGCAGCCTTCTTCTAAGAAGCCCTCCCCCTCCCCCCACCCCCTTGTGCGCGCCGCCAAAGAGCCCCGACGCGATCTAACGACGACCACGATGCAGCGGACGCAAGACTGCCACTGAACGAAACTCGCCCCCACGACAGGCAGCCACCGTCGGCGTCCGCCCCAAGCGGCACGGTGAGCAGCGCGCGCACGACGGGCACCATGCCACCCCCCACGGTGGTCTCGCGTTGCCCCTGGGCGAGACTTGGCATCGCTCGGACGTAAGCACTTCTTCTCGGCGAGGACCAGCGAGGAGCATCCTGTCTCATCTTCCCAGGAAGAAAAAGAAAAACATTCACGAAACCGACAGCGGCACTGAAAATGGAAGTCCGAGCGATGGCGAGGCGACGGCGGGGCGTTTTTTTTCTATGCTGGCCGACGCGAGCCGACGCACTCCCACCCCCCCGTACACGTCTCCCTCCGGCGGCCCAGGGACGTCACTTCGGCGAGGAGCAGTAGGTGGTCGCAGGTGATTGTTCCCTCCTGGCCTCCGACTTCTCGACGAAAGGGGACCCCCAAACGGGGTGGTGATCACCCCGTGCGGCGAGTCGGTGGGGATTCGGGGTCACCGCACGATTTTGGGGCTCGGGTCGTTCTCCGAGGAAAAAGCCTCTGGCGACTGGGGCATCCGAGGTTCCAAAACAGTGCGTCGACGGACCGTGCGGTGAGGTCTGGGGGGATTTCGAGGTCACCGCACGGTCCGTCACCGCACCTGTTCGGGACTCCCCCCAAAAAAGGCCGCCACGCAAAGGAGGGACACCCTGGGATATTCCCCGGGGAGGCTATTCCAGCGCACCCCTGATCGAGGATGGGCGCCCCCCCATCGTATATCCCAGGGTCGGACACCACGTTTTTCAAGTCCATTCGAAATCCGCACGAAGCCTGGGACAGGGTTCGACATATCCCCTGTTAGATGGGGTGTTGCTGACTCTACGCGCATCCTCACCAAATTTTTCAATTAAGCATCTCCAGTCGAGTTGCCTTGACGAAGGATGTGTAGCAGCAACGACAGCATGAGGAGCAGTCCATGGATGCCTTGGCGGATTGTGCCTGCTTGGGGTCACTTTGGAGTTTTCGGCGGCGATGCTGGATGCTTTTGAGGCCCTCGCGGCTCGTTTTCGGGTGGGGCCGTCCTGGGGCTCTCTCGGAGTTCTCGTGAAGGCCTCGGGGCCCCTCTTCGGGTCATCTCGGAGGTCATCGGCCATTCGGGGCCATCCGGATCGCCTATTGGGGCCCTCTTGGGCCGCTCTTTGGGCGCTCTCTGGACCGTCTTGAGGGCTCTCCTGGGGGCTCTCTTGGGCAATCGTGGAGCCATCTGGAGGTCTCAGAAGCCCATCGAAAGCGAAAAGGCGAGAAGGGAGACAACATTGATGTTATTTGGACTAGGTTTCGCAAGGATGTTGACCTCTTCGACAATTCGTTCGGTTCGGAGGCTTTGTGGCAACTCGGAGCCGTCTCTAGGCGGTATCCTAGCGTCTTGGAAGCATGTTGGAGGCTACCTTGAGCCATCTTGGGCTACCTCGAGCCACCTAGGAGGCCATCAGTTGCCGTCTTTGGGCCAGTGGGCTCAACATGACCGTCTTGGCACCTCGCGAAGCTCCTCTTCCAGACCAGGGGTGGGGGGGTACTGGGAGGGATCAAGCTACCCCCCGAAGGACGGCCGTATTGCTCACTCCCGCCCGCCTTCCCACCACATAAGTAGCACTGGAGCCTCAGCATGAACCATTGGCATTCACCGGGAACCAACGCATACGCCAGACAGGCGCGCGACGCCCAAGGAAACCGCGCTTGCATAGAGCTCGCGCAGGTGCGCGTTGAGCTGCTGCGGTCGCAGGCGCCAGAGCCCCCTCAGGCTGCACCTGCGCTCAGTGCGCCTGGCTTCTAGTTGATTCTCTCCGTGCTGCACTTGGGCAGCACCTAGACGTGCTGGGCTTTCGTGGTGGAGATGTTTTGCGCGCTGAACTCGAGGCCGCGTTCGGCAACCCGCAACCTGGAGAAGCAGATAGGCGTGACAACAGAGGGCGCGGCACCTACTTCGGCATGGCGACGGAGGATTATTTTCAGGGATACTTGGAGGAAGTGGGTTTGCCTCTTCCAGGCGGGCGTGCTGGCGATGATCGGGCGGCAGCGCTGCGTGAGGTTTGCAAGCGCCACGCAGCCGCCTGCAAGCGGTACTTCATCAAACGCAAAAAGTTTGCTGCGGGGGGCCACCAGCGCCAAAGACATGACAATGCCCGACGACATTTGCCACGCGGCCCCAGGGCAAAGGTGCGGAGAACGCGTCTGCGCCACGTTCTGCAAGTCGATGCTGGATGAGGATGACTTCGATATCGACGACATGATAGCCGCCGAGGAAGAGGCAGCAACTGTGGCCTTCGGCGCAGGGCTGGCCGATGCCGCCACGAGCGATGTCAGAACGCAGAGTCCTGTGGAAACCCCAGTGCAGGGGAGCACCTGAGGCCCAGATCCCGCGGATGCCCCGATTGGGGATGCCGCGTGGTTCATGTCGCCACGTTGGGGAACATCGTCAATGGATGGTGGCCGTATTTCGGGCCGGGGACGGCGGAGAGGCAGGTGGGCGGCCATGTTGGGGGGCCCGAGACCACATCCTCAGCTGTGGCGGGCAGGCGGACCCAGGCCAGCGGCGAGCGGTTCGGCAGCGTCGCCACTGTGAGCGTTACGTTTCACGGTCTCGCGGCCCCTGGGTGCAACATTTCGGAGGCCTCACAGAGCGCGAGTCCCCCGTCGCGTCGGTTCTCGTGCAGGGCCACCGCGCCCTCAATTCTAAGGTACGTGGGGTGCAAGAAGCTGCCGTCGAAGTCGGCTAGGCGGGCACGTGGTTGCCAGCTATAGCGACCAGCTGTAGCAGCAGTGGAGGAATTTCTGTCCTCGCACGAACCGACACCTTCGTCACCTACGGGCCCGGCACCACAGACGGCTGCGTCGTGCCCGCTTGTGTCATGGCGGCACGTGCGCACTGGGGACTGTCGGGTGGGCTGGTTCGCCTGTCGGCGTAATTCGTCGTGGGGGGCGCCAGTTGGGCCCAGGGCCTGGCGCTGCTCCGAGGGGCCGCCCAGTGCATCGAGCGCGTGGAGCTTGCTGACTATGCCTGGATGTTGGCGGACGGCTTCAGCGCTTAGCCTGGGCAGGTGTTTAACGCTCTCGCGCCCCCTTCTGCAAGTTGCTGTCAGCGGGGCGGCCTGTGTGCATCCAAGCTACTCCTGGCAGGTCCATTGGCTTCTTCGTGGTCCCAGCTGACCTTACACCCCGGCTGAGTGCCCTGCCCGTGGACGATGGGGCGCGCGCGACCGCGTCTGCCTGCGCGCGCGGCGCCTCAGGGGAGGGGCGCGAGACGCGGGTGCGAGTGCAGGATGTGCCGCCAGCTGCGCCGCCCGATCCGCCCGCGGGCTGCTCGAGGTTCTCGCGGAGATGGCAGCGGGCGGCGCAGTCGGCGAAGTCCGTCGCCACCTCGGCCACATGCAAGTTGCTCGGGACATCGCGGCGCGGGTCGTCGAGGAGGAGATCCCCGGTCGCCGCGACGTCTTCGGCGAGGCCAAGCTGCCGCCTTGCTCCTTTGCAGCCTCGAGCGCGACGGCGGCGACTTCTTCGCCGCGCCGTTGAGAGGCATCGCGTCCGGAAACGCAGCGGCGGGAAGTAGCGCGCTGTGCTGAGCAGGACGACGGGGGGCGTCGCGTCGACCATCCGACCTTGGCGGACATCGCCCTCCACGCGGAAGCCCGGGCCACATGGGGCGGCGGAGCGGGCCGAGGCGACGACGGCAAGCGCTGGCGCTGGGCCGAGGGCGCCGCGCTGACCGGCGCGAGGAAAGGGCGCGCGTTCACGAAGGGCCGCCAGCTGCTCGAGTCGGCGCGCTTCACCCCCGCGGCGCAGCCCAACAAGATGGAGGGCGGCGAGCTCGGAGCGCTGCAGGACATCTGGTAGACGCACCAGCAGGAACCCATGGCGATACCGCCGCAGGCAGCCAGTTGGCCAGAGCTGCCCAGCTTCATGGCCGAGCTACTGAGGCGGGTCGTCGCCGCGTATCTTGCGCGAGCTGCGTCTGGACGCGCGGTGACCATCTGGCGTCGCCCTGCAGGCGTTTGGCGAGCTGCTCGCGCAGGCAGAGCGGCTCGGCAGCTGGCCCCCCGACCGCGTCGCGCGCCCGCTGGCTCGCGTCTTCGAGGCTGACGGCGGGGCCAGTACCATCGGCCTCCAGAGAAAGATCGCCCGCGCGCGGGACTCGCAAGGTGGCGTCAGATCACCGTTTGCGCGAGCGCGGGACAGGCGCCAGCGGCTCTTGGGGCACTCGCAAGGGATGCAGCTCGGCGGACTCGGCCTTTTGGCCACAACCCGGAGGCAGATGTTGTCATTGCGCCGGGACGCGGCTCCATCGCACTCTGCGTCGACAGTTGGATTGCGGTGTGCCGTCCATCTTGATCTTCGATGGCTGCAAGTGGGCTTCTGCCCAGGTCATTGGATTGTGAGATGCACGTGCTGGCGCCCGCGGAGGGCCCGCGCCTTCGGCAACGTCCCGGAGGCGTATTTCTCCAGCCAGGGGGCCATTTCAGGCTGCGCCCATGCCACCGCGGCGCTTGCAGCGCTCGCGAAGCGCGCCATGGGGGGGGGCAGTGGCCCGAGGACCAGCGCGCGACCTGGTAGACGACGCCGGCATGCAGAAGGTCAGCTGCAAGCAGGAGGACGTGCGCTGCATGGCCAGGGTGTCGCTGAGCCTTCTGCAGGACCTCGATGGGGTTTGCAGCCGCCGCGGTGGCCCTCAGGCGATGGCCCCAGGTCTGCGCGGATCGCATGGGGTCAAGCGCAATCGTCGGGTCGCCAGCCTCGCCAAGATGGTCGGGTGGAGAGCGGTGGGGCTTCAGCGCGTGGGGCTGGCCCCCCTGGCGCTGCGTGGTGCTGCGGTCAATGGCGTCCCTGGCGAGGCGGCCAGGGGGGCGCGCGCTTGCTGGGGCGCTGGCTGACGCCGGGCCCGCGGCGAGCTTCGCGCGGGCCCTCGCGGCGCAGCCCCACTTGCTTTTCATCCCTTTCGACGCGGCGAGCCAGGCGGTGATGAGGCATGCCGCGTAGATTCGGCAGCAGCGCGCGGTGCTGTCGCAGGCGCAGACCGCGCAGGGACGCATCGACGACGCGCTCAGCGGCAACCCTTGCCTCGCGATGGCGGGGGGGCCCATCGCGGCGGCGCGGTAGTCTCTGCAGCGCATCTCCTGGAAGACAGTGTCGGACCATAGGACGATGGGCGACCCGGGCCAGCCTGTTTGATTCCTCGCCAAAGGCCCGCGCGCTGTTAGGGGCGCGCTGCACGACGGGGCGCGAAGGTGGCACGCGCGGCTGTTGCAGGCCCACGCCGCAGAGTGGAACGGGTAGCAGCTTCGGGCCAGGGCCATCACAGCGACGCTCCGTGGGAAGGAAGCGGTTGCGTGCTGCGAGCAGCGCGGTGCTTTGCAGCGCCTGTGGGCAGGCGCCGTGTGCCCGCGTGGCCAGCGGCGCGCGCGCGGCCTCGCCCCTGGCGAGGCTCGTCAGCGCCGCGGGCGCCCATGCGAGACGCATGGCCGCCGGTGGGATCATTGCCCAGGGCTCGCGCGTCGCGCGGGCGACGAACCCGCGGGCGCCCCGTCGCCCCCAGCGCGCACGCTGCGCGTGGACGTCTACGAGGACATGCTGAGATGCTCGTTGGACTGCCCGGCTACGATGCTCTCGAGCTGGCGTCGCGCATCCTTGCGGCGCCGCCGCGCCCGTCTCGACGCGCGGTCGTCTCTCGACGCGCGGTCCTGGGGGGGGGGCGCGGCTGAGCGGCGGGGCGCGGCGTGCGCCGACGCGGGTTGCTTGCTCGGACAGGTGCCCGAGATCCAGGAGGTCTCCTGGGCATGGCGCAGATCGGCGGCGCGGGCGGCGCCCCCCTCGGGGCACCGCGCCCAGGCGAGGGCGCGCCGTCCCGCGCGGGGGGGTTGTCTTGCAGGCGCTGATGGCTGCGCCAGGTGTCGATCACGCGGCGTATGTCCATCTGCCGAGCGATCGCGACGGCACTTCTTGGGAAGCTCAGGTGGCGGAGGCAGACGGAAGGCGCGCCGACACCCATAGAGGGAGACGTGCAACGCCGTTCCAGCCAGGCCTGGCGAGCAGACGCGGCCCCCGCAGTTCACCTGGATACCGTCGTGCAAGTTTCCGGAGGCGGCGGTGGGCCTCGGGCGCGATGGCATGCACTGGCTCGGCAGCCTGTGGGCTGACACGTTCGCTGCGTTTGCCGCGCTGGGGTTGGAGCTGAGTGCCAATTTTGGGAGGAGCATCGAGATGCGCTTTGCGGCGGCGCAGCAGATGGCGGGGTTCGGCGCTTGGACGGCCAGTAGGGTTGCCAGGGCAGGGGCGCCGGGCCCCTCGCCCGTCTCGCAGAGAGTGTCGATTCTCGAGGCGACTCCGCCAAGGCTCGGGCTGATCGAGCACGAGTGCGTCGAGGCCACCAAGCACAGCAAGCGAGGCAGCGGGCAAGTTGGCGCTCGTTGCGCCACATGCGGCCAGGTAGCCTTCATCAGGCGCTCCAGGCGCATACTAGGCACGGCTACATTCAGGCCCACAGGCCTGGGGTGATCGCGCACGGCTGCGTCAGATGGGCTCGCACTGGCCGAGGCGCCCAGAGACGCGGCCCGGCAGGCGCCCGCGCAGTTCCCCACCGATTACGCCAGCGCAGCGCAGCGCCTGCTGCGGGCAGCGCCGGGCACAGCCACGATCGACGGTGACGGCCAGAGAGAGGCGCAGCCTGGGGGTAGGTCCAATGCCGTCGAGGCCGTCGGAGTGGGAAACGCCCCATCGGCCGAATCTGCGGCGTCGCCCCAACGCCTAGCAGGAAGGGTCAACGAAGATGATTTTTACTCCTCGGCCAACGCCGAGGCGAAAGGTGGTCAAGGGGGCCCAGCGGCTGAAGCCCCCGCTAGGACATGCCAGCGCGCCCGCTCACCACTATAGCCCGAAGGGAGGCCAGGAACGCAGCTGCGACCCGCTGGCGGCCTCGCGAGGGCGCGCCGCCCGCGTCGCCCGCCGCAGGCTGCGCCTGCCTACCAACAGGGGCCCGTGCCTGCGCGTCGAGCTGAAAGTGGCGAGACCGGCGGGGCGACGGGTCGAGGGCGTCGGTCTCGGGGGGGGGGTCGGGCGCGGAGAACGAGCGGGGCCGCTTGTGCGAGCCCTGCGTGGCGGAGTTGCTGCAGCGCGCGCGCACTTCGACTGGGCCGGGGCGGCCGCGGGCCTCGCGACGGAGCAGTTGGCGGCGGAGACTTGCGTTCGCGCATGTCGTCGCGGCGCGGCCGGTCCATGGAGGCCCCCTGTCTGGTCCACCTCGTTCAATCGCCGGCGGCTTCGGGATGCAGCCATGTTGCGCGACGCTGAACGCAGGACCCCGCGGGCGCCCATGCGAGACGCATCGAATGTTGTCCCGGCGCAGGAGAGCGGGCGCGGCCAGATGCGCGCGCTCGACGGCAGGCGCGGAAAGCGGCGAGCTGGCGATCTCGGTGTCAAAGGACTTTCTGCGAGGTGGCAGCAGCGGCAGTGGGCCGCAGTTCAGTCGGAACGCTTCCCCGCGGGGACCGACTCCGACCACGCGCGGGTGGCTCTCGCATTGTGACGGGGAACGCCCTGGGCGGAGCACGGTTGCCAGGGCCTTGGCGGAGAGGCGCTTGACAATGCGAAGGGTGCGGCGACGTCTGGGGACAGGGGGTCAGTCTGCGCGCGGTCCTCCGACAGTATTTTGGGGTCGTGGCTCGGCTCGGCAGGGGGGGGGGGGGCCTGGCCTGGGCCGAGGCCCCCGGGCCCGACGGGCCCGCCGGCGTGGCCGAGAGGCTGGCGCCCCGCGCAGGCGGCGACGGCGACCGGGGGGCGCGCCGCGGCCGCCGCGGCAGCCTGCGGGCGCGCGCCGCGGAGAACATAACTTGCCCGCGCGTTCGCGAGGCGCGCCAGCAGCTGCAGCACCTTCGGGACAAGCTGCGCGAGTTGGCCAGCTGGCGCACTGAGGCTGATGGCCGCGCCGGGTGGGTGGCAGACTGCGCGGCCCGCGTCATGGCGGCGCTCCACGCTGAGCAGCTCGACGCTGTAATCCGCGAGCTGGACGACCGCGCCGCAGTATGAGTTGGGCAGCGGATCGCGAAGGAGGTCCGCGCTGGCGCCTGCCGCGAGATCAGCAGAGGACGACGCGAGGGGCCCCGATTTTGAACTGACGCGGCTCGCCAATTGCTGGGAGGCGCCCGCGCCCAATGGGCAGCCGTGCGCGGCGCCGCCGCCGCGCCGCTCGCGTTCGCCACAGCCGCCGGGGCCGCGGAAGTGCAGTCGGTCGTGCATCCTACACAGTGGCAGGCAGGGGCATGGCGACCCCGAGCAGCGCGGCCGCGGCGAGCGGGCACCCCCGCTGAGCGCCAGACAGGTGGGCGACGAGAGCGCGCGGCAGCGCGGCGATAACGGCGGCGAGACCAGCGGGGGCAGCGGGCCAGCAGCTTGCGCCCCGCGCGGCAGCTGCGCTGGCGGCCGCCGCGGCCACGCGCGATGGCAGGCTCGATGAGAGCGACGCCCCCCCGCGCAAGGCCCGCCGACAGACTGCAGCTGGCAAGGCTAGCAGTGCCCCCCAGCGGCGCCGGCGCTGGGGCCCCAGCGCGCTCCGCCGTCAAACGCGCTCGTCGCGCCGCGAGCGGGGGCGGCGAGGAGCGCCCAGCCAGGGCCAGCAGAGCTGAGAGGGCGGTGGGCGAGGCAGCCGCAGACAGCCCCCCGCGCGCGCCACCGCCGCGCCTGACCCGAGCGGATTGCGGCGCCAGCGGGGGCGCATGAAACCTCGCCTCCTCCCGCCTCGATCGAAGCGTCGGGTCGGGGGGCGGGGGTGGGTCATCTCGGGCACGTGCTAGTGGTCTGTGGGCGGGCAGTTTTGCCCGGCCAGCGCGGGTTCTGCGTCGCCCGAAGGGAAGGGCGAATTTGCCAGATATTTCCCACGCTGCCCAGTACTTTCGCGTGCGGGTGCATCACAAAGTGGAGGGCCAGAAAGCTACATTCCCGTTCAAAACGGACCTCCACCATTCGCTGGGTTGAGTGATCGGCCTGGGGATCGAGACGCTTGTGGCGGTGGAGGGGGGGCCCTTCGTGTCAGAGGCGGCGCCGAGGGGGCCGCTAGAGAGAGAGAGAGAGAGAGAGAGAGAGAGACCGTCGCGAGTTCATCCCAGCCCCTGGGCGATGAATTCGAGGAGGCGCCTCCCCCGCCAGCCTGAGCCAGCAGTAGCAATGTGAATGACAGTGACAGTCGTGTTGTTTTGGCTAGCATACCCCCGATGTTGGCAAGTAGTGAAAGGTTAGCAGCATTGGTAGCAGCAGGAATTTTTACACATGAGCAAATCACTCGGGCAGCAAATCGGCCCCCAGCTAGTCATCCAGAAGGTTTCGCAGCGACATCCGCTCCTGAGATTCGTGTAGTTAATATGCCTTCGCGTCGTGGCAGACGCGGCCGCACCCAACGGAGGGGGGGCGGGGGGCGAACTCTGGTGGGTGGGGGAAAGGACGCGGTCGCCGCGCCTGCTGCATGGGCCCTTTCGAGGGCTGCGTGCCTATAGGGGCGCCCATCGACCAGTGCAGTCTGCGCTGTGAGCCTGAGAGGGGCTCGCATCGGTAGTCGTCTGGTTTCGAGGGAGCCCTCCCAGAGTACGGTCCAGTTTTTCGGGCTCGTGGTCGGTTGCTTGACAGGGACTCCACGAGGATCTGCTCTGCTCTGCTCCTCCTCCTCCGCCTTCTCCTGCTCCCTCCCGCCTCCAAGTGTTCCTCCTCCTCCTCCTCCAGGTCGTCGTCTTCCTCCTCCTCCTCTCCTCTCCTCCTCCTCCTCCTCCTCCTCCTCCTCCTCCTCCTCCTCCTCCCGCCCCTTCCCCCGCCCCCCGCTTGGAGGCGAGCAGCGGCGCGGGAGAGGAACCGCAGATCTTCCTGTTCGACGAGGAAGCGGGGCGGGCGGGGCGCGCACGGTGCACCCCTCGCCCCTCGCCTTAAGGTCGAGAAGCACGGCCAGGCCGAGGCATAAGACCGAGGTCGGCCAGGAGGGGAAAAAACACTTTTACAATCCAGGTGGAGCCCAGCGGCGAGAACGGGTGACGAGCGGAAGGAGGGGAACAAACACACACACACAATTAATCGTCGATTCCCTTGAATATTTGGGGAAATATAAGAAGTGGGGGGGAAGACGAAAACCCATAACATATCATAAAATATGGGGCGTCTGGTTAGTTGTGTCTATTCACTTGTCCTTCAGTCGGTTCGGTGAGGGTATCCTGATGTTTTTCGTGTCTGTTGGATGTTCGTGTGCATCCTGGGGGGATATCCTCGAGCGGTCTTGTGGTCGGGGCTGGGGGCTATTACGTCCTAGGTCCGACCGTATCACCAGTTGTGGGTTTCGCAGCCCATGTCAGCGTCGGTTGGTGCAGGAGCTTTTCTGGAGGATGCGGCAGAAGGCTGAGATTGAGGAGCTTCCCGATTTGATGGTTGATGAGATTCGTTCGGCAGTTCCCGTTTTCTCTTCGTCGCATCCCCCACAATTTTTCGGTAGCCATTTATGGGAGCCGCGCATGCCCTCACAATTCCGTCTTTCGGCACTAGCGTCGATTTAGCGTTGGGTAGTCGATGAGACAGCGCCAGTCTTGCGTCGAGTTCGCGTCCACCAAATTCGATCCGCAAGAGCCAACAAGATGGTATGCGAGACTCTCAGGAGCTGCCATTGAACATCATCCCTCTCAGGAGGGAAAGAAACGCACCGACACGATGAATCGTCGATTCCCTTGAAAATATGGGAAAATATGGGACGTGTGGGGGAACACACAAACCCAGGAAATACGTGAAAACATGGGGCATCCTGTTATTTGAGTGAATTTATTTGTGTGCCCCAAGGCCCCTTCATCCCTCCTCCTCCATCCTGCCAAATCTCCCCCTGCCCCCTTTGCGGACCCTAACATCCCGTCAAGGGGGCAGGGCCCGAGTCCGTGTTGCTTCTGCCGCCCTCTCGCTGGCGCCCGGGCGTCGGCGCTAACATCACCGGCGTTGCCGCCGTTGTGCTTCAATCTGGCGAGTGCCACCCTCACGATTCGCCCGAGCGGGAAACCTCTTAAGCAAGAAACGCGCGCGCGCCCCCCACGGATTTTGTTCGTCACAGGCTGGCATTACTGATGCTGTGTGTACGTCGCCCCCCACGGAGCGACGCGCGCGCACCGAGACCGAGACACGTTCTAGGATGTGCGTCGTGGAGGGCGCTTCCTGGCCGCACCGCTCTGGAAACGATCTGCACGCCCCCCGAGGCGAACTGACATTATTAGTATGTCTCTGTGCGTCCCATCGAGCATTCAAGGCCACGTCCTCTCCCTCTCCACCGACCGCCTCCCAACCCCCTCGGGCACCCCTGGGCGCCCACCCCGCGGAACACTGCGCGAGGGGACTGGCCAGGGAAAGAACGATGATGAAACAAAGGGGGGAGGGAAGGAGAGAGGGAGGAAGGGAGGGAGGGAGGGAGGGAGGGAGGGAGGAGGAGGAGGAGGAGGAGGAGGAGAGGAGGAGGAGGAGGAGGAGGAGGAGGAGGACGACGAGGACTAGGACGAGACGAGGACGAGGACCTGGAGGAGGAGGAGGAAGAGGAGGAGGAGGAGGAACACTTGTAGGTGGGGGAGGAGGAGAGGAGGAGGAGGGGAGGAGGAGGAGGAGGAGGAGGAGGAGGAGGAGGGGGGGTGGTGGTGGTGGTGGTGTGGTGGTTGGTGGTGGTGGACCAGGAGGAGGAGGAGGAGGAGGAGGAGGAGGAGGAGGAGTGCTCAAGGAAGCAGGAAAGGGAGGAAGAAGGTAATGATGAGGAGGAGTAATGATGAAGAGGAAAATGGAAGGGACGAAGGGAGGAGGAGGAGGAGGAGGAGGAGGAGGAGGCTAGAAGGACGGCTTTGAACCGTGGAGCTTGCCGTGGAGTTGCCATGGGTCATTTCCGCCCCTGCCCGCTGATGGACGCCCCGTTGCGTGCGCCTCTTTCCGCGCAGGAGGGGGAGGAGGAGGAGGAACAGGAGCAGGAGCAG
Source organism: Prorocentrum cordatum (assembly GCA_963575745.1). Classification (NCBI taxonomy): domain Eukaryota; class Dinophyceae; order Prorocentrales; family Prorocentraceae; genus Prorocentrum; species Prorocentrum cordatum. The sequence continues at coordinate 360,961 of CAUYUJ010001570.1, read as the reverse complement.
GAGCAGGAGCAGGAGGAGGGGACCAGGAGGAGGAGGTGGAGGAGGAGGAGGAGGAGGAGGTGGAGGAGGAGGAGGAGGAGTTAAGGAGGAGTTAAGGAGGAGGCGTTAAGGAAGGAGGAGTAAGAAGGATGAGGACGGAGCGCGAAGACAGAGAGCGGGAGGGAGGGAGCGCGGCAGGGGGGGGCGGAAACGAGTGGCGAGCCTGCGCCGCGCGCCCACCGACCCAGGGCCGCCGCCTCCGCCGCGCCGGCGCCTCCTCCGCCGCCGCGGCAGGACGACTCCGCCGTGCCGTGGGGCCTCGGCGACTGCTCCGGAGGCAGACCCCGCCGCCCCTGGCGCGCCAGACGTGCCCGCCCCCCTCCCCCACCCCCCAGAGGCCTCCTGCCTTCGGCTTTCTGCTCCCTCGCGGCTCCTCCGCCCTTCTCCGCCCGTCGGCCTCCTCCTGCTCCTCCGCGGCTGCTCCTCCCTGCTGCTCCGGCCTGCTTCCGCCTCGTCATCGTTGTCCCTGTTTCCCCTCCGCCCTCAGCGCTCCGTCTTCCTCTTCGCTGCTCCTTCCGTCCTTCCTCCTTTTCTCGATCTGAATGCTTCTCTTAGGAGCTCTGGACTCCTTGAACGTAGATTGGCTTCCGTCGAGCCAGGTTCAGGGGACAGGGATGTCTTAGTCGCTTGCTCTATGCGATCCTAGCATCTAGTCTTCCGGAGAATTATTGGAGGTGGGATGGGTCCTCCCTGTGGCTTGGTACATGTGCTATTGTGGGTTCTTGAGTCTCTCTGTCCGGATTTCTGCCACGAGCCCTTTTTTTCTTCCTCGAGGTTCGGCTCTAATGGACAGGACATTTGAACTAATCAGCTAGTTGCTGTTCTGCGCTGAGAACAGATGGCATGCAGTAAGCCGTGCCACGTTCTCAGCGCATGTGTTTTTTGTGCACTCACCCTTGCATTTGGATGGGCGGGGTGGTTT